>SJXQ01000919.1:114556-138050 GCA_006408695.1 Aepyceros melampus | reverse complement strand
GGCTCGCCCTCCCATTCAGATCCGCAGGTCATTTCAGAGACAGACCCATCCTCCCTGGACCCACCCTTCCCGACCTGGCCGCAGCGGCTCCGGGAGCGACTCCTTCGCCACCTCGGCTCTGGCTCCGTCCAGTCCTGCTTGCCCCGCGGCAAGCTCCCCTTCTCGCCGCCGCCGCCCCTTTTGCCAACCCGGAAATGGATCTGCTCCCACCGTCCCCAGCGTCCGCGAACAAAATGGAGGAGGGGGAGAAAGGAGGAGGGAGCAGAGGGCGAAGAGACGCTATACGCATGCGCACCTGGAGAGCCCGCCCCTTTCCGGTTACGTAAAGGCGGAAGCGGTCGGTGGCCGCCATCTTGGGGAGGTCGCAAGAATGTTGCTTAGCCGCTGAAAAGCAGGGATTGCAACTTTGGTTGCAATTAGAATAACCTGGGAAGAGTTGACTAAATACTGATACCTGAATTCCACACCCAGAGATTCTGATTTAATTGATCTTGTCTGTGGCTAGGCATCGGAACTTTTAAAACTGCGCAGTGATTCTAACATGTTGCTGAAGTGAAGAATCACTGAGCTGAACAGAGTTTCGAATAATATTTTTTCGTCTTTCTGCTTGCTCACGCGCGCACACACACCATAAATGTCCTTTCCTAATTTTGAGTGAACGAAGAACCCGCCCCAGTCAACCTTGCAAGAGCTCAGTAAGCAAGCTCCGGTTGTCATGGCAACGGGGAGGCAGGCCCTGCTAACTAGTCACCCGTTAACGTCATCTTAGCTGCTTAACCCGAACACCTGTGAACATCAGTCTTCACTTTTCCCGGGCCTGGGCTTCCCCGGTTTCCATGGCTGGGAGTTGGTGCTGCAGACTTCCTGCTGTTTGGGTCGGGGTGGCGGGGCGGGGAAGGAATCCTGTGCCCTCCCTGGCGCGCCTGCTGTTAGCTCTGTCCCAGCCAACTAAGGATTCCTCCCTAGTCCACCCACAAAAATGCTTTTCCACTGCAGTCAAACTCATTGCCTCAAAATGTTCTTTGGGTCTCTCCATCACCTTTATTTACGCTGAACCTGAAGTAAGGAGACAGAGTTGGGACTTAGTTCTCATTTCTTAACGTGTGCCCTTGGGCCTCAACTACGCTATCTGTAAAATGGGTCTAATAGTGCCTGTCTCAACTGTTTCATAGGGACTTCCCTCGTAGCTCTGTTGGTAAAGAATCTGCCTGCAATGCAGAAGACCCAGGTTGGATCCCTGGGTCAGGAAGAGACCCTGGAGAAGGAAATGGCAACCCACTCTGGCATTCTTGCCTGAAGAATCCCATGGACACAGGAGCCTGGCAGGCTACAGTCCATGGGTCGCAAGAGTTGGACACAACTTAGCGACTAAACCACCAACAGCTGTTCCATGGGGTTGTTGGAAAGCTAATGAGATGAATGGAAAAGCACGTGATAAACCGATGGTTGTTATTATTTTTGTTTTCCTTCTGCCATGAGTAGTACCGGGCACCACCCACTAGTCAAGTAAATGTCACAACATTCATTGAGTACCTGATGTGGGCCAGGCACTGGGCTAGGCAGCAGAAGATGGCTACAGAGGTGACTAAGACAGAGCCTCTGCCCTCAGGGGATCACTGGATGCTGGGCAGACTGGCATGTAAACAGCTGGCTGAGATACAAGTAGGCATATGATTAGTGCCATGGGGACATATGGGCAGAGGGACCTCAGACAAGGGAGTGATTACTCCCTGCTAGAGAATGGAAGAAGTTTTCATAAATGGTTTTGAATTCAGCCTTGAAGGAGGAGCAGAGTTTTATTACTAATCAGAGAAGACAGGGAACACATTCCAGGCATAGGGATCAGTAGGTGCAAAGATAAAGATTACATAAGGTTTGTAATCCTGTATGCCTGAAGGCGGGGTGATTGGGCAAGACACATGGTAGATTTAAACTCCCAGCTCTTCAGCCTCATCTCTACTCTGTCCCCTCCCCGCTCACTATACACTGTGCAGACCTGCTTTCTAGTGCAGTGCACCAGGTGCTTCCTCAAGGCCTCTGTGTTCATCTCTACTCTGGCCTTTCTGCGTTTTTCAGGCTTTGCCCAAATACCACCGCTGATGTAAGCCCACCATTCTCTATAACATCACTCCATGATAAGAGCAGCCACTGGGGTGCAATGCAGGAACATCTCAACTAGGCTTGGAGAAATAGGTGTAGGCTTCATAAAGAAAGTAATTTTTACCTAAGTAATGCCTGATGGGTAAGTAGGAATTGTCCAGGTGCAGACAGAGGGAACAGGATTCAGGGCGCAGGAAGAATATATACAAAACAAGCAGCACGGCCCATTGCAAAAACTGAAAGCATTTCCAGGTAGTTAGAGCTAGAACTTATAGGAAAGGCAAGGAATTTGATCCAAGAAGTAGTCATAACATCTGAATTTATCAATACTTGCCATGTGCCAGACACTGTCAATTATAACATCACATGTCTTAACTCATGTATCCTCAGGATAACTTTCTGAGGTGGGTATTATTACCTCCATTTTACAGATAAAGAAACTGAGACACAGGAAAGTTAAGCATCTTGCCTGAAGACACATACCTATGAAGTAGTAGAAGTATCTCCAGCGTCTCTGCATACCAAATGACCCCACCACTCCCAGATCCCAGTGTCCTATTATTATAACAAATATAATTCAACTTTACTATCCCCAAGTGAAATTAACAGACAATTTAACCTATCTGATTAAAAAAAATTCTTTATAAAATAAAATAAATAAATCTTTTTAAAAAAATCAATATAAAGCCCTGACTATAAAAAAGAAATAAGAGGAAGGCATTTCAGTATGTTAACACTCAGGTAGCACGACACATAGATACATAGTGAAGTAGTTAGATGCTTGCGCTCATATCTAGGATCACTGAGAATGTGACAGCAACAAATGCAGGTTGACCTAAGGGTGCTGTGTTGGGCAGTGCTGTCATTTACAATGTGTTTTTCCCAAATAGTGAACAACTCTTGTTAAAGTTCTGAACAACACAAGACAACAGAGTAGTTATATTCTTTTCTATTTACTTATTTAAGCTTCGACGGGTCTCTGTCGTGGCACGTGGTATCTTCGATTTTCATAGCGGCATGTAAGATTTCTTAGTTGCGGCATGTGGAGTCCACTTCAGTCATGTCCAGCTCTTTGAGACCCCATGGACTGCAGCCTGCCAGGCTCCACTGTCTGTGAGATTTCCCAGGCAAGAATACTTAAGTGGGCCATTTCCTCCTCTGGGGGATCTTCCCCACCCAGGAATTGAACTCTAGTCTCCTTCAGCTCCTGCATTGGTGGGTTGGCAGGTGGATTCTTTGCCACTGAGCCAGCTGGGAGGTACTGTTCTGACAATATGACACACTGAGAACCTTGGAGACCTTCTCCCTAAAAACAACTAAAAATCCTAGATAAAATGTTTTTTAACTCTTCAATGATTTGATGAGAAACTCTTCAATGCTTTGAGGAATGTCAGGAGCAAACTAAGTGAAGGCAGGGGACATAAAGAGAGGTAAGCGGAACACTGAAGCAGGTGCTTGCTCAGAGGACACTTGCCTAACTGCGTAGTTTGAACTTTTGTCAGTGTCTTGTGGGGAAGGAGAACATCCAGGAACTCTTCAGCAGGGATTTTCACAGGAATTCTCCCTGATAGCTCAGTTGGTAAAGAATCTACCTGCAAGGAGGGAGACCCCGGTTCAATTCCTGGGTCAGGAAGATTCACTGGAGAAGGATAGGCTACCCACTCCAGTATTCTGGCCTGGAGAATTCTATAGACTATAGTCCATGGCATCGCAAAGAGTCGGACATGACTGAGCCACTCTCACTTTCACTCCTTCATACAGATGGGATGCCAAAGGATTGCATCCTCATAGTTAAGGCGAACCAGAAATAAACCTGTGCCTTCCTCCCTTGAGGGGCTTCCCTGGAGGCTCAGACGGTAAAGAATCTGCCTGTAACGCAGGAGACCTGGGTTTGATCCCTGGGTGGGGAAGAGCCCCTGGAGGAGGGTTATGGCAAGTATTCTTCAGTATTCCACTTCACTATTCTTGCTTGGAGAATTCAATGGACAGAGAAGCCTGGTGGGCTGTGGTCTAGGGGGTCACAGAGAGTCAGACACAACTGAAGCCACTTAGCACACATTTCCTCCCTTGGGTGTAGGGTTAATGAAGATCGATTCCAGGCTCAGATGATAATTAATAGATTTTTCACACAGAAGGTTCAGTAGGACATTGAAAATCACATGGATAATTCTTTGATTGTGCAGAATGGTTCCTTCTATTGCCAAAATCTAGCATCCCTAACCCTGTTCACCAAACATCATAGCACAAACTTATTGTGATTTAAAAAAAAAAAGTCATCATAGGGAATTCCCTGGAGATTCAGTAGTTAGGACTCTGTGTTCTCACTGCTGAGGGCCGCGATTCTATCCCCAGTGGGGGAACTAAGATCCCACAAGTTGTGTGGTGCAGCAGAAACCAAACAAACAAACAAACACAAACAAAAAATTAGCCACCCAAGATTTCCAAACTGCTCCATGCTACACTGTCAAGTTGTCAGGGACCAGTTTGCGGAAGACTTTATTATCTCTCATGAAAAGTTAGATTTTATCCCGAGGGCAAGAGGAAAACCATTACAAGGTCTGAGTTGAGAAGTGCCATGACCACTTTGCCTTCTAGAAAGAGCTCTCTGACTAACTGCAGCATGTGCTGTGCTTAGTCGCTCAGTTGTGTCTGACTCTTTACAACCCCATGGACTGCAGCCCTCCAGGCTCCTCTGTCCATGGGATTCTCCAGGCAAGAATACTGGAGTGGGTTGCCATGCCCTCCTCCAGGGGATCTTCCCCACCCAAGGATCAAACCCAGGTCTTCCACATTGCAGGCAGATTCTTTAGCATCCAAGCCACCAGGGACGCTCTGGAGAACTGCAGCATAGAGGATGAATTAGAGGAGGCCGGGCTAAAACCAAGAATGTTGTAGACGTCTCAGTGAGAGATGATGGATGCCTGCATTGAGTGGCAGCTGGACACAGTTGAGCACAAAGTCTTTGAAGACAGGGCTGCTTGTCTGCAGAGCCCAAGTCCTCGAATCTCCCCACTACTGAATAGGGTGAGGCTTTGGGCAAGTTACTCAACTTCTACCAGCCTCAGGTTTCTCATCTACAAAGTGAGATAAGACTAAATGAAAGGACTCCTCTGGTGGTTCAGTGGCTAAGAATCCGCCTTCCAATGCAGGGAACACAGGTTAGATCCCTGGTTAGGGAACATGCTGAGGGACAAGTAAGCCGATTCACCACAACTAGAGATCCTACGTGCTGCAAGTACTGAATCCTTGGGCTCTAGAGCCCTCGTTCCACAACAAAAGAAATTCCTGTGTGCTGCAACAAAGACTGGGGTGGGGGCGGAGAGGGGAAAGTGAGACTAAATGGAATGCTCCTGAACCATGTCTGCACTTGGAAAGCACTCACCAACTGTAGCCGTGATCACTATGAGGGTATCAGTGGTAGAGATAGTGAGATGTCATTCTAGAGATATTTATGAAGTGGAATGTGGTGGTTGAAGAAGGGAGAAGTCAAAGATGATTCCCAAGTTTCTGGCTTGAACTCTTTTGTGCAAGTGATGCCAATATTTAGCCAGAGAGTCGAGGAGGAAGAAGAGGGGTTGGAGCAAGGAAAAAAAGATTAAGGGACTAGGTGGGTGAGGGAGGGAAAAAAGTTTCTTTAGGCCACGGGACGTTTGTGTCTGGAATTTAGAAGAGCAATCCTAGCAATCTGGGACTCACAAACTGGTTTAGCTAGTCTCCAAGACAGCCCCTAATGACCCAGGACTCCACATGTTCACTGAATTGGGGCTGGCCTGAGGAAGGAATGCTGTACCAGGCCCATAATTAAGCTTTAAGAAGACCTGGAAGCTTCCAATCTTGTGCATCCACCTTAAACTCCCATGTGGGAAATCGGTTATTCTGTTGTAGAGACCACCCAGAGGGGGAGGCCTCCACATGGAGATAAAGGACTAGCCATCCTAGCATTCCAGCTGTTCCGATTGCATATGAGATGCATAAGTCAGCCATCTTGGACATTCCAGCTCCAGTCACCTTCTGACTGCAGCTGACTGAGACACCCCAAGGGGGCTGGCAAAACTACCCAGCTGAGTCTCCATTAACTGGAGGGTCATAAGTTTAAAATGGCTTTAAGTCACTAAGTTTTTGTTTTTTAAAAAACATTTATTAAAAAAAATAAAAATAAAAAACATTTATTTATTTATTTGGCTGTGCCAGGTTTTAGTCATGGCAGTTAGTATCTTTGATCTTCACTGTGGCATGAGGGAACCTTTTTTTAAATGAACTTTATTTATTTGTTTGCTTTTGGCCGTGCTGGGTCTTTGCTGCTGCTTGGAGTTTTCTCTAGTTGCAGTGAGCAGAGGCTGTCTCTAGTTGTGGTGCGCCTGCTTCTCATTGCCGTGGCTTTTCTTGTTGCAGAGCATGAGCTCTAGGGCACACGGGCTTCAATAGTTGTGGCACGTGTGTTCAGTAATTGTGGCTCCCAGGCCCTAGAGCACAGGCTTAGTAGTTGTGGTGCATGGGCTTAGCTGCTCTGTGGCTTAAGGGATCTTCCCAGACCAGGAACTGGACCCATATCCCCTGCATTGGCAGTTTAATTCTTTACTAGTGAGCCACCAGGGGAGCCCCAGCATGTGAAATCTTTAGTTGACCGTGTGGGATCTCGTTCCTCAACCAGGAATTGAACCGAACTTCCTGCATTGGGAGCTTGGACTCTTAGCCGCTGGACCACCAGGGAAGTCTCATAAGCCACTAAGTTTGGAATAGTGTGTCATGCAGCAATAGATGCTCAAACAGAAATAGGCTGATGAAGTCTAAGCCCAGATGTATAGAAGGAAGAAAAGAGGGCTTAGGACAGAACCAAGGAACTGCTCATGCAAGGACCAAGCTGAGGGAGAAAGCCAACAAGGGAGGCTGAGAAGGATAGGACAGAGGGAAATCCTGAGAGTGTAGTGGCCAGAAGTAGCAATGAATGTTCAGGAAGGAAGAACCGTCAGACACACCGAATGCCAGGAGAGGATGGTATGATAAACATTTCTTGGATTTGGTAAAATGGGAGTCAGTGACCTTGACAAGAACAGTTTCAGTAAGTAATGAGGGCAGAAGTCAGATGTACTGGGTAGAAGAATGACACATTTTGAAGAAGAAAAGGACATTGTTGTTTAGTCACTGAGTCGTATCTAACCCCATGGACTATATAGACCACCAGGCCACTCTGCCCATGGAATTTTCCAGGTGAGAATACTGGAGTGAGTTGCCATCTCCTACTCCAGGGGATCTTCCCCACCCAAGAATCAAACCCGCATCTCTCGTGTTTCCTGCACCGGCAGGCAGCTTCTTTACCACTGTGCCGCCTGGGAAGCCCAGGACACACCAAACTAGAATTTACACACACATTGACCTGGACGAATCTCACAAGCTGAACACCAAGGGGAGAAAGTTGCTGAACATTATATCTGATAGGACAGTATTTAAAACAAATTTGAAAATATGTCAATATAAAAACTCGTGAACTCACTAATAAAAAGACAAATAACCCAACTTTTAAATGGGCAAAGGAGGGACTTCCCTGGCGATCCAGTGGTTAAGACTTCACCTTCCAATGCAGGGGGCGCAAGTTCTATCCCTGGTCAGAGAGCTAAGATCCCGCATGATTGGCAGCCAACAAAATCAAACATAAAGCAGAAGCAATATTGTAACAAATTCAATAAAGACTTTAAAAACTGTCCACATTAAAAAAAAAAATCTTAAAAAAGATGGGCAAAGGGCCTGGTAGTAGGCTGATGAACAGCATTCTGCCACAATCCACGATCACCCAGAATTCGACCTTTTTGGAAATAAAGTCTCTGCAGATGGAATTAGTTGAGGCCATGCTAGATTAAGATGAAATCATCCCAGGGACATCTGTAGTGGTCCAGTGGATAAGACTCCAAGCTCCCAGTGCAGAGAGCCAGGTTCAGTTCCTGGTCGAGAAACTAAAATCCAACATACTACAGCTAAGCCCATGTGCCACAACTAAGATGAAGTCAAAATAAATAATTCAAAAAAATTTTTTAAATTAAGGCATCCTGGATTAGGGTGGGCCCTAAAACTACTGACTGGTGTCCTTGTAAGAAAAGAGTGTTCAGAGACACTCACAGGGAGAATACCACATGAAGATGGAAGGAGAGATTGGGGTGATGCGTCTACAAATCAAGCAAATAAGGTTCCCATGACATGAAGCCATTGTTACCTCTTGAAAGTGTACATTTGAGTGGGGTTTAGTGTAATCACAATGTTGTACAACCATCACTAACATCTAATTTCAGAACATTTTCATCACCCCAAAAGGAACTCTACACGTTAGCAGGCTCTCCCACTTCCGCCCTCTTCCCAGCCCCTGGCAACCACTAATCCACTCTCTGTCTCTGTGAAACTGCCTATGCTGGAAATTTCATACCAATGGAACCACACAGTATGTGAGCTTTTGTGTCTGGCTTCTTTCACTTAGCATGTTTTCAAGGTGTACCCATGTTGCAGCCTGTGTTAGCATGTCATTCCTTTTTGATGGCCTAGTAATATTTTGTTTTATGAATATACCACATTTTAGTTTACCCATTCATCAGCTGATGGGATTGAGTTGTTTCTACTTTTTGACTATTGCTAATAATGCTGCTATGAACATTCTTATATAAAGAGTTTCTTTTGGGGGTGAGAAAATGTTTTAACTATACTCCCATATAAAATAAAATTTTTAAAAATTATAAAATAAAATGTTCTAAAACTGATTGTGGTGATGATTGCACAACTACATACTTTAAATAGTGGCTGTGAATTACATCTCAGTAAAACTGCTACTTCCCCCTAAATGCAAAACACTATGCTGTTTTAAGATGTATACATATGTAATGAAAGTTTACAGAAATGCATAAAAGTGATACCATGCTCAGAAAAGTAGTGGCCTCTGGGGAGAAAGGAAAAGGGTGTGACTGGGGTAGGGTACCAGGGATCACAGGTGTAGGATAAGATTTCATTTCTTAAACTGAGTGGTGGAGACCGGTGTTCATTATATTTGTCTTTAAACTTTTTGTATGATTGAAATGTTACACAACACATTTAAAAACTTTTGAACAAGAGTGAGTGGTTGGGATACACAGGATATTTGCCAAATGCAAAAATCACTGCATACTAACTGCAAAGTGGGGGCAAGAGGGGAAAAGGGTGTCTTTTTAATGGAGAAATCTGGCAGTGTCTCTTTAACCACAGAGTCAACCTCAGCCACCACTAACAGGGGCCAGATGGACACTATTTGTCTCCTGGTGTAATGCTATTAACAACATCACCTATAAAGTATTCTTCCCTAGAATATTTAAGCTCCAGAAAACCACTAGAACTATACGGTCCAATCTAGGAGCCAATAGTCACTGGTAGCTGTTGATCAATTAAAATGTGATTAGTCTGCACAGTCATAGAGAACAGGCTTGTGGTTGCCAGAGGAGGTTAGGGTCAGGGAGGGATGGACTGGGAGTTTGGGGTTAGTAGACTATTGTATTGAGAATGGATAAGCAATAAAGTCCTACTACATAGCACAGGAAACTATATTCACTATTCTGGGATAAATCATAATGGAATTGAATATTTTTAAAATGTGTATATATTCATACCAATGGAACCACACAGTATGTGAGCTTTTGTGTCTGGCTTCTTTCACTTAGCATGTTTTCAAGGTGTACCCATGTTGCAGCCTGTGTTAGCATGTCATTCCTTTTTGACGGCCTAGTAATATTTTGTTTTATGAATATACCACATTTTAGTTTACCCATTCATCAGCTGATGGGATTGAGTTGTTTCTACTTTTTGACTATTGCTAATAATGCTGCTATGAACATTCTTATATAAAGAGTTTCTTTTGGGGGTGATGAAAATGTTTTAACTATACTCCCATATAAAATAAAATTTTTAAAAATTATAAAATAAAATGTTCTAAAACTGATTGTGGTGATGATTGCACAACTACATACTTTAAATAGTGGCTGTGAATTACATCTCAGTAAAACTGCTACTTCCCCCTAAATGCAAAACACTATGCTGTTTTAAGATGTATACATATGTAATGAAAGTTTACAGAAATGCATAAAAGTGATACCATGCTCAGAAAAGTAGTGGCCTCTGGGGAGAAAGGAAAAGGGTGTGGCTGGGGTAGGGTACCAGGGATCACAGGTGTAGGATAAGATTTCATTTCTTAAACTGAGTGGTGGAGACCGGTGTTCATTATATTTGTCTTTAAACTTTTTGTATGATTGAAATGTTACACAACACATTTAAAAACTTTTGAACAAGAGTGAGTGGTTGGGATACACAGGATATTTGCCAAATGCAAAAATCACTGCATACTAACTGCAAAGTGGGGGCAAGAGGGGAAAAGGGTGTCTTTTTAATGGAGAAATCTGGCAGTGTCTCTTTAACCACAGAGTCAACCTCAGCCACCACTAACAGGGGCCAGATGGACACTATTTGTCTCCTGGTGTAATGCTATTAACAACATCACCTATAAAGTATTCTTCCCTAGAATATTTAAGCTCCAGAAAACCACTAGAACTATACGGTCCAATCTAGGAGCCAATAGTCACTGGTAGCTGTTGATCAATTAAAATGTGATTAGTCTGCACAGTCATAGAGAACAGGCTTGTGGTTGCCAGAGGAGGTTAGGGTCAGGGAGGGATGGACTGGGAGTTTGGGGTTAGTAGACTATTGTATTGAGAATGGATAAGCAATAAAGTCCTACTATATAGCACAGGAAACTATATTCACTATTCTGGGATAAATCATAATGGAATTGAATATTTTTAAAATGTGTATATATATATATGTATAACTGAGTCACTTTGCTGTACAGCAGAAATTGACACAACACTGTAAATCAACTATACTTCAATTAAAAAATAATTTTTTTAATTTTTATTTTTACTTTATTTTACTTTACATTACTGTATTGGTTTTGCCATACATTGACATGAATCCGCCACTGGTGTACATGAGTTCCCAATCCTGAACCCCCTCCCACCTCCTACCCCATATCATCTCTCTGGATCATCCCCGTGCACCAGCCCCAAGCATCCTGTATCCTGTATCGAACACAGACTGGCGACTCGTTTCTTACATGATAGTATACATGTTTAGTGCCATTCTCCCAAATCATCCCACCCTCTCCCTCTCCCTCAGAGTCCAAAAGTCTGTTCCATACATCTGTGTTTCTTTTGCTGTCTCTCATACAGGGTTATCATTACCATGTTTCTAAATTCCATATATATGTGTTAGTATACTGTAGTGGTGTAAAAAATAAATTTTAAAGTGATTAGTCTGAATCCACATATGCTGCAAGTAAAACTACACACCAAGTTTCAAAGACTTAATACAAAAAAAGGAAAATAAAATGTCTCATTAATATGTTTACATTGATTACAAGCTGAAATGACATTATTTTGGATACAGTGAGTTAAATAAAATATTGCAATTAACTTATCTGTTTCTTCTTACTTCTTTAATGTGAGTATTAGAAAAATTTTAACTACCAACATGGCTCACATAATATTTGTATTGGACACTCCTCTCTAGACAGAACCAGTAGCTTAGACTCTACAGAAGGGATGAAGGTACAAGTAAACAAGAGCGTGGGGAAAACAATCAGACAATTCGTGTATTTACAAGATACCTGTCTAGACTGAAAAGTCAATGTCATCTAGAAAAGAAGCTATTCTAGATTAAGAGGTTAATGAGATCTAACAGCCAGATGCAATGCAGGACCTTGATTACATCAGGATTTTTTTCCCTAAGCTTTTTTTTAAAGATTTATTTTTTATAAATTTTTATTTATTTATTTATTTTTGGCTGTGCTGGGTCTTCGTTGCTGCCTGCAGGCTTTCACTAGTTGTGGTGAGCATGCACAGGCTTCCCATTACAGTAGCTTCTCTTGTTGGGGAGCACAGACTCTAGGCACACAGGGTCAGCAGTTTCTCCACGAGGACTCAGTAGTTGCAGCTTGCAGGCTTAGCTGCCTTGCAGCAAGTGGAATCTTCCTAGACTAGGGATCAAACTCCTGTCCCCTGCATTGGCGGGTGGACTCAACCACTGGACCACCAGGGAAGTCCCTTAAAGATATTTTTGAAACAACCCGGGAAAAAAATATAGATTGAATATTAGTGATATCATGGAACTACTGTTGATTTTCTTAGGTGAGATAATGGTGTGGTGGACATGTGAGGCAATGTCCTTATTCTTAGAAGATTCTTACGAAGGCTTTTAGGAATGAAGTGATATTAACATTTTCAACTTACTTGCAAGTAGCTTGGCAAAAGAAAAAGTGTGTGTGTGTGCGTGTGTGCATAGAGAGAGAACAAAAGCAAATTTAACAAAATGTTAATTATAGATTCTAGAAAGTTCTAAGTATTCACTGTACTAATCGTTCGACTTTTCTGTGTCTGAAATCTTTCTTGATGAAAAGTTGAACAAGACAAAATAAAATAGGAACGAATGGGAGGACTTTCCTGGTGGCTCATTGGTTAAGAATCCTCCTTGCATGCTTCCCTGGTAGCTCAGTGGTAAAGAATCCGCCTGCCAATGCAGGAGACACGGGTTCGGTCCCTGGTCCGGGAAGATCCCACATGCCTCGGAGCAACTAAGCCCACACGCCACAACTGCTGACCCTGTGCTCTAGAGCCTGGGAGCTGCAACTAGTGAAGCCCATGTTCCACAACAAGAGAAGCCACTGAAATGAGAAGCCCTCTCACTGCAACTAGAGAAAAAGCCTGCACAGCAACGAAGACCTATCACAGCCACAAATGAAAATAAATCAAAATTATTTTTAAAAAGAATTCTCCTTGCAATGCAGAGGACCCAGGTTCTATCTCTTGTCAGGGAACTAAGATCCGACATGCTTTGAGGCAACTAAAGTTGCACACCACAACTGAACCCATGCTCCACAACTAGAGGCTTCCTGTCGCAGTGAAAGATCCCCCATGATGCAACAAAGATCTCAAGTACCACAAATAAGACCCAATGTAGCCAAATAAATTAAACAAGTAAATAAGTTTTTCTTTAATAAAAAAAAAAAAAAAAGGAATGAATGGGACACCAGGAGGTAGAGACAATCTCTTCGGGAAGTTTGGCCTAGAGCAAGAAACAATAAGTGAAGGGGGAAAGTAGCTAGAATGGACATGTCAGCTAAGGAAAGTGTTTATAAAAATGGAGAGTTGAGGGACCTCCCTGTGGTCCAGTAGTTAAGACTCCACGCTTCCAGTGTAGGCGGCAGGGGTTCAGTCCCTGGTTATTGTTCTGCAGTCACTCAGTCGTGTCCCACTCTTTGCGACCCCATGGACTGCAGCACGCCAGGCTTCCCTGTCCTCCACCATCTCCTGGAGCTTACTCAAATTCATGTCCATTGAATCGGCAACGCCATCCAACCATCTTGTCCTCTGTTGCCCCCTTCTCCTGCATTCAATCTTTCCTAGCATCAGGGTCTCTTCTAATGAATTGGCTGTTCATGTCAGGTGGCCAAAGTACTGGAGTTTCAGCTTCAGCATCAGTCCTTCCGATGAATATTCAGGACTGATTTTCTTTAGGATTGACTGGTTGTTCTCCTTGCAGTATAAGACGCGCAAGAGTCTTCTCCAACACCACAGTTCAAAAGCACCAATTCTTCGGCACTCAGCGTTCTTAATGGTCCAACTCTCACATCCATACATGACTACTGGAAAAACCATAGCTTTGACTATGTGGACCTTTGTTGGCAAAGTGACATTTCTGCTTTTTAATATGTTGTCTAGGTTTGTCATAGCTTTTCTTCCAAGGAGCCAGAGTCTTCTAATTTCATGGCTGCAGTCACCCTCTGCAGTGATCCTGGCACCCAAGAAAATAAAGTCTGTCACTGTTTCCATTGTTTCCCCTCTATTTGCCATGAAGTGATGGAACTGGATTCCATGATCTTAGTTTTCTGACTGTCGAGTTTTAAGTCAGCTTTTTCACTCTCCCCTTTCACTTTCATCAAGAGGCTCTTTAGTTCCTCTTCACTTTCTGCCATAAGGGTGGTGTCATCTGCATATCTGAGGTTATTGATATTTCTCCCAGCAATCTTGATTCCAGATTGTGCTTCATCCAGCCTGGAATTTCCCATGATGTACTCTGCACATAAGTTAAATAAGCTGGGTGACAATATACAGCCTCGACATACTCCTTTCCCAGTTTTGAACAGTCTGTTGTTCTACGTCCGATTCTAACTGTTGCTTCTGGACCTGCATACAGATTTCTCAGGAGGCAGGTCAGGTGGCCTGGTATTCTCATGTCTTTAAAATTTTTTTCATAGTTTGTTATGATCCACACAGTCAAAGGCCTTAGTATAGTCAATGAAGCAGAAGTAGATGTTTTTCTGGAATTCTCTTGCTTTTTCTATGATCCAGTGGATGTTGGCAATTTGATCTCTGGTTCCTCTGCCTTTCCTAAATCCGGCATGAACATCTGGAAGTTCTTGGTTCACATACTGCTGAAGCCTGGCTTGGAGAACTTTGAGCATTACTTTACTAGTATGTGAAAAGAGTGCCTGGTGGGGGAACTAAGATCTCACATGCCGCATGGCGCAGCCAAATTTAAAAAAGGCGGCGGAGGGCGGGGGTGGTTGGCAAGAATTGAGAAGGTTTAAATGTGTAATGGGAAAGACCCAGTAGAAAGGCAGAGAATGAAAGATTTGGGATATTCCAGTCAAATTTCTCATGCCTGAGAATAGTCCCTGTGATAGATTCAACTGTACGGGTCCCAGGCCTCTTCCATTGTGATACGTAATCTTGGTGGCGACACCTAGTGGATTCAAAAGGCACTGCTTAAATTCTTCCCTCCAAATCCCAGATCCAGAGGGCATCTATTAATACCTTGGTCTGACTGCTTCAAATTATTTCTACCTTTTTGCTCATTGCTAAGCCAACCTCTGGAGGTGCAGCATTACTATGTAAGTTCACCCTCTCCCACACAGCCCACAGAGCTCCAGTGCCTCATCCCCGATTTCCCACATTCACACCTATGCCATCCAACTCTGCCTGCTTCAAGTCCTGGATCACCTCTTTTAAGAAGTTTTATTGTCACCACCCTTCACCCGCAGACCATAAGTGAATCTCTTTGACTTATTTCCTAGAGCACTTACCATCTTGTGTCTTGTCCTCCTCTCTCGACTCCTATTTCAAATAACCTAATTTATTCATTCAGCACATATGTACCGAGTGTTTCTCAGTGCCAAGCACTGCTCTTGGTACTGAAGAGGAACATGACAGACTCCCGGAGCTAACATTCTGGGGGCAGGAAAGTCAAACACATGAGGAAGTATAGGTGATGTCAGGTAGCAAGCCTTGAAGAATATATGGGAGAATTAGGGGAGACCAAGTGGGGAGGAGATGGTTAGAGCATCAGGAAAGACTCAGAGCAAAGGTCAAACCCCTGAGACAAGAATGTGTTTTAGGAACGGCAAGGCAGGCAGTGTGGCTGGAGAGGGTAGGGGAGAGAAGGGGAGAGAAAGTGAGGTCAGAGAGGGGAGATTTTTGTTTTTAATCTGTGTTATCGAAAACAGAGGAGTGTTACAATCAGAACTGTTTTCATTGAAATATAATATGACAGTAAAATGTATTCATATAAATCTCAATGAACACACACACTGTAACCACATTCAGGTCAAGATACAGAATATTGTGTTTATGGCAGCACTATTTACAAAAGACGTGGAAGCAACCTAAAGGTCCAACAGATGAGTGGATAAAGAAGAGGTGTACATATCATATACACAATGGGATATTACTCAGTCATAGAAAAGAATGAAAAAAAACGCTATTTGTAGCAACATGGATGGACTTGAGATGATCATAGTAAAGTAAGCCAGACAAAGACAAACATCACACAATATCACTTATATGTGGAATCTAAGACAAATGATACAAATGAACTTATTTATGGAACAGAAATGGGCTCACAGACATAGAAAACATTCTTATGGTTACCAACAGGGAAGGGGGAGGGATTAAGAGTTTTGGATTAACAGACACACAATACTATATTTAAAATAGATAAACAAGTGTATACTGTATAGCACAAGGAACTATAGTCAATAGCTTTCTATTTTTTTAATTTCAATTTTTTGGCCACATCGTGCCACGTGGGAGATCTTGGTTTCCTGTCCAGGATGGAACTCATGCCTCTTGCAATGGAAGGATGGAGTCCTAACCACTGGACCACCAGGGAAGGCCCCTATATTCAATTTTTTAATAACCTATAAAGGAAGATGATCTGAAAAAGAAAATATGTATATGTGTGTTATATACATTTTTATAGATAAGACTGAATCATTGTTTTGCACCTGCAATACAACATGGTAAATGCACTGTACTTCAGTTAAAAGAAAGATGTAGAACATTTTTATCACCACAGAGAGTTTCTTCACACCACTTCAATACTCTCTCCCATCCCATGAGCAGCCACTATTTTCACTTCTCTCTCCATAACTTCGCCTGTTTTTTAACTTTTCTAAACAGAATTATACAGTGTGTAGTCTATACATCTGGCTTTGTTTACTCGATGTTATGAGATTCATTTACACAGGTGAGTGAAAGTCGCTCAGTCGTGTCTGACTCTTTGCGACCCCATGGACTATACAGTCCATGGAATTCTCCAGGCCAGAATACTGGAGTGGGTAGCCGTTCCCTTCTCCAGAGGCTCTTCCCAACCCAGGGATCAAACCTAGTCTCCCGCATTGTGGGCGGATTCTTTATCAGCTGAGCCACCAGGGAAGCCCATGAGGGGAGTAGTCATTTGTTCCTTTCTTTTGCTATGTAATATTCCGTTATAAGAATATACAATTAATTCGTTCACTTACCTGTTGAAGGACACTTGGATTTTTTCCAATTTCTTTATTATGAACAAAACTGGTATGATCATTGTTGTGCATATTCTTTGGTGGACACAGGCACTAAATTCTCTTGGGTATACATACACCTAGGTCACAGGTACAGAGTCCATTTAGTCTTAGTAGATATGACCAATTTTCCAAACTGGTTGTACCAATTCACACCCCCACCAACAATTTATAAAAGTCCTAGTTTCTCTGTATCCTCACTGATACTTGGTATCACCACTTTCTTTAAGCTTCCATGTGTGTGTGCTAAGTTGCTTCAGTTCTTTAAGCTTCCATGTGTGTGTGTGCTCAGTTGCTTCACTTGTGGACTCAGCAGTGGGCAATGACCCTATGGACTGTAGCCCGCCAGGCTCCTCTGTTCATGGAATTTCCAGGCAAGAGTACTGGAGTGGGTTGCCATGCCCTCCTCCAGGGCATCTTCCTGACCCAGGAATCAGACCCACATCTCATTTGTCTCCTGCATTCACAGACAGGTTCTTTACCACTAGTGCAACCTGGGAGACCCTTCTTTAAGTTTAGCCATACATTATCTGATTTAGGTTTGTAAAAAAGCACCCTGGTTGCAGTATGGGGAACTAACTGGTGGGGTTAGAAGCGGGTTGGAGAGAAGCTGAGAGCCCAGGTAGGAGGCTAGCACAAGCATCCAGGGAGGACATGAAAGTGGTTTGGACTGGTGGTAGTGGAGAAGTGGACCGATCAGGATTTGGGTTTGGTTGTTTTGCTTTGTTTTTTGTTTGTGGCAAGGCATGTGAGATCTCAGTTGCCTGACCAGACACTGAACCTATGTCCCCTGCATTTCAAGTGCAGAGTCTTATCCACTGGACCACGAGAGAAGTCCCAGGATATGTTTTGCAATTGAAGCTGCAGATGAGATGAGTGAGGGATGAGGGAAAGGGGCATCATCAAGAGTGGAACCCTAGATTCTTGCCTCAAAAACTTGGGTAGATGGGAAGACTATTTTCTGAGATGCAGGAGACTGAGGGAATAACTGATGCAGGAGGGAAGGTCAAGGGCTCACATGTGACTGAGTATGCAATATTTCCTGGAGGTCAGGCTCCCATTAGAGCTGAACACTAAGCTCTAATTGCCCCACATCTTAGTGTAACTGGTAGATACTGGTTGCATGCAGAGTGCATGCATCTGGGTAGCAGCAGAGAATGTGCACACTGTCTGCAATGGACAGATTTGGGTTAGGGGCCCTGTTCTGCCACCTCACTCATCCTGTAACTTGGACACTTTGCTGGGACTGTCCAGCTTCCATCCTCCACCTCACAGTGTTAGAATTAACCAAGATCGCATATCCATGGCACGCCTAGAACACGGAAGAGCTAAAACATTCATTCTTGCAATCCCAGGCACTAGGCAGCATGGCTCCTGAAGCTAGCAGCTTTCCTCTCACCCATGTCTTTCAAAGTCACTCCAGAACAGCCCAGGCCAGAGTCCTGATAGATGGATTCCCTCTCTCTCCTTTTGGCCCTTCCCCAGCCTCAAAGAAACAGAATGGAGAACAGCAAGAGGGTTGATTCATAGACTTTTATCGGCTTTGACTCCAGCAGGTTTCTGCAATGACAACCGAGCCTGTACAGCACACACAGTTGACTCTGGTAGAGCTGTGGGGCATGGGAAGGACTGGGAGGCCCGTGGGAGGCAGCAGGGCAGGGGTCAAGGCCAGAGGTGGGCAGCAGCTGAGGCTGGACCAGGGGGGCCCCAGGGTTTGGTGAGGACTGTGAGCACTGGAGTGACAAGGCTGCTGAGAGGTTATCGGGAGGAAGGGTGGCTGCAGGGACAGGAGCGCACATCAGCAGTAGCAGGGAAGAGTGGACAGACAGAGGTCACTGTCTCTAGGGATGGAGGGGGTGGGACACAGCGCCTGTGGAGGTGGAGGGGTGGGGAGTCTATAGACATATTTTTGCGGCAGGAACAAGACAGACCGCAGTATAAAAGGGACTGTACAATGTAACTTATGATACACTGTTTACATATGATACAAAGCTCTTTCCCTCCTTGAGTTTTAAAAAATAAATTTACAATTCCCGAGCTTTTGGTAAAAAATATATACACTCTCAGAGCAGGAGCAGCAGCTGCTTTGGCTGGGGCTACTGCTGCCTCTTCAGAAGGGAAAGAGGTGGTGCCAGAAAGGAGGGTGAGGCTGCGCCAGGAAACCTCACCCCGTAGCTGCCAGGAGTCTTGCACCCTCAGCCCTGGAGGCCCCTGATGGGAGAGGGAGGGGAGACTGAGAGGTAACAGAGGCATCGCCAGGACCCAGTTTCGCTTTTCCAGTCTCTGCCGTTCCCTGCCCCATGTCGGGGAGAGGGGGGCGGCTGCCTGCCCCAAGTACAGGGGTCCACCCCACCCAGCTCCAATGGGAAGGAACAAGGGGGAGTCAAGACAGGGAGGAGGATGAGACCATGTGTGGCATCCTTGCAGAAAAGCCAAAGGGAGATGATAACTCCCTTCTTAGCAGTGAGACACCCTAAAATCAGGAGGATGGGCAGAAATCAACCCTGACTCCTGCTACCACAACTCACCCCACTGCAATGTGGAGGGAGGGTCCTGTAGGCAGCTTAGGCCTGTGTTTCCCTGAGCATCTTTTACCCTCTCATCAGAGCCTACCCAGGGAAATTTAGGAGGCCTGAGTGGGGACCTGTAAGGGCTGATGGTAACCCTCCTATCTGCTGCTCCTCCCTGCCCTCTGGAGCAGCTTCACCCACAAGCCTGGGTGTGCAGGGCAGCGGAGGAGCTGGGCAGGGAATGGTGGGGGTGGGGAAAGCACCCCATTACTGTCCCGGGAGCAGAGCAGACAAGGGTAGCACCAAACAGAAGGACCCCCTCCCCAGGACACACAGCACCTTCCCTCAAATGCCAGATGCAGCACTACTCCTTCAAAGGGGCCACACGCACACGTGCAAACACACACACACGCACGCACGCAGACAGACACAAGGGCACTATCACATCTAGGGGTGCATCTGGGGTCCCAGCCCTCACCAGGAAGAAGTCAGGCAGAAGCCAGGCAGGTGGTGGAGAGGAAGGCTGCCAATCCCTCCCACAGCTCTGCTCTGTGAGATGAGATGGGGCGGGGGCTGGCAAAGCCTTCCTGCCTGCTTGGGTAGAGGAGATGGGAAACTCCATCTCCGGAACAGACCTGGATGGGAGGAGCAAAGGAAGGAGCTCTCTGCCCACTGCTTCCCCTGGGAGGGCAGGAACCAGCAGAGGGTGGCTTGGGCTTGGGCTTGAAAGAGCATGGGGGAGAGGACTTCAGCAGGAAGAACAGGCTTATGAGTCCAGGGCTCAGTCCACCCAACTCCTTCCCGTGGGGCAGGAAGCAGCTCCAGAAGAAAGCTGTCAGATGTGGGCAGGGAGTCGTGCAAAGTGCTTGAGTGCCAGGTGCCCAAGGACCCTGGTGAGGGGCCGACCAGAACCTCAGTTCTCACTACTGTTGGCCTCCAGCTTGTAGGAAAGCTCGAAGAGGAGGTTCTGGTTGTCGATGACCTGGAACTGGCGCACGTAGGCCTTGGTCTGCAGGTGATGTGGGGAGGCCTCCATATCAAGACCTGGGGATGCGAGGACAGGGAGGCAAGCGGTTAGGGTGCCCTTCTTCCCCTGAACACAACCAGCCCGAGGGAAGGAAGGGTGTGGACTGGGATGGTTGGTGGGCAGGAGGGCCCCGGGAAGGCTGGGAGAGAATGGAGAAATGAGATGTTTAAGGAAATAAACACTGGAGTGCGGGAGTCTCCCAGAAACCCTCCTGCTCTGTCAAACCTCCACCTGTAATGCCCTCAAAACCCCGAGTACTCACAAAGGGGCCGGCTCCGGTATTTGCGGACTGTCCTCACTTTTTCGGCCACTGAATGCTGGGAGATGACAAGAACTGAGTCTCAGAAAGGTGCTCCCCTCCCAAGGCTCCCCCTCCTCCACTGGACCAAAGAAGGGGTGTGACAGGGGGCCAGGTTAGGGAGAGGCAGAGCTGCCCCCACCCCAAGCTGCCTGTCAGTTTTGCCACCCATGGGCAGGTTGCCACAGTGACACCACCAGAGAGACAGTCAGGAGTCTGCCAGGCAAGCTGGGCACCATGAGGAAAGGTGTTATCTTCAGGGGTGTGTGTGCCAAGAGCAGGGGAGGGTACCAGCCGCCCCACTCATGGGACTGGGGTTGGCAGTGTCACTCACCAGCTTCTCAATGTTCACCAAGCCATCTACCAGGGTCTTACTTCCCTCGTGCAGGAAAGTCAGGTCTAGGGATGGGGAGAGAAGCAAAGGGGTAAGAGGGGGAGATCCACTTTTCCTGGAAGCGACCTGAGGAGACCTGTAAAAATGGTTCGCTGTTCACTTGACCCCAGAAAGTCATGCGGTTCAAATCAAGAGGTTCAAATCTTTGTGTTCATTTTAAGAACACTCGTGAAACTGCCGAGGCCATTAAGGGGACTGCATATCCAAAAAGTCACCCAGGATCTGAAGATGTCACTTTACAGAAGCAACACATGCCATCCAGTCGTTACAGTGGTGGAGCTGGTAACCAAACAGTGGAGCTGGACTCAGGATTGGTGGTCCAAAGAGTGCTGAATTTTTACTGCACATGCTCAAAAATGCAGAGAGTAATGCTGAACTTGAGGGCAGAGAGGTGGATTCCCTGATCACTGAGCACACCCCAGTGAGCAAAGCCCCCAAGATGCTGGCGGGTCTTACAGAGCTCATGGTCAGATCAACCCACACGTGAGCCCTCCCTGCCACAGGGAGATGATCCTTATTGAAAAAGAACAGACTGTTCCTGAACCAGAAAGGAGGCTGCACAGAAGAAAACGACATCCCAGAAAAAACTGAAGAAATAAAAACTTATGGCTGGAGAATAGATCACACACACACAGATGCAAATAAAAGTTAAAAAAAAAAGGAGAGGAGGTCCAAAGGGTCCAAAAGACCTGGGGGCTTCTCTCTATGTGGCCACACACAGAGCTGAATTGAGAGGGGATTGATGGTCTGAACGGGGCATGGAAAGTGTGGAGAGGAACATAGCTTAGAAGCGACTCTCACCTTTGAGGATCAGAGGCACGAAAGGAATCACAGGGGGTTTCATCTTGGAGATCACTTCCCGGTAGCTTTTGTGGTTCCTGCAGGGGTCCTAGAGTTCCACAACAGAGAGAAAAAGTGACAAATAGGCCCAGTGTACCCCAAAGTTGTCCCCCTCCCCCAGCCCCTTCCCTACAAATATCTCCAAACAGACAGGGGTGTGCTTGGGTATTTAAGTGGGGACTTCATTGCTGTATCCTCTTCTCTGGGGAAAACAAAGCCACAACCCTCCCAGCTTCCCTCCCAGCGTGGTGGGCTGGAGGAGGGGTGGGGAGAGGGGCTCTCAGACACAGAAAACCTTGAAAGGGAAGCTGGAGGTTCCTTGAAAGGTTTGTGGGCACTGAGTCTCTGGGGTGCCAGTCCAGTGGCAGATAAAAGAGCCAAAGCCACTCACCGTCAGGTTCTCGAATTTGGGAACAAGTTCTTAAATTTCCCTGGCAGCTTCTGCAGGTTGAAGGAAGATGTCAGATTCTGGAGCTCCTTGGGTTTCATGGGCCCGCCTGACTAATCCCCAGGTGTTAAGAGGAGGAAAGGGCCGGAGTGCCTGGCCGGGGGCTGGGAAGCCTACGGGGGTGGGGAAGTAGACCCAGCCTTGGGCTAGGCCTGGGGCGCTGGCAGCGGCCCAGAGGAATGATCTCTTCTGGCGAAATGGAGGCCCCTGTTGATGCCTGAGCCACGCACAAAGTGTCCCTGGGTGCGGGCTGAAATCCCAGAGCCCATTCTGCGACCTGGGCCGGGCTGCCGGCCCCCCACCCTCCACCCCGCAGGCAGGCGCGCATTCGCCTTCACTGATTTGCACAGGTACCCGGCCCTTCAGCCCCGCCCGGTGCCCCGGAGCTGTAGTCGCCAGAAGAGGGCGCCTCCTTCCAGTCCTCACAAAAGCTGCCCAGAGGCGAGCAGCCGTCCCGGGAAAGATCTCTGGGGTGAGCCCAGGGATGTCAAGACTGTGTGTGGAGGCCAAGATCCCCGAGGTGGGCCGGCCCAGCGGGGTAAGCGAGGAGGTGGTCACCTCACCTCCCAGGTGAGCCTCAGGCGGCTGACGGCGGCGTTGTCCAGCCCCATGACCACGGCGTAAAAGGACAGCAGATCCTGGTTCTGCTTGCAGCTGCGGGGGCGGGAGGCGGGGTCAGCGGACGGGGAGGCGGGGTCAGTGTGGGGCGGGCTGGAGGCCAGGGCTTCCCCCTCCGCGGCCGGCAGCACTCACATGGCCGCGATCTTGATGAACTTCTTGAGCAGCTGCGCGCGCTTGCCCGGGGCCTCGCAGAGCAGCACCTCGGTGGCCACCCAGTGGGTAACCTCGCTGCAGCGCTGCAGCAGCAGCTCGAGGTTGGCCGTCTCCCGGCGGCCGCGCTCCCCGTGGAACACGTAGTCCACGAACTCCAGCTGAAGCCGGGGCGGCAGAGGGGGCGCCAGGGCGTGGGATGGAGGCGGGGGA
>SJXQ01000919.1:65501-105221 GCA_006408695.1 Aepyceros melampus | reverse complement strand
TAGGGACACGATGCTCAGAGCCGGAGGGGCAGAGCTGAGGGCCGTGCCAGGCTCCGGACTGGGGGCCAGAGGTGCCCGAGGCTCGCTGGCCGGAGTCCAGTGGCCAGTGGCCGGGGGAGGTGCCAGAGGGAAGGAGTGCCGGCTCTCAGTGGCCCTCCATGCCGGCTGCAGCGCACGCGGCCCGAAGGGTGGGCAGGCTGCGGGGCCGGTGCCCAAAGGATCTGCGCTCCTGGGCCGGGCTGCGGCGGCAGAGGCAGCGGGTGGAGCGCAAGGCTGTGAGGACGCGGCGGCGGCGGCGGCTGCGCTCCTGGCCGGGGGGAAGGTGGCAGAACGGAGACCGCGCCCCCTCCTCCAGTCCCCGCCCAGTCCCCGCCCCTACCCTTCATGGGCCCGCCCACCTGGGCCGCGCGAGGCTTGAACTTGGGTGCTGGGGCTGACCGTGAGGGAAAACAGTAAGAGGCTGAATGGGACTGGGTTCGGAGTAGATGCAGACATTAAAGGCAAGGGTGAGGGAGTCGTTTACCAGTGGAGAGGGAGCTTCCTGGCTCGAGGCTTACGAGGACTCTTGGTATCACTTGCAAAAAATCAGGCTGCACACCTTGATGGACCTGCCTGTATTCAAGTGAGGGAGGCCTACAAAAATTGCTGATTGGGTGTCCATCACTCTCGATCTCGACTGTGCCTTCTGTTGCCATACTCAGTGGAGTATGTGGTCTTTATCTTCCTTCTGTAAAAAGGGCTGGGGAGGCCTCGAGTGAACTGGCATTGGAATGGGGGAGGGGGTGGGAGGGGCACCACCCATCTGCCCTTTCTGGTAGGGCACAATAGATGGTGAGGGCCTGGCCTGTGAGAGGCAGGTACTGGCAGGCAGGTAGGAGCCAAGCGAGAGCAGCAGGTTGTGGCAAGTCTAATTAGGGTGAGAAGAGATGGTAGGGAGAGGGAGAGCAAGACCAGGAGCACAGGCACCTTCACCTACTAGCAGTAGGAGGAAGCAGAGCCCTGGAGATGGGTGACAAGCTCTAGAACTGCTAACCAATACCATCAGGCATAGAGAGAGACCCTCCAGAGGTGACATAGCCATGGAGTGGGGAAAATGGTACTGAATATGCACTCCAGATGATCCTTATTTCTGATGCCTATGCCCAAAGCATTCTGTCGCTAAGGATAGACTGTCCCAGGTAGAGGCAGGTATGGAGACACGCTCAGGGTAAGCACGTCAAGGTTAAAGTAACAAGGTGGGGCAGTGGCACTAGGCAGCATGAGGGCTGAGGCTCCTTGGACAATGCCCCACCTCTGTTTACTGTGCATGGGCCAGGCAGAGACAGGAATGCGAAAGCCTGGGAGTGGTGGCAGAACTGAACAGGGTGTGTAGTACACGTGTCACCGTGTGTGCTTATCTGGTCCGATGTGTACAAGAGCATGTGTTCACAGAATTAAAGCTTTGCACACCCATCTGTTTGTGGATTTGCAAAAAGGAACAGTAAAAAAGGAGAGAACACAATTTTGGCTTAGAAGCTAGAATAGAGATCCAAGTATCAGTTTCCTGATACTCTCTTCACTGGATACCCTGATGTCCCTGGGGTCAAGAGGGGAAACTGGCTGGAGTGGCTTGGAGCTCCCCAGGCATTTCATGAACTGAGTAAGAAGAGAGGAGGGCTCCACTCTCAGCACATGCCACAGTTACCAGATTAAGCTGGTTGCCTTGGTAACGTCCTCTCTGGGCAGGATTTGGGATTGTCATTTAGGAAGGGGGAAGAATTGGGGAGTGTGGAGCGTGTTGGGGCTGCAGATACAAGGGTCAAAGAGACTCCTGGAAATTGGAATGGGGGAACAGGACCCCAGCACCTTCCAACTACTCAAGGATATCAGGCATAGACTAAGTTCAAGACCTTGAATCAGAGAGGAAACCAGCATCAAGTTATGGCGCTCCTAGAACAGCAGTGGTTCTCACCCCAGTTGCACATTGTAATCCAAGGAACTTTTCAAAAATAATGTTGCCCCGGCCACACCTCAAATTAATTAAATCAGATCTCTGAGATAGGGCCAAGGTTTATGGTATTTTTTTAAAAAGGATCCTCAAGTGATTTGTGTAGCCAGGATTGAGAATTACTGCCCTAGAGGGACAACCCAACCTAAGTGGGCTACTGATGCTGGGAGACAACTTTGGAATTCTAAGTCCTTTGCTGTTCTGAGTCTCCCATAAGGCCCACGTGCTGACCTCATGGGGAAGATCATTGTCAAGGCATCTACACTCTATGGTGGAAGAAACAGGAAGAGAGGGCAGTGTAATTAACACCTGTGAGGAGAATGGGGCCAAAAAGTTTAAGCACCCAGTCCATGGACTTCTGGAAGGGTATAGAGCAGGACTACCTAAGGCTGATCTGTCTGCCCCTAACAGTTGCCTTCTTTCTGCCCACTGAGAGGCAGGCTGGGAGGGCAGAGAACCTGGGGGCTTTGCTGGGCTTGAGTTTCTTCTTGCTGAGCTGGTTACCAGGGCAACTGAGAGAGCAATGGGATCTAACTGCAGGACTGGAGAATCAAGAGGCAGGGGTGAGGGGAGAGTATCTAAACACGCTTATTCCTCCTGCCAGCGACCCACCCCCAAGGCTGGTGACATTCTTTGTATGACCCCACGAGATCAGGCCCATAGTTAACCCATCACTCTGCAGGGGAGGAGAAGGGAAGTTAACTGACATGACTCAAAGAGAAATCTGGGGTGAGGGTCAGAAGAGTCAATGGTTCTCTGGCTGTGGCAGCAGCAGCACCAAGGGGCACAGGAGGGAATCCCAACTCTCATTTGAAGATATACCACAAAGATCTGTGGGACTCAACGACAGGTGCTGCCAGCTCCACACTGAACTCAATTGCTGCCCCACACCAGGGACAGCCTTTGTAGTAAACTTCCACACCACCCAGGACCTGGAGGAGAAGTCAGTCAACTCAAAGCTAGCTACCCAGTGGCCTAGCTAACTGGGAACATAACCCAGAGCTGGTCTTTCAATCTTTTTCCTTTAGCCAGACTTTGAATATATGCAACTATTAATTATTCTATAAATTTTCTTAAAAAAACTCTGTATTCCATATTGCTAGGTCACTTCACTCTTCATTTTATGCCACATTTCCATCAAGAATTATTTCCCCAAATCATAATCTGCCGGATTGTGTGTTGTTGTTCTAAGTTGCCGTGTTGTTCAGCGATGCCATGGACTGTAGCCCGCCACTCTGTCCATGACATTTCTCAGACAAGAATACTGGAGTGTCCCCTTGTCTTTAATTGCACTAAGACAGATACGAGCCTCTCAGACTGTGGTCCTTGATGTTTCATGCCAGTGCAAATTTCCTTAAGAGGACAGCTACTTCTCCACACTTCCCCCTTATCCAGGACCTGGTACAGTTATATTGATATGTGGGGCACCACCCTGGGAAACTTGCTTGCCGAACACAAAGGCAGGCATGAGGGATACTAGATGTCATGTGGGTACACAGCATCTATTCGTCTTTCTGGCCCCTGCACTTCCAGTCTAAAGGACTGCATATTCCTGGTGTCTATGCGGCAATGTGGTTAAGAAAGTTAATCGATGGGGAGTCACTTGTGGCCCCACAGGGGCTTCTCACCTCTTTGGGCTTCCATTTCTCAAGTGTGAGCTGGCCAGAGTTGTGACTGTGACTCTATGGAGTCAGGGAGTCCTCTTCCCTTCCTCCCAAATCAAGACTCATGCAAAACACTGGCAAAGGAGCTAAGTTTACATGTCTAAATTTTATTATCTTCAAGTCACAATGCCAATCACATATGTGCGCTCTTCAAAACAGTTACAAACAACAATACACATGGAGAAATTCTTGCAACAAAACACAGTGGCCCAACAGAGACAACTGTCACAGTGTCTTAAGGTCTGGGAATTTGGGCATGCGGCCCACTGGCTTGAGGAGACATCTTCGGGTTTAAGGCAAGGGAACAGCCTACAAAAGGCACAACCATGCGCTACCCTTGGAAGAATCTCTTAGTTATTTCCTCCTTGGGGGTTCCAGCTTGAGTGCCTCTCTCCCCTCCTACCCCACACCTGTGACTCAAAGTGGTTAAGCCAACTGCTGAAGAGAAGGAACAGAATTAGTGACATTACTTGGGGAGAGACACAGCTGCCACCTTCTCCCTCAGGTTCTTTAAGACAGGGACAGTGGCCAAGTGACCCCTGGCAGATGCAAGTGTCCTAATAACAGGAATCTCTTCTGCAGAGGCAGAGGGGGAGTGGTTCAGTGCCATAGATAGGGAGGAAAGAAGGGAGGAGCCCTTGCCCTGAAAAGTGACTGCTTTTAGGCCCAAGTGTGGTATCCTGTTTGCAAGGACAGGAGTAAAACTGTCCTTGGGAAAATAAGGTAGTAATACCTAAAACACTTACAGCAGGAAAGACGAGAAGGGCAATTGCAATGGACAGGGACGATTGCTGGCTAGGTAATATTTACCTCTGGAGATGCATTGGTCCATAGCAACTGGAAAAGGGTGTGGGAGAAAGGATGGAAAAAAGAGCAGAGCCCTCTAATTCCACTCACCTCAAAGACTGAGCCCTGAGGACTGTGAATACACACCCCTAAGGCGCAAAGGCTCTCACTCTACCCTCCCTTTCTCACTAAATCTTCTGGTTTGTCATCTCTCTCCACTGTTGACATTTTGCCTTCAGTAGAGAACTAAAGATTATCAGAGTACAGAGACTGACGGAGGCTCAAAATTCTAAAAACCCAAGTCAAGAAAAAGGGCTCCTACCACAGTGAGATTTTCTCCACAATGGGACATTCTGTGCAGACAGCAATGCTTCCACAGTATTAGAAAACTTAACTCCAAGTACACAATAAAAAATGCCAAGAAAAAAATGAAAGGACAGCTCTTTGTAGACTTGGTGGGGGCAGACTGGCTGGTAAGTTCTCAATTATCTGGGATGTAGGGAAAAGCCAAAAGGGAACCCAGAGGAGCTAGTAACCAAAGAATGAACTTGTTTAATTTAAAGGCAGAGAGAGTGAAAAAGAGGGGCAGGAGACAGGGTAGGGTGATGGACTAAAAGAATATTAATTTAAGAATAACAAGCCAGGCTTTAAAAATGAACATCTTAGAAAACAAAACGAAATAGGACGGAGCTTGGAGGGGAAGACACGAATTTCCCAGGAGAAAGTGAAGAAGAGCAAAAGACGTGGGCTCCTAGACTCAGAAGCCTGGGCTGTCTGGATCTCTGCTCCTCTGAGCACAGCTGACACAAACGCAAACTGAAAACAGGAGGAAGTCCACTTGTTTCTCGTTTATCCAAAAGAGCCTATCCTCACAGGAAGGCAGGAGCCCCCTTCATTCAGTTGCTCGCTGGTAGGAGCCACCTTGGATCTTCAAAGCTCTCCTGGCACAGCCAGCCAGTTGTTTTCTCTTCTCTCCTAGGTTTTCATTTCTGCTGTCCTGACAGGAGTGAGAAAAAAGGAAGAACCACCGAAATGTTACTGGACCTTTTAGGCAATTACAAGCTATTTTCAAAAAGCCACATTTCTAAATAATGTACACTAAAGAAACATCCCTAAAACAACACAACAAAAACTCGTGGTTTCTGTCTTCCATAGCCTTTGTTTTTTAAAGAGTGGTTTTTAAATTTTATTTTTTATTATTTTTTAAAATCTTTTGCCCGTGCTACATGGCATATGGGATCTTAGTTTCCCGACCAGAGACCAGACCCATACCCTCTACACTGGCAGCTTGAAGTCTTAACCACTGGACCACCAGGGAAGTCCCTCCTCCACAACCTTTAGAACTGGCTATGCTCTAACACCTCAAATTCAGATTTCCCCTTTCCTTTAATAAAGAATGCCCTCTTGCAATTTTTCCTTCCATCTTCCCAAATAAAATGCTGCCACACTGACAATGGTTTCCACTCAATCCTACTCAATGCATTCATAAAACAAAGAAATTGGCAAATTTAGGGACTCCTCTAAACCTCCCCCTGAGATATCCCATGATTACAACTTGAGCATTAATTAGGTGACTGTTGAGCAAGTAAGCATGAACATTAGTTTTAAGAACATTCTGAGTCACAGTAAGTTTTACACTTACTTTTATTTGATGTTAGATTTAAAATATTCAGAAATTCCTATTAGCTGGAACCCCTGCTTACAACCTGAAATCATAAAGTTGGAATTTGTTATTAGGTCATTATTTTAAAAAAAAGAAAAAAGACCATTTTCCATAGAAACACAGCAAGAAAAGGAAGGAAATCTAAAGAAAAGGAAAGCTCACTGATGTCGGATGTGCCCTAACATCCTTTATTCAGAGCTCCTTTCCGAGAAGCTCTCATACCTCAGGCGGTGGGGGCTTGATGGTGACTGGCTGGGGAGTCCTCCGGGGTGGGGAGGGCTTTGGCTGCACCTGCTGCTGGGCAGGGTTATAGTAGGTCACTCCTCCATATACCTGCGATGGGGCCTGGGAGCCCAACAAGCAAGGAAAAGAAAAAGGAATTAATTCATCCAAACTAGGCTAAACCAGAAATATTATTCAGGCACAAAAATAAGAGTATAGGGGAATTTTTTATAATTTATAAGGGGAATCTGTAAGAGTATAGGGGAATTTCTAAGCTGCCCCCCTTTAAAATAATTATTATTTTCTGCCTTAGTATGTCCTAATATAGTTCCTACTTCTTCAAAGTATTGCCCAGCTTTCTCTAATTCCTACCATCAGCTTACAAACAGAAGACACTGAGTTCAGTGGTAACACTCCAGATACCAGATGGTGTTAACCTGTTGGGAGTTAAACAACACAGGGAAGGGTAGGGCTGGTAGGTAGAATATGGCTTTATTATGCAGTTAAATAAATTGCAGACATGCCCACCTAAGACATGCTAAAACACTTGAATGAAACACCACTTAAAAAATGGAAGAGAATGCACATATGATAGGCATCACCTAAGTAGCATTTCCAGCTCCTACCATCATATGCAAATCAGTGGCACTGAAATGCTCTCTAGAATTCCTTGAGTATTCTCCTCATCCTATATCTTGTCTGATTTAAAGGATGTATACTTAGGAAAATCTCATCAGCCATCTCACCTGTGTGTTAGGATACAGATGAGGAGGTGGTGGGGGAGGCAATGCCCCTGGAGCGTAAGGGTAACTGGGATTACCAAAGTTCATGACGCCTGGAGCAGAAAAGTAAGTAGGAGCAAGCAACTGCTGAGGTGGTGGCTGCCCTGGAGACATGGATACTGGTGGGGGGTAGAGGCCTGGATTGGGCAGAGGTGCTGGTGTCTGGTGGGGATGTAAACCTGGACAAGGAGAAGAAACAACAATTGAAACAAAAGGTAACACCTTTTCCATGGGATGGCCTGGCTGGACTGCTCAGCACAAACAGGCTCAGATTTCAAGTCCTCAGGATGGACCCAAGAGGAGTTTGTTGTCCATGTAGCCAAAGTGGCCAGCCTCATAAGCAAGCAGCACAGAGCTGAGAAAGTTGGGGTTTGTGATGCCCCCAACACACATCCTTACGTACTGGAAGCATACAAGCAGAGGTGCAAAGCTTACCTGGGTGGGGAAGGTGCATTTCTGGCTGTACAATCATGCCCTGAGGAGGCAGTGGGGCAGGGCTGTCACCATGGGTATAGATTGGTCCCTGGAACTGCACTGTAAGACATCACATTGGGACTCTCATAAATCCTCACTCTTTCCATCAAATGGATAAGTTTCCTTGTCCCCCAAGCCCCTAAGAAGATGTTCTCAATTTCCCATATGAAGAAAACAGCAACCAGAGAATGTCTGTTAACCACCATGAAAGGTCACAAGGGAAGTTCAGAAGACTGGTTTTTTAGTTCACTTCATCCTATCAAGAAAGATATCCCAGCTATAAAAACAAACGCACGTGGATCATAGTAATGTCCTTCCATGATGCTGATATGCACAGGAGGGGCAGGGGGCTCCGGCACAGGTCTTTGCCGTTGTGATGAATAGCGTTTGGCTCGCCCACCCTGGACACCCTGAAAGAAAGAAAGAGGTCTGAGCAAGAAGACTTCCAAAAGGCTGACTCCCTATTAAGTCCTAACGTCCCATAGATACTGCAAAACATTTACTGGGTACATGGCAGTATTAAAGAAGTATTTGCAGGACTTCTCTGGAGGCACAGTTGATAAGAATCCGCTTGCTAATGCAGGGGACATGGGTCTGATCCCTGGTCTGGGAAGATTTCACATGCCTCAGAGCAACTAAGCCCATGTGCCACCACGGAAGTCCTTGCGCTCCAGAGCCCAGGACGATAACTACTGAAGCCTGTGTGCCCTAGAGCCAGGAAGTCACAACTACTGAGCCCATGTCCCACAGTGACCGAAGCCCGTGTACCTAGAGCCTGTGCTCCGAAACAAGAGAAGCCTCCACAGTGAGAAGATGGTGCACTGCAAGTAGACAGCAGCCCCCACTCTCCACAACTAGAGAAAACCCACTGTACCAACAAAGACCCAGAGCAACCAAATGCATACAGCAGTGTGTACATGCCACACAAAAAAATTCACAAAATGAATTGAAAAACTGATGAAAAACATTAAGCTCTAAACCCAAACCTAAACCATACATTTCCAGAGACCCTAAAAGGGAAACATGGGAAAACTGACTTGGCTTAAACAGTGACCAACTGTGACACGCAACCCTCTACATGCACCCCTTTCCTCCTCTGTACCATTTCTTCCATCCGGTTGAACTGAGGTGGAGGTCCTGCTCCCATGTGTATGTGGTTGGGCATACCTGTAATATACCAAAAAAGTCACTGCTGCAGAGCAGATAGATGTAAACAGAACTAAAGATACATCAAGAAAATGACAGAGTGAAGAATCCAACATGGGGAATGGCTCTCATCTTTTAAACTAACAAAATCCCTTTTAAACTATCTCTGTTTCCTGTCAACACCAGCATTTGGAAATTTGCCCCCATTGCCTGCCACCTTAATACAGCAGTAAAGCCTTTGAACATTAAAAAAAAAATTACTTCAGTAACGTAACTCAGAAAATGCAAGTTCAAAATTTTCCCATCAAATATTTACCATACAGAATCCCTAGGAGGTATAATTAGCAATATTATATTATCAAACATATTGGAAAATCTCAACCCTAATGTTTCTGAGCAACAATTAGGTAGAGAAGGATGTTCTAAATCTACCTCTGATTATTTAATTATTTCTGGCACAGAGGTCTAGGCTAAAAGTATGGGAAGAGATTCCCCTCTGGTTGAAGATGACTCAGGACAAAAAAAGGAATGTTCTAGAGAGTGTCTTCCAATAGTAATAAGGCACTGGCAGGAGACAGTGTACTTCTCTATCCAAAGATCAACTCCAGGTCCAGTTTAGCCTAGACTACCCTAGTTTTTGGTATTCCAAAATTACGCACACCAGAGAAGGATGCTAAAACTGCCAGTCCAAGTGAGGTTTTCCAATCTAAGTTTGAATTAGATTCCAGAAACAATGGAAAAGATCCTCTGATCTATCTGACTGGAGGAAGAAAACAAAAAAGATGGGTCAAAGGGGTGGCAGGTAGTTCCCTAGTCATGAGCACTATGCTGTCCCAACATGATATCCACTAGCCAAATATGGCTACTTAAATTTCAATTAATTGAAAATGAAAAGTTCAGTTTTTCAGTCACTCTGGCCACATTACAAGTATTCAAAAGCACCATCATTACAGAAAGTTCTACTGGGCAGCCTGGCTCTGTAAGACTAAGGGAATTAGAGAGGCTTTCCTTTCAAAGAGATTAGGAGATGCTCATTTAAATTCAAATGCAGTTTCTGCCTTGAAACATTTAACCATTAGCTAAAATAATAAAGAACACTGCCTTCTTCCACTTTTTCTACAGAGAGTGATAAAGGATTCTGCACTCAGAAGCTCAATAGTGGTGACTGATCAGTTAATAGTAAACAGTAAGCAAAGTAGTGGGCTAGTCTTCTGTAACAGATAAAGCTGCTCTGAGCTCTTTGGATGAATATGCCTATGGATCCATTTGTTTCTTGCGATTAATGAAAATGAACATATTGTCAGATAACACATCTTTGAGAGACATTAGTTCCATGCCCCTAAGTCCAATGATGTAAAGGATAAAAGCTAGTCATTAACCCTAGGTACCTACCCCGAAGCTCCCGTGATTGCAGGAAGGAAGGCTGCCCTGGATTCCAATTCTGTTCTGTTATATTTAGTTGGGCCACATCTTGTTCAAGACCCCCTGTAGTAGAATCCACTGGAGCCTCCCAGTTTCCAGTCTTAGCAGGCGTAGGAGGTGTAGCTTCTGGAACTGGAGGTGCTGGGGTCAGCCCTTCAGGTGGAGGTGGCACCTCCTCTGCAATCTTGCCTGCATCTCCAGCTTTGATTCTGGTTCTTCTTGCCCGGGAATAGGATTTCTTTTCAACAGGCCTGTCAGGAGCTGGTGGTGCAGTATCAGGAGCAGGATTTGGCATCTCAGGGGCTACCTCTTCCTTCTCAGGACTGCCAAGCACTTGAGCATCTGCTTCTGGAGATGGATCCCTTACAGGAGTCTGCTCCAAGTGCCGAGACCGGTAACTAGTCTCATGTTTAATAGTCTCACCAGACCGGCCAGCATGCTGTCCACCAGCTTCCGCAGGCCTAAAACCAGTACGACCTTCCTTGAAGCCTCCAGATCGAGAGTAATTCCTGGGAGCCGACATGCGGCCAGTACCTGCAGCATTCCTGTTGATAAATGTCCTGGGAGGTAGGGTGCCCCCAGGACCCTGGTGGCGATGAGACTTACTTGGCCGCTCACCAATCCAGTTTGGATCTCTTTGTGGAGGACTCCCAAACCTGAACAAAGGGAACAGAGAAATAATAAAAGGGACCACTAGAGATATAAACAGTGGGTCAGGCAGACTCCCATATTCCTCACCCATTCAATTCATTCAAATGCCAGAATGGCATTTTAAAAAGCAGAGTCGTTTTTTTTTCTTGCAAATATCAATAATATAGGCTCCAAAATGTCCTCACCTAGGTTTCCGGATTCTTCGGGGTTTGATATCATCAGGATTGTGAGCTGAGCGGATGTCATAGCCATAAAGAGCAATGAGCTCCTGTCGGGACTTTGGAGCCTGTTCATCTTCCCGAAACTTTCATGCTCCCAGCGACCCTCATCCTTCCACAGCTTTCGCTGACGCCCCTTGGGTCTGGTTGGAACCAGGGAAAAGTGTCTTAAGTTGGCAGACTCTGCCAAGTAAAGATGTTCATGAAATAAACAGGGTTGGCAGAGAAACATTAGGAACTCAGGTAATCTCTCCATCTTCCCAGACAGATTATACAAAATAGGCCTTCCAAAAGCAAGGGTGAATCACAGCACCTCAGGGTCTGCTGGACGTGAATATAACAGGTATAAAAATAAGGAAAGCCTTTACTTCAAACTACTCAGCACTCTGGAAACATCTCTCTCCTGTAAGGCCATCTATGCAAGTATTTAGAGGCCTTGAGCCTCAGATTAATGAAGGCAATGGACATATAAGTCTGGATCCCAGCTCCTCCACCAAAAGTTACTAAATATTCTAAGTCTTACTTTCCTCATTTGTACAAAGGGGATAATCATAATACTTACCTTAAAATGTTGTGAACAGTAAATAACATAATACAGGTAAAGCACTTAGTAAAGTGCCTGGCATATAGTAAGCATGGAATACATATAATACTAACATACTACAGAGCAGGAGCAAGAGGCTGTTACCTGACTTCTTCCTCCTGAGTCTGCCCTCGAAGATCATGCTCAAAAAAGAGCCCTTTCCGGGGTATGTATGCTGGGTTCTTCCGATCTTCATCATCATCCAAATGCTTAGGGCCCTTTTTACCAACTTTGTTCTCCACAGGCTCTGTGCTTTCCTGTCGGACAGATAAAGAGCTCTTTACTCACTCCAAGCTTAAAAGCCCCTATTCCAGAACTCGAATGGAAATGGAGGCCTTTGGTGGGTACTAACCTGTCCATCCCCACTTTGCCTCTCTCCAGTCACAGTGCCTTTGGTGTCAGGCTTTTCTTCCCCCTTCTCATCTTTTGCTGAAGAATTAGCAGCATCATTGGCTTCTGATTTCAGCTCCACTTTGGAGTTTTCCTCTTCACTGTACTCCCCGTCATCACCCTGAAAAAAGTTTCCTGTACTTCCTTGGTGGTCCCATGGATAAGACTCCCTGCTCCCAATGCAGGGATCCCAGGTTCAACCCTTGGGTCAGGGAACTAGGTCCCACATATTGGCAACTAAAGAGTTTGCATGCCCAACTAAAGATCCCACATGCCACAACTAAGACCTGGGGCAAATAAATAAATAAATAATTTCCCTTTAAGTTTCCCTGTTAGCTATGGAGATAAGATCTAAATAGTGCATTTTAAAATTTTCCATTCTTTAGGAAAACATTTTCTAACAAATTTTACTATAATGCAAGAATTAAAAGCAAGCCAGTATTTTTACTAAAATTTCTACTGAATAGAAGCATTGTTAAAAAAAAATTAAAACCACATTAAAAAAACCTATACAGGGAATTCCCCAGCAGTCCAGTGGTTAGGACTCTACACCTTCACTGTCAAGGGCCCAGGTTCAACCCCTGATAGAAGAACGAAGATCCATCCACAAGCTCCATGGCTCAGCCAAAACACACACACATACATATATGTGTGTGTGTATACATACATGGCTTCCCAGGTGGCTCAGTGATAAAGAATCTGCCAATGCAAGAAACGTGGGTTTAATCTCTGGTACAGGAAAATTCCCTAGAGAAGGAAATGGCAACCCACTCCAGTATTCTTGCCTGGGAAATCCCATGGATGGAGATGGGCTACAGTCCATGGGGTCATAAAAGAACTGGAAACAACTTAACAACTAAACAATATATATATGCACACATAAACAAGCTTATACAGATCTCTGTTAAGTTTTCCAGTAAGATATGCATGGAACTGTCAGGAGCAGCAGCCTCTTTCACTAAGCTTACTGTGATAATCATTTCACCATGTAAGTCAAACAATTATGCTGTTGTTTGTTACACCTTAAACTTATATAGTACAATTTTACCTCAATAAAACTGAAAGAAAAAAAAAACAACAAAAAAACACAAATAGCTGCAGCCTCTGGGGAAGAAGCCCAGGGCCTATGGATCAGAGGCTTTTAGGTGTATAAAGCATACGAAGCAGCTTTCTTTTTGATAATTTCTCTCAATGAACTGTCTCTTAAACATGCAGTGCCTAATAACTACACTCTAACTCAAGCTGTTAATTCTCTCATCTCAAAATGTCTTAAAGCAGAGATTCTCAACCTTTTAGATTATGTGAATCCCTTTTTAGGATCTAAAATTTTCATGGAATCCCATAAGAAATAGCACAGTATAGTACCCATGAACTGAGAAAACACATAATGACAAACAACTGCTATATGTTCAATAATACTTTAAAATACACTAATATATTAATTTACATATATTAAAAAATAGTACTACATAAATATTGATTTGGTCTATAGATAGTGAAAACAGAGTGAATTTGCAATCCCTTATCATAACTCCATATTTCCCATAGCACTATTACTCTCAAGCTGGGAAACAGTGGCTTACATTTTTTTATGTTTATGATATGAACACTAAATTTTCTGCAACATGAGAGCTCTTTGGCCAATAACTCTGTGTAGAATGATATAATTAAAAAATTTTTACTTGTAAAACTTTAGAACTTATATAACCACTGCATCTTAGGGAAAAAAACAAATTAACACCCAAGTACTCCCTTCCCTTTCCTTCTCTTGGCACAGCAAGATTGAATAATCCAATCAATTACACTTCAATTTTTTAAAAAACTGAATAATCCTGTTTGTGACACAGAAAATCTATCCATACAAAGAAGGGTCCTGAGGCCATCCTTTAAATAGGGGCAACTAGAAAGGGTTAGGCAAGAGAGGTGTGGCTTGTTTCAGGTACGGGGAAAAAAGAAGCTAAGATTCATGCTAAGGGGGCTGGCATCAGACTGAGTTACTCTCTCATATCCTGGTCCTTCCAAGATTTGGACCTAGGGAGGCAGAGCTAAAGGCTAAGGAGGTAGGTCTAGAGACCTAGAAGGACGCAAAGAAATGGGTTCAAAGGTGCTCTAGTGTTCACTGCTGGGCTAACAAGTCAGGGTGCCCAAACACCTCTGGCCCTGGCAGACACAGGCACTGTTCTATTCTTCTACTGGATCTGACACTCGATCTGTAACAGACTGTAACAGATCCTGTAACTCCAGGCCCAGGATGGCCTAGGAATCTGATCGAAGATACTCACTGAGATTCCTGATGAAACAAGAAGCTCTCAAGCTCTAAGTTTCTGACCTTTTTTCAAACAGGACCTAGACTGCCAGACTGGCCCAGATAAGCCAATTAATTACCCTTCCCCTTTATTCCCTGTCCAGCATAAGTATTTTGGCCCCTGAGTGTTCTGAATTAGGATTCCCAGAAAGATGATACTGTTATGAAGCTCACAGACCACACCCATACTATGAGAACCAAGCCTTTATTTACAGCTTTTTAACAACCAAGTACTCTAGATTTTTCCCATTTTCCCTCAATCACAAGAAATTTTCTCTCCTCTGGAGTTGGGAATGGGTGGGTGGTAATCACTGAGTTCTTTTCTTGGTCCTGGATTCCTTGCAGGATGTGTTGCAAGAATCTTGCTTGGTGTGTATGTGACCTTAATTCACTACTTCTCCCCCCTTCAACCCCAAACCTGCCCCTGCAACAAACACACATTGACTGAATTCAAACATCTTAAAATAGTATCAGCATGATTAATGAGAGAACTTTGTTTCAGGCTCTATCCCTTCTTAGTCTGTGGTGGAATGTCAAATGAGGCAACTCTTTTATTCCAAAGGAGAAAGTAACTTTGTTTCCAGGGCAGTACAGAAGATACAAATAGCATAGTGCTGAGAAGACCCCAAATTCGAGTCAAAATCTGGTGTAACTGAAGCCAAGGTGTTACCCTAGGGTCAAGCTTCTTTGGCTACAGAAGTGGAAGTGTTAGTGACTCAGTCATTTCCAACTCTTTGCAACCCAATGGACTGCCAGGCTCCTCTATCCATGGAATTCTCCAGGCAAGAGTACCGGAGTGGGCTGCCATGCCCTTCTCCAGGGGATCTTCCCAGTCAAGGGATTGAACTGCAGGCAGATTCTTTACCATCTTTGCCTGCGGGCTGACATCAAAACCATTTCCCTACTGCTGACTTTCCCATTTAGTGAACACCCTCCCAACTCTAAAGCCTAGCCCTCCACTTAAATAACTGCTTTCCTGGCAGAATTCTCACACAGATGTTTTAGCTCATTTTTCCATTCCCCACATATTTCAGAGTAAAAGGGGAGTCTATCTTTCTCATTCTCAATGTCTCTTCCAGATCTCTGTCGCCTTTTATCTTTTATTGAAGTATAGTTGAATTGTAATAATTTTAATTATTGCTGTATAGCAAAGTGGCATAGTTATATATATAGTATATACATGGGATATAACTATATATATATATATATGGGGGGTTGTGTTTGTATATATGTGTATATGTACACACACACAGTTTTTTTTTTGGCCTCGCCACATGGCATATGGGATCTTAGTTCCCCAAACAGGGATCGAAACTGCACCCCCTACATTACAGGCATAAAGTCTTAACTACTGGATCAGAGAAGTCCCTATACATTATTTTTCATATTCTTTTCCATTACAGTTTATCACAGGATATTGAATATAGTTCCTTATGCTGTACAGTAGGACTTTGTTGCTTATCCATTCTATATATACCAGTTTCCATCTGCTAATCCCAACTCCACCTCATTTTAAATTCCTACTTCTCTGAGGCTTCTATCATCCAGCTATATCTTCCTTCTCAAAAGTTCAGATTACACCATTTTGCTTTTTTTCTTTGATAAAAGACCTATAGTAGTATAGTACTCACAAACTGAAAGAAATTTGAAAAAGATTTAAAAAAAAAAAGGCAAAAGTGAAAACTGCACTCAGTGTGTGCTTTGCAGTGAGTTGTCATATAAGCAGCTCTATATCCTAAGCCGAAGGAGTGGAATCACCAAGCTCCTGCCCTGGGAACTACACTCAGCGTCTTAGCATCTAGCTGCCACAGCTTTGAACTGTGTCTGTGAGCATCAGTGCTTTACCTCAATTTATTTTGTGCATCACTTGGCAAGAAGCATCCTAAGGTAATTGCTTCTTTGCTTTAAGTAATTTCAACTTCAAAAGGTTTCACAGGGACACTCTGTAAGCTCAACGGGAAAAATTCCACCTCTGTCTTTGCCTGGGTCTACCCTGTCACTCACCTGAAAATTATGGAAATAGGCTCACACTTTTCATCTCCACTTCAGTCATCCACTTGCATGTACACATGTCAGATCAGTCTTACCTGGAACTGCTATACATTTTAAGTAAATCTGATCTACTTTAAAAAATCTTAAATTTAAATACCCCAGGTTTTCATCAGCACTGCCACATAAAAAAGAATGAAGTTACATGCTTACCTCACTCCTCATACAAAGATGAACTCAAAATGGATCAAAGACCTAAAACTAAGAGCTAAAGCTATAAAACTCTTAAAGGAGAACAAGCCTTTGGATTTGGCACAGATTCAGCAAAAGCTTCTCTGGCATGCATGACACCAACAGACATAGACAACTAGAGAAAAAACAAATATACTGGACTTCATCAAAATTGAAAACTTAACACCATTAAGGAAGAATAAAGACAACCCAAAGAATGGGAAAACACACTTGCAAATCATATAGATGATAAGAAATAAATCTAGAAAATGTAAAGAACTCTTACAATTCAATGATTAAAAAAAAAAAAAAACGACAAAGTGGGACTTCCCTGGTGGTCCAGTGGATAAGAATCCACCTGTCAATGTAGGGGACACAGGTTCGATCCCTGGTCCAGGAAGATTCCACATGCCACAGGGCAACTAAGCCTGTGCACCACAACTACTCAGCCCTACTAAGCCTGTGCTCTAGAGCCCATGAGCAGCAACTACTGAGGCCTGTGCACCCTAGTGCCCATGCTCTGCAGTGGGAAACCACCACAATGAGAAGTCTGTGCCACTGCAACTGAAGAGCAGCCCCTGCTTGCTGCAACAACAAAGACCCAGCACAGCCATAAATAAATAAATAAATAATTTAAAAATGGACAAGGTATCTGAATAGCCACTTCTCCTAGGCAGATACACAAATGGCCAATAAGCACAAGACAAAATGCTCAATATCAGGAAATATATATCAAGATACCACTTTACAACTACTAGGATGACCAGAATCAAAAAATCAAGACAATAATAAGTGCCATTGAGTATGTGGAGAAACCACATACTCAATGTGGAATTGCTGTTGAGAATGTAAAATGGTGCAGCTGCTCTAGAAAACAGGCTGACAATTCCTCAAACAAATGAACAGTTACCAAATGACTTAGCAACTCCATTCCTAGGTACATACCCAAGAGAAATGAAAACACACATCCACACAAAAACCTGAACATAGATATTTTTAGCAGTATTATTCATAAAAAAATAGAAACCCAAATATCCATCAGTGGATGAATGGATAAATAAAATACAGTATACCCATACAATGGAATATTGTGTGCTTAGTCACTCAGTCATGTCTGACTCTGTGACCCCACCTCCAGAATCTGCAGGAGGATTCTTTACTGCCCGAGCCAGGGAAATCCCACAATGGAATATTATTCAGCCATAAAAAGGAATGAAGTACTGATACATGCTACAACTTGCGTGAAAACCTTAGAAATAATATGCTAAGTGAAAGAAGCCAGTCATATGTTATCATATATTATTCTGTTCATAAAGAAGGCCAGAATAAGGAAATCTCTAGACACAGAAAGGAAGTATGTGGTTGCTAACGGCTGGAGGGAATGAGAACGGAGGAGCTATGGGGGGTGAGTGACAGTTAAAGGGTACAAAATTTCTTTTTGAAGTAATGAAAATATTTTGAAACTGACTATGGTAATGGTTGCACATACTTGTATACACTAAAAACTACAGAACTGGACATTTTAAACTGGTAAGTTGAATGGCACATCAATTATATCTCAACAAAGCTGTTTTTCCCCTAAATCCTGCCTGTTATTCCTGTCTGTTCCCAGTTATTCCTTTATCCTTCCCTCTCTCATTTCTTAAGACATCCGCTTCATTGACATTCCCTTTTCTCTGCCTATCAGTCCTCTCCCACATTCGCTTTCTTCTCTCTCTAGAATCTGTGGCAGGATCATTTCAGCATATCAGTAGCTCCCTCCAATCCCCTATTCCCATGTGGTCAGGCCTGGATCAACCAAACTGTCTGCTTTTCCTAAGTTTGCAACTAGACTACTGATCATCACTAAGGGGGGTTAAAAAAAAAATCATACAACTTTACACATCAGTGCCACCTCCAGCCTCAACTTCAAACTTCCTTTATCTCAAAACTCCTATACTGTCTCTTCATCACCAACCATTCTTTTATGTTTTTCCTTCTATTATATTTCATAAGGAAAACAAAACAAAGGGAACACCAGCTTCCTTCCCACACTCCTTTCCTCCTCACCTCTCTATAATTACAGTGGAAGATGTTTTTCTCATCTGGTTCCTATTTCTTCTCATATACTCAATCAAGGACATTGCATACTTATAACCTATCCTCTCCCTTTGCTTTCCCTTTTTAATCATTTCTTCAACCTTTAGGTATACTTGATTCTTAACTCAAAAAATAACACCAAACCCTCTCTTGACCTTAGAGCCTTCTTTCCAGCTACCATCTCTCCAGCCTCCCTTTCACAGTCTAATTTCTTTAAAAATGTGTCCTCAGAGGATTCTGGGAAAAATGGCAGCAGCATAGTTTTTGATCTCTTCAAATCTCCACATCAAATGGGGGCTTCTGACAGCAAAATCAAAACCCTCTGGGCAATATTTACAACAAAACTAGATTACAAGGTATCCCCCACACCCCAAAATACAAGCACATGAGCAAAGCAACGACTGCCACAAGACCTGCATCAGATCGGTGTCAGGGCTGGAAAAGCAGAGAGTAGTATATCTACCTGCAAACAGGAGAACTTTGAACTAGTCAACAGGCAGTCAACAGAAAGTAAAACCGAAAACAACAATCAAAACCAGAAGGGGTTTTGCTGTCTCTAATAGAATGTGAGTTTACAGATCTTGCAGTAAGAAAGTCCGAAAGGGCTGGAGCAATCCAAGTCTTGTGAAATCTTAAATTCAACCTGGCTGCCAGGGGTTCCCTCGAGGACAGAGTACCACACTGAAGAAAAATTGTTGAGAAGAGAATCAGTTCAGCAGAAGAGGGACAAAAGGAATGAAGGAAGGAAGAAGGTCCAAAGCAAATTAGAGAAGGGAACAAAACCAGGAAATCTCAGAAAGCCATATATATATATACACATATATGTATGTGTGTGTGTGTGTGTGTGTGTTTTAACACTAGGGGAAAACATCTGAGGAGGGAGTTCTATGAAGTTAGAAAAAGCTACTTTGAGCCATACTTCCTTTGAAAAGATCAGGAAGACTAAATCAAAATCAACAAAAGAAAAATATAGAGATCAAATCCCATAGAAACTTACTAAAAGAAAAAAAAAAAAGTAGAATAGCACTGGTGGCTCAGACAGTAAAGCGTCTGTCTACAATGCAAGAGACCTGGGTTCAATCCCTGGGTCAGGAAGATCCCCTAGAGAAGGAAATGGCAACCCATTCCAGTACTATTGCCTAGAAAATCCCATGGACAGAGGAGCTTGGTAGGCTACAGTCCATGGGGTTGCAAAGAGTCAGACACGACTGAGAGACTTCGCTAGTGACTAGTGACTAGCACTCCTACAATGAAAGCATGCCAGAAAGACATATGCATATCATACCAAAATTGCAACTTCTATTTCAAAATGAGCAAAAAAAGACATTAAAAATATTATATAAGGCATGAAAGAACATCAATCAGAATTTTAAAAATCCAGAAATGAACTCAAGGAGATATTAGAAATTTAAAAAATCATTTAAAATACAAAGTCTAGAACTAGAAGGAACACAAACAAGAGTGAATAAACACAGTAATCAAAAGAAAATAGAGATACTACATTAAAGGAAAAAGGTAGTTTACTGAAGACAGGAAAAAGAGTATTTGGATGGAAGTTCCATAACATACTGTACAGCACCTCTCATACCTATGAATACTGACCCAGAATGACCGAGTCCAAGACAAAGTTAATATAACTATTGGACCTTAAAGGAAAATATACTGGGACTATCCAGACAAAAATAGCAAGTGACTTATAAGGGAAAGAAATTAGGTGATCAGCTAGTTCTGTGCAAGATAAAAGCTTTGGGTCATACTGCTATTTTCCATGGCTACCATGGAAAGATAATCTGCAAGAAATACAATGGATACAGATAGCATGGTGAGTTGTACAATGAGTGAGTGGCCATCAAAATCTTTTTAACAGATACACTATTAAAAAAAGGATGAAAAACTAACCTGTCAGACTAAGAGACAAATCCAAATTTAAGAAACAGGCAAAACTAAGCATAGCATCTAGGTATACACAGTTAGTAACTAAGAAGAAATGGAATCCAGTAACAGATAACTACATAAGGCAAGATATCAAATCAAACTCTTTAATCTAGATCAGTGCTGTCCAACAAAACTCGCTGGAATGAGGGAAATGTTTTTACCTATGCAAATGAAGAGATGAACTTTTTTTATTAACTCAATTGACACAACAGAACTACACTCCTCTCTTAAATTTTAGGCAATACATACCAGATATTGCCACATCAAAGCTGCACATGTTCCTCAATCTCAAAACATCTAAAACTTAACCCAACACTGTCCTTCCAGGAATCTCTTCCTCCTGTGGTCCCTTTCTTAGTGACCAACACCATTCTTCAACCTGGGCATTACTTGGACTCCTTTTTCTTTTTTTTGATATTACAAATGTATTGAACTTCAATCTTTTTTCTTAAGGTAACAACACTTATTTTTCCCCTTATAATTACTAGTTTTTACAACAGGAGCTGTATCTCACTTGTAACGAAATTGTATTATGATACTTTACTTATGAAAAAAGGTTTCTCCAAATGATAAATGCTCAAATATAAAGGGTAAAATAGAATTGTGGTGTTAACACAGGAATGTGTGTCAAAAGAACAAAATTAATTTAAATAAGTCATTCTAGATGTTAACATTAGAAGAACTGGGTGAAAAGCCTATGGAACATCTATATTCTCTTTGTGATTTTTTTTGTAAATGCAGAATTACTCCAAAATAAAAGGATCCCTGTTGGCTCAGAGGGTAAAGCGTCTGCCTGCGTGCGGGAGACCCAGGTTCGTCCCTGGGTTGGGAAGATCCTCTGGAGAAGGAAATGGCAACCCACTCCAGTACTCTTGCCTGGAAAATTCCATGGACTGAGGAGCCTGGTGGGCTACAGTCCACTGGGTCGCAAAGAGTTGGACACGACTGAGCGACTTCACCTTCACCTTCAAAGTGTATTTAGAAGAAAAGTCTTTGCAGTTCTATTTCATTTACTAATCCAAGGAAAGTTTATTGAAGGCCTATTACAGATACTCTTCTAAGCTCCCAGGATAGAACAGTGACAGAGTCTCAGCCCTCCAGGAGCTTGCATTCTGCTCAGGGCTGAAGGAAATGGATATTAAAATCTGAAGACTGGACTGCAGACAGGTCATTTGAGGCAGAGGTAAGTCTCGGGACAAAACAACAGAGGACACTAAAAGCAAAACACTCAGCATTATTCTAGGGCTTTGGAATGAAGCTAGAGAAACCCAGATCACCAAGCTCCCTCATCCCAGTCCTTCCCTCACCATGCTGTCGCTGCTCTTGTCAGTAAACTTTCTGGCTCTATCACAGGCATCTGGTCAGGTCCCAGCCCTCATCTGGATCATCTTCCCGTGAGGAGAGGTCAAACACTGCTGAGCATCTAAAGCTTATAGAAACCAAAACGGCGGTCTTTTGAGTTTCAGCAGAATTCTGACAACTCAATTCAGGCTCAACATTCAATCAATCAAGAAATTCTGTTATTAATAATAATACCTAAATATCTCTCAAATTTACATCTTGCAGTGCCACTGCCATCGTCCCTTCTTTAGGGCACTATCACGCTCCTTGGACCATGCTCTTAACAGCTCTGTCTTCAGTCTTGCCTCATCCTGTGATCCTCCTCCACTTAAGCCTCCAATAGCCAGCCCTTCTTTCTTTGCTGTTAGAGTAACATCCAAACTCATTATATACATAATGGTAAACTGCTATAAAGTCACAATCACCAAATCTCACTGAATACTCCACATTGCCTGGCAGCCTTTCTAATGCTTCCATTTTTAATGACTACTGCAAACATTACTCACTCCAAAACCTCTCGTCCTCCTTTAATTCTTTGTGGGTCACTTTACCACTGACTTCACAGAAAGTCAGTCTTCCACCAGTCACCACGTTCTGTCATCCCCCAGCCTAAATGGCTGCCAGTGCTGCCCACTTCTATTGTCACTGCTGCCACTCCACTCCATGCCACATTTTCTGCTTTCGTAGTCTTCCACAGTAGTTTTCTTAACTAGTTTTTCTGCCTCTAATCTTGCTCCCTTCAGATAATTCTCCCCACTGCACACAAAACAATTGTTAAAGATAATAATTCTAAAATATTACTGTGAATCAACCTGGGATTTTGTTAACATATAAATGTCTGAGTCTGCCCTCCCTCTGCAAGAGTCTGTTTCAATAGGATTTTCTTTCATGTAGACGTTCCTTGGATCTGACAAACAATGCTTTAAAATTTAAGTCTAAGCCATACTCCGTATCATACTCTTGTTTAAAACCCTGTTATACTTTCTTAGAATAAAATCCAAATACTTTTTCAACCAGGCTTATATAGTGCTTTAAGATTTGGACTGAGATTCATCCTTACCACCAGTTATATTAAATCTTCCATGTCCTGCAACTCACTATCCTCCAATCCCACCCCTTCTGGATGTTCTTCTCGGACTGTTTCCTCTGCTAAGAAAATTCTAGCTAGCTAACTCCTACTCATCATTCAGGTCTCTATCTGAAGAATCCCTCCTGTAAATACTTCCAAACACCCTACACTCAGTTAGCTGCCCCTGTCATGTGCTCCCAAAGCACCCTATGCGTCCCATACCATGGCATTTAACAAACGGTTATTGTAATTACTTAACTGTCTGTATTTTCCCTCTCTGATCTGGAATGTAAATTCCATGAGGGCAGAACCATGTATCCTTTATTCCAGGGCCTAGCACAGCTCCTGGCACTGAAAAGGCATTTAATAAAGAGAAAGAAGTAATCCCTGCATGATCTGACCCCTACTCTATAATTTGCCTTTATTTCTGGATCCATCCTGTCCCAACGATGTTCCAGCCACACCAAACTACTTTGAAGTTTCCAGACAGTCAATCTTCCCTCCTATCTCTGAGCTCTTGCAGCTGTTGTTCCCTCTGCCTAGAACATGATTTGCCTGGCTAACTCCAATTTATTCTTCTCTGACTGTCTAATATGGAATCAGTACCCATGTCTAATATGGAATCAGTACCCAGTCATTAACACCCTATTTAACCCAACCCCCAGCAGTTGTCACCACGTCCTATGATTTCCTCAATGTTTGTCTGACTTCCTTACTAAGCTGTAAGATTCCAAAAGATAGGAACTTTGTTATAGTGTTCACTTTTGCATCTCCAGGGCTTAATGGTAATTCTAATATGTAGTAACAGTTCTACAAAATTTACAGAATGAACCTTTGATTCACAATCCAATTCTTTCTGTATAAATCAGAGCTCTGTTCAACAGTTCCAGGAAACAAGTAGCCATTCTGATAACATCTCTAGTTTATCCAATCAAAGCAAACTAAGTTCACAAACATTTGGCTTTAGGGAAACTTTCTGCTAAAGACAGAAAACCTCATCCATAAACTGAGAAATGTTTCTGACACAAACCACTCAGAATCCTACCCTTCTGAGGTCTTCAGATATACTAAAAAAAAAATACCCAACTGGCTGGTTTCACCACCTAGACATCATAAAATGGAGTGTGAAACACCCTGTGAAGGGCCAAAGAATGTTCTCATTCTCATATTTAGCATCTTATTTTCTTTAGATAGGGTGAAAGGTCAGCTATAAACAGTGTAACACATGCGGCCTGAAGAGGTTTATACAAAGCTTCCCTCTCTATAACTGAACAACACTTTTTATAATAGTTTTTCAGAAGCATAAATGAAGACTGCACAAGCGGAGTAACAAACAGGTCAGATGCTTTCAAACCACAGGTGGGTACAATTTTAAACACATTTTCCAACCTACATCATAGGAAAAAGAACCTATCACACTCACTTCTGAGTCTTCTGCACTTTCATAATCCGAAGAACAGCTGAAAGAAAACAGAAACATATAAAGAAAAAAAAATGCAACAGAAATTTTATAATTACATCCTCCAGTGCTTGTTGTGGGTCAAGCTAAAACTCTCATTTAATTCTGACGTCAACCTATGAGGTAGATAAAATTATAGTCCCCATATACAGATGGAAAACAGGTTCAAAGAGTGACTTTGACTTTCCCAAGATCATACAGCTAAAACTTATGCTCTTGAACATTAAACTACAAAGAACCTCTTTGTGGCACCCTCCCCAAAACCCTTAACAGTCTGCTGCTGCTGCTAAGTCGCTTCAGTCGTGTCCGACTCCGTACGATCCCACAGACAGCAGCCCACCAGGCTCCTCCGTCTCTGGGATTCTCCAGGCAAGAATACTGGAGTGGGTTGCCATTTCCTTCTCCACTTAACAGTCTGAGAGGATGTCAACTACTGCAGACAGGTGACCTGAGTTTGGGGGCAAAGATCTCTATCATGATGCTACTCACCATCGCCCTCGATGCCATCTTCACTCTCCTGAAGGAAGGAAGACATGGGTTAGTTCTATGATTTTCAAGGGGTGGAGAAACGAAGACTGAACACAAAATGGTTGAAAGGGGAGACGAGGGAAGGTATATCTTTAACAGGCAGGATCTGAGGGAGGTCCCGTCTATCCACCTCCAGTCCCAATTTCTGAGTAAACATCCGCTTTCCATCCGCAGCAGCTCCGCCTGTCCCCCAACAAACCTTCAATCCTCTCTTCCCTTGGAGCTCCGGATGCAAACTGCAACGGGATCGCTCTCCTCTTCTCCAACACACTACGCCCGAGCATCTACCGTCAACTCCCAGCCTCCCATCACCACCTACACCCCGCCCCCGGGCCGCCCCGCCCCCGGGCCGCCCCGCCCGCGCGCACTCACACACTCCGACTCCTCGGCGCTCTTAGCGCCCCCGCTCTCCACTCGCCGCAGATGAAGGGCCCCAGCTCGGCCTCCGCGCTGGGAGGGCAGAGAGCCGCTGCCGCCGCCTTCAACGCACCGCTGCAGCTCCCGCCGCCCCGCGCCGGGGAACCGCCGCTGTCTGAGCCGGAGGCACCAGATTCTTCGTCCTCGGTGTCCTGCGAAGCGCGCTGCCGCCGCCGGTCCGCCATCTTACGGAGAACGGCCGCCGCTGGCCAGATCCTGACGTACCGCGCCCGTCGCAGGGGCTGCCGGGAGGCTTGAGAGCTGGTCCCAGCATGCTTCACTTGCGGCGCTGGTCGCCCCGTTTTTCGGGAGGAGGGACTAGGGGCGGAGCTGGCACGCTGCGGCACTTTTGCGGGTGCGCGGGATTGCGTAATTGGTGACGTGAGGGACCTTGGTGAGGCCCCTGACTTCCCCGCGGTTGGGCCCCGGGCGAGGAGAGTTGCTCTTGGGCGGGCAGTCGGCTCTGGTCCTTGCCCGGCCATCTTGGGCTTGAGTGGATAGCGTTGACCTGTCACAGCTTCACTGCGGCATTCGAGTTGTTTCATGATTTTCTTTTTCCAGCTCTCATTTCTACCTACGTTTGAAGCAGATCGTTTGACTGCATTCGTTTGCTTAGTAAAAATCACGAATCAAGGGAAACCTCTGAAGCCGTTGTGCTGCTTCAGATTTATCAGTCCATTTTAAGCTAAAGGGCGGAGGAGAAACCAGTTGTCTGTAGGGAAGCCCGAGGATTTAGTGTTGCAGCACTAGTGTTTCCCCTGTATTCTCATTTCTTCCCCTTTCATGTGTCTTCCCACCCCAGCCATCACCTCCCTGAAAGTGCAGGCTAATACGATGTGCTTAGTCGCTCAGTCGTGTCCTACTCTTTGCGGCCCCATTGCTGTAGCCCACCAGGCTCCTCTGTCCATGGGGATTCTCCAAGCAAGAATACGCGAACGGATTGCCATGCCCTCCTGCAGGGGATCTTCCCAACCCAGGAATCGAACCCAGGTCTCCCACATTGCAGGCGGATTCTTTACCGTCTAAGCCAGATGGTAATCTTACTAAAATTTTAGAACCGACTTAGAGATAATCAGGAACGGCCACTGGTTTATATCTCGAAATGATTTCCTTGCCAAACGGGTAGATGACGGAATGCTGTGATTTTAGCAACACATTTTTCAGCAAGGAAAAAAAATTTGTATATTTTCTCTGTACCGTAATAAAAAAACATACAAGAAGCGTGAGTTAACTGTGCACCTTCTAAAGGAGTACACAATAATATACACCCGAGGAAGGTCACTATCATAGCACAGGACTCTGTCCCATGTAATGCTTTTACAAATAATACGGTCAAGGCTACTGATGCTTATCAAATTTATAGACATTATGAAACTACACGGTATTATGAATGCCTTCAGAGATAGGATCCAAATAGAGCTCAACTGGTTAGACAAATGGTCAAATGTGACAACTTGTAAATACAGATACAAAAACCAACTGCTTGGGCTCAAAATGAAGGATATATGATTTTAAAACTTAAAAACCTAGAGAATCCTATCAATCACAAAGTAAATTGATATAGTAAAGCTGCCAAATTTAGTGTCTAAATAAGTAAAGTGATAGTCTGCCACTATGCCTTTCAGTTGTTTGGTCTGCATTCAATTTTTAAATGGACATGAGCAAATTGTTCACTCATCCAGAGAACTGAAACATTGAAGATTCTTTTGAGGAACAATTTTAAGAGCTCTGAATGTGAACCATGAAGATTGGGACTGTTACAGCAAAGTATTTGAGGGACTATGAAGAAAAGAGGAATTGATTTTTTTGTCACCCTGGAAAGCAAAGCAAGAACCAGTGGACTCAAGTTATAAGAACTTAGATTTTGTCAACGAGGAAGAGTTCTCTAACATTTAGGAAAAACTGGACAGGAGAAAACGAAAGTGTTAGAGAGGCTGGATTTCATTTATTTGGAATGTTGTCAGAGGGAAATCATGTACTTGGGTCAGACTACATGACCTATAAGGTCCTTCCAACTGAGGTTTTATTAATTAGACACCAGGCACCAAGCATCCTATCATCTCTTATTTTTTTAAATTGCCCATTATCTGTAAGGAAGAACCCAGGACAAAGAGAATGGAACATAACATTGTGTTCATACACAAATGGAAGTTAGTATCTCATATAAAAGGGAAAATGGTGTTTTTCTATTTTGTGAAAGTGGATTTCTTTTTCTAGTCCTTGAAAATATCCAAGCAAAATTGTTTAATGCTTCCCAATAAATCTAATAAATTGAAGCAGAAGTTCAAAAATTAACAGCCACAATAGTTTATTTACAGTTGAACTCTTTATAAGATATTTACAAGACAACCAATTTTACACATCAGAAATGGTATCAAAAGTATGAATTACAACACAGACAACAATATGAAATGGGCATAAAACAAAGCTGAAGTGGACAGACAAGCAATTTCTTTTTTTAATTTATTAACACTAGCTTAAACTTTGTTAAAGAAAGAAACAAAGAACTATGTTTTAGGAGAACGGCAGGGCCTTCACTTGAAGATTGAATTTCACAGTGTTGTATCCCATGTAGGGAAAAAATAAGACTAATTTCCCCCCACACTCTGACACACTGTCTTTTTGCTCTTGGAACTTTGCTCATCTACTCTCCAACCTCCTTCTCAAAAAAACATCAACATATCCAAATCAAAGGAGAATTGATCTAGAAGAGAGGGCAATAAAATAAAGAGATACTATGAAGAGGGAAAACTAAGGAAATTAGAATCCACATAAGTCTGGCCAAATAGCACCTCATGGATTCCTCTTAGTCTAACTTGAGTTCAGAATCTGGGAAGTCCCTTGGATAGGAACAAACAAAGGTGAAATCTGCTAACCCATATCATATCCAAATGAATCCAACAAATGCTGAAAATTAAGAAACAGAGGAATCAAAGAATAAAGAGACACTGACTGGTCTTTTTTCTTCTTGGGCACATTTTAAAGGTACATAACATAGGTCAGAGTAGGAAAGCCAAACAGTTTGCCATATTAAAATGATGGAGAACAAAGAAAATCTGGCCTAGTTTTTCTAGAAATCTCCTTCCTCTCCTTAAGGTGTGAGATGAGAGCCCCTAGTGGAATAAGTCCTATTTCTCCTACATTCTTGCTGCAAAGAAGTTCACAGCAGGTTCCCTTGTGGAGAGCCCACTCTCCTAAGCAGATGGAGTTACAAATGAAAACCCATAGCCACACACACACACAAAGGAGAAATAAGAGCAGCAAGATCATCCAAGAATACTACATGTGCTGCCCGAGTAATTCCTTTAAAAGTCAAACTCAGGGAGCACAGACCAACATCTCACGAAAAGCTTTAGCAGTGGGAGGCCCCTGAGGAACTTTTTTCTTCCCTTCCCACAATGGTTATCCCATTCTCTCATGCTCCACTGATGGGCCGGCCACACACCCTACATACCTTGGCTTCTCCTCTAAAAGTGCTAATAATCTGGGGACATATTCTCTTCAAGGATAAAAGCCCCTACCTTCTAGGAGATTAGACCCCTACTTGTTTTCATACAATAGTCCTGAAGACTAAAGAAAGGCAATTCCTATATATTTAAGACCAGAGGTCTTGGCTCTATTTTCCTTCCAGATAGTTACAGGGATCTTACACTGAGACCAAAGTGGCCTGGAGTGCTGTCCTGAAGTTTTTTGACAAAATGGGGGAGGTGAGGGTTGGGAGGGGAGAACCAAGATGGTACACATACAAATCTATTTTTACAAAATGAACTGGAGAAGCTCATTAGGTACATCTGTTTGTTTCAAGATGTAGACATTTGCCAGCCAGAGGAAGCACATATTTCCACATATATCCCCACCCTCCCTAAATCTCTAACCCACCACCAAGAGCTCAGCTAAAAGGATAAAACCCAACTAAGGAATACTCAAGAGGTGATGTGACACAAAGACATCTGTACAGGACCTGGCATGCCATTCCCAAACACCAACTGCTTTGTTTAGAGCCATAACTGGCCCCAAACTAACCATCCTCATTCTCTCTTCAGAATTTTATTCTTGAGGGGTGGGGAAAGAAATTCAGTTACCCATTAACTTAAGAAAATAATCACAGCCAAACATCCCTTCCCACATGGCTGTATCACAGAACAGTTTTAAGACAACACTGTGTTTTCAGATATTTATCAACCAGCTCTCCATTATCTTTTCTACCCTGTGAAGATGACTTGCTTCATCACGTCACTTGTTATTCCTCATCTGGTCCTTAAGCTCCTGGTGAAATTTTGTTTTGTTTTAGGGTAAAAACCACTATACCCATACTATAAAGGAAGGGTATACGGGGCGAGAAGAGTGCCATGCAGGCCCAACTCTAAAGGCAGGGGTTGCTTCATCTTCCACAAGTCTAATGAAGAGAGCCCTTTTACCCCTTTAACATAGGCAAATGTAAAGAAGCAGACCCCTGAAGCTTCCAAGTCTGCCATCCTATAGATTTAAGTTAAGAACTCATTTCCCCAAAAAGGGAAAAGAAATCCCAATCACCCTCCACAATTCATAATTAGCCCAATGAAAGAGTTTTTGTGAAATCAGAGTGATGAAAACAAAACCAAGATAGGGAAGTATGGAAGGGCATTTTCAGCGAATGGTAACATACATAAGGACATAGGTCACATATACAGGTCTCTGCCACTCTCTGGGAATGGCATGCTACAACTATCTGAAGACAGAAGGTTCTTGCCAGCACAGCTATTTCCTACACGTCCGATGAGGTGTTTGCTTCTTCTGGATCTCCAACCTGCATCGGCTACGCTCATCCAACCAGGGCAGCTCAAAATTCCTGGCAAAAAAAGAATAAGGAAATCAACCTGCAAGATTAGAAGAAATTCAATATGGACATGAGACTAAGTCAAAGAGAGATGGTATACCCTTCACCACTCCTAGCCCCGACTCCCAAGTCCTAAGTTTGGAGTGTCTTTCTTGCCTCAAAGTCAGAGAAACGGTGTGCTATTAAAGTGACTGAATAATCTATTTCTAAATCGAAAAGCAATCCTCCTAATTCTTGGCTTGGGAATCTTATCATTGCAAAAGCTAGTGCCAGGCAGCATCACTTCTGTCAAAGAGCCATGGCTATCCCTAAGCCAACTATTCCACCTTATATTGAAGCTTTCATGAAGTCTGAAAGGGAAGTGAGTGCATGCCACCTGAGAAGAGGGAAAAAAACTTTATACTTACTGTGGAGTTAGTTTTGGTAATGGTCGTCCGAATGCTACAACAGGCAAGAAGGGGGTAATCATCAAACTTTCAACTATGGAAGAAAGCCAGATGGGACTTTGTTAGTGACATGGATGGAAGATATCTAGCAACTATATCTCTTCCAAAATACCACATTCATTCAGAGCAAGTTGTATCCTGGAGCCTTGTACCCTTTTTCTTCTCTGAGAAACTTATTCTCTTAGATAAACAAAACTTACCATCATCTGGCTCAGGGAAAAATGAGGTAACCTCGGGCTCAGATTCCTGAATTCCTTTCTTTTTATACATTCTGAGCTGCAGTCGCTGTAAAATTCTTTGTTCCCTGATCCTCTGAATATCCCATCTGGGAAAAACAAACCAGACAAAGAAAACAAACAAACCCAATATTACTGAAAACCTGCTCTATAAAGGCAACTCATATGATCCAGATGCTAGGGAGATCTTGGCTGAGACTTCTAGATGAGGGGATGGGGGGTGGGGAAGTAGGGGGTAAAGAGAACTGTCTGCTTGATTAGGGAAGAGCTGTTTTGGTCTAGCAGTCTGGATCATGTGTTAAGTGTTCCCCACAAGAAAAAGAAGCCAAACATCTTTATCTGTAACAATAACCACTTTAAAACTGTTATAATCAATTAAGAAGTCAGTAATTTAAAAGCAATAAGAGCTCCTGGGCTCCCCTCAGCATGGATGAGATGTCACAGTCCTATAGGCTCAACTGTTCCCATAGTGAATATCTCTAGCCTCACCTTTTCCTTCTCTTCTCATCCAGCTCCAGTTTTGCATGCCTCTTCGAAAACACACTGTCATCCAGGTTCTGTGTAAAGAATAGCAGCTGATAAGCTATTTATCATCGTGTGACATGTATACCCATTTCCAGCTTCCAGGAACAAAAACTTTCACCTTCAGGTCCCACCTAAGTCTGTAAGTTCTATGGGTATCATGGGAAACTCCTGGTAACAAAATCAACAAAACACATACTCCTATCCCCACTCCTACCCTTGTAGAATCTCCACATTTCAAAATCATTTCTATAACTTTCCAAAGTGAAAGTCACATAAAACTGAAACCCTTCAGACTGCCACAAACCCTCCCTACCGTTATACTTTATAAGTGTATGAGTTTAAAGTAAGTATCAAGCTTTCAAAAGGCAAATGAGCTTGAAATATATAATTCTGTTTCTGAGTGGTACATGCCTAACTTTTCTACTTAGCATGAAACCTAGCTCTGTTTTGAATATTCACTAGCTACTTATTTTTTAATAAATCACTTAGCCATTTTAGATCTCAGTTTTTTAATCTATACAACAAAGGAGTTGGACCTGATAATCTCTCAAGTTACCTCCTGGCTTCAGAATTCTATTTAACCCATCCATACAGTTATTATGACATATTCAAGTTATACCCCCATTTCTATCTATCTCACACTCCCTTCTACTGACAAGTCTTGGGTACCTACCTCCAAAAGGTCTGAAGGATTTGGGTCCCTTAGAGGCTCTACTGAGTGGTCCCTCCAAGAAGGAACTGGAAAGAAAAAAAAAAAGACAAAAAAAGGGAGGAGGGGTGGAACCACCCTTAAATCCAAGGTCACACAACCTGCTATTCACTAGGACAAGAAGTCTCTCCCCAGATAAGACAAAGTTACCAAGTGATAGGAATCCATTCTATGGCCTCACCTGAAGCCATATTCAGTGTCCTTGCTATGGTATTGAAAGAACCTAAAATGCCATTGCAGTCTGCCAAACACAGGATCACAAAAACCCTAAACCAATACCTGACAATTCATATAATGGATGCTATTGCAGTTCCTGAAAAACAACTGAAATTTGTAGTCATTTTGAAGTCTATAGTGTAATCACATACCAAGGAATCTCACTCTCCCCCATCCAACTGATGGGGGATGCAACTCCCAACCATCCACCATCCCACCAGCCCCCACCCCAGGCCCAGTCAATATAATTCCTATTCTACTCACCAGCCAAGACTGAGTTTCTCCTGCAACACTTGATGGCATCAGACACCCTAAATAATGCAGGAAAGAAGAATCATCTCAGTGTAAAAAGAAAAAAAGCCCATACCCAAAATGGAGGAAAGGATCATCACTGATGTTCTCACTAGGAAACCATTTTGTTTTTTTTTTATTTTGAGTTGCTCTTTTGAGAATTTCTCTCTAGGGGAGGGGAAGAGGGAACAACAGACAAAAGAAAAGAAAATAAGCCCACCACTTTTTTTTTTTTTACACTGAGACGACTTCTTTTCTTCATTATTTAGGGTGGTTTCCCTGCAACAGTTGATGGCCAAGGATATCAAACCTTAAACTCAGAACATGGCAGGTGAGTAAAAGTTGACCCTATTTTTCAAATAAAAGATCAGTGTTCTCAAAACTTACACATGTAGTCTTCTTAAACAGCTCCCTCCTCCCTCCAAACAAACTACCTTGCTGGTCCAGCCTGAACAACATGCACAAAAGACTTTGGCTTCCTTAAAACAAGCCATTGAGACTTTCTCTTGAAATAGGGGCATCCAGAATAAGGATTCACACATTTATTGACAACTCAGGCTCCTCAGAGGACTGGGATTCCCCCCAATCAGACTCTTTCTGTACTGCTAGACCCACAATATCAGAGGTGTTTGGAATTTTCTGTACTACGGCAGAAAGGGTTTTCAAAAACAGCCAGTCACACAGAACAGCTCCGGACCAAGCCATTTCTCAATCCCGGATGGGAAATTGCTTCACGGTTTCTCTTGTTACACAGCATTGCCATGGCAGCAAGAAGGTTAACCATTAAGGATGAACCTGTTCAACTGACTGAACCAACAAAAAACCTGAACCTAGATCAGGGTCCTGGTCTATCTATGTACTCAAATGTAAGGCCTAATGAATTTTAGATAATGAAGAAGAGTAATCTATCTTCCCCACTTAATTTTGTCACCAGAACAGCCAAACAAAAGCCTGGAGAATGCTCTTGTCTTATTGGAATGGATTCCCATACCCAGCCCTACGAGGGCAGACACATCAGTAGAAACTCAGGACCGTGACTCTATCCAAGAAGGCTTCCCCACCATCACCCCGGAGCACCCACGGTGACTGTCATAGACTAACATTACATGATTGAAGGCACATTCCAGTTACTGGTTGATGTAGGAGATAGGGGAGCATCTCTGTATGGAAGCCATGAAGAACAAAAAGGGAATGAAGACCAAGGTCCCATACCCCACACCCATCCCAAGCAGCTCAGATATCCCAAGATAGTCCTTATTGTTTGAAAAATAGTTTGTAGACCATTTTATTTAAATATATGAACAACCAATGGGCTACTGCAATCCAAGTAAACTCTTCACATTTAGAACCTTTGTGAAGTATAGTGAGATATAGTAAGACTGTTGGTCTTTGGCAGATTCCTCCTGCCCCCCAGACCGGGACACAGAGATACAGATAAATGTTTATATAGTTAAAGAGCGGAGGCCCAGGTGAAATTCCCCACCCCAAGCTGGCTCCCCAACCCAAAAATTACCATTGGCCCCTGAGAACACCCAAAGACCACCCTCCCAGGTTTCACACAGTATCAATTGCAGGAACAGTCGTGCATGGCAAAGTATAAGTTCTATGCATTTCACAGCACAGAAAACCCTTCTTTCAGAGGGCATGCAAGTTGCCGGAGATTACACCCCCAAGTCTGGTGCTCTTGTGATGAGCAACTTACTGGCAAACACATCTCCCAGTGTTGTAAGCAGGCAAATACATTGAGCACATTTTGCTGTAATTCCATCTATTTGCAATGCCTGCACAGTGTCTGTCTCTGGCTGTTAACTTACTCATTCTTGACAGAACTCTGCTTTATTGATTGCACTTTTTAAAAAATGCCAAAGGCATTTTCACACTTGTTAGCTTGACCGCCACCACTAGGGTATAAGAGCAAGTGTTCTCTATGCCTTACTTGCTACAGTCTCCTCCTTCTTTGGAGAGGATTCCCGTAATGGTAACGGTGATGGGGGAGGCTGGTGCCAACGACACAAATACATTTCTGTGGTGAAAGGTACGGCAAATCTTCTATCTCACTTGAGAAGGCTTTCTCCTTGGGATGGGTGCTGGGTCCCTTCTGGGGAGTTGAGAGTCTTGGCGGGGTGTCCACTGAAGACCGGGGCTTTTCTGGAGTTTCTTGGCTCCTCAATTCACGTTTACAAACAGTTTCAGATAAGGAACCACAGGGTTCCTCTTTAACAGGAGAGTGCTTAGGAGTTTTTGTTTTGACTTTTGAAAATTCAGGAGCCAGCTTTTTAACAGGAATCTTTCTTTCTGTACTTCCAAATGGGGATTTCCTATTAGATAGGGAAGAAAAGATTATAGAATTTTATTGACTCTTGAATAAAATCTGATTTGATTACATGTTTAGGCAAGAGAACTAGCTTGCTCCAAAATGACCAGCATTCAAGTATCTAAATATCTGGGTTCACTTGCCTGTCATGAGCAGGAACAGCCTCATGCTTAACAGTATGTATAATAAGCCCTTAGTAAACATTTGTTGAACAAGTGAGTTTCCATGCTTAAGAAACTCTACTACTATTCCATTGAGTACTAAATCTAAAAAGGTTCCTATTTTATTCAAGATCCTTTAGCTAAATCAGATGCTTCTTCTCTGTGGTCTATTTCATTCCTGTCAACCAGACGCCAGTCTTATCCCACCCCCCTATTCCTATACCATGTTAATTATAATCATTTTTTCTTGCTATTTTCTGATTCTCTTTCTCCCACCAGTCTACACATGCACACACACACACGCACACTTTTGGAATGTCATCTCCTTTCCTTTTTTTACCAACCTAAGTTCTATACTTTTTCAAGATCCATTTCCTCCTTGCTGCTACTGCTGCTTCTAAGTCGCTTCAGTCACATCCAATTCTGTGCGACCCCAAAAGATGGCAGCCTACCAGGCTCCCCCATCCCTGGGATTCTCCAGGCAAGAACACTGGAGTGGGTTGTCATTTCCTTCTCCAATCCATGAAAGTGAAAAGTGAAAGTGAAGTCACTCAGTTGTGTCTGACTCTTTGCGACCCATGGACTGTACCCTTCCAGGCTCCTCCGCCCATGGGATTTTCCAGGCAAGAGTACTAGAGTGGGGTGCCATTGCCTTCTCCAATCTCTTCCTTAAACTTTCACTATTCTAACACACAATTATTAATCTCTGAATAGTCTGTATCACTGTTGTCCATCTGCATATTTTATTGCAGTTGAATTCTGAGTTTTCAAATTTTATGCTATCCTTATAGCTAGACTAATCTCTTCGAGTCCAAGGACAGTTAGAGCTTACTTTTTTTTTTAGAGCTTACATTTTTAACATCTACCAGTGCCTAACGCAATGAAGGAATTTAATACTTCCTAACTTGAAGTGAAGGGCTATAGTTTTAAGAAATTCAGCTGTCACATTTGCTGCCCATTCTCTTTATGATGTATACTGCATTCTGTAATTACTACTGTGACCAAAATGTTCCTAACAGACTTTTATAGCCCACACAAGGATGTTTCAGTTTCTCAGTACAGAAGACCTCGTGATTCAAGATACAGTTGTATTAAAACTAATTCATAAGTCCTCATCCCTTACTCTCAGTCACTGCAAACAAGTGACCTCAAGTCCAGACAGTGTAACAAAGTTATCAGCACACCTTTTGTGTCCCTTTCCACTCCGCCCACAGGAGAAAGGCTTGGGAGGCAGAGTCTGGGTTGTCTCAGAAAGCTCCGGCTGGCACTCCAGTTTAATTTTCTCCGATAGCTCTGTTTCCTCTCTTTCTTCAGTTTCATAGCCCTGAAACAGCTTGTGCCTTTCTTTCTCGTTATCCTTCTTTACCAGCTGCATCCGCCTTTCCATACGTTCAATCCGAGCAAGGAGCTAAAAAAGAGAGTGGCAAAATGCAGACTTATAAAACAGAAAAATTAAACACAGGTACTTATCCCCATTCTGGAATCAGTCTGGTCTTCTGCCTCTTTCCATGAACCACAGCAATTCAACTTATTTTTAACAGGCAGACATAATCTGAATAGATTTTCTTAATCACAATAGAGAAGACAAGGTCCACTGGTAATTCTAGGAGCTAATGTAGTTGAGGAGGGACATGGGGAATCTGTAGTTCATTCTTCTGAAAAAAATCCTCTTCACTGGGAGAGGCCACAACATGCCTTTTAAATGGCACAGTCTCTGCTACTGCTAACATGTGGCTCCAAGTCAGTCTGGGAGTTTCCAGAATTAACCTTAATGTTCTTTTAGGAGGCCCTGAAGTTCTCCAAACACTATCCTCTCTACTTCCACTCAAAAATGCTACACATAAGGGCAAAGTCCAGACAGTACATTGAGACAGAATTAAAAGCTCACACAATCACAGTGCCACTAGGGATTGCAATGTTATTTGAAAGAGGGTACGGTAGGGTGGGGAGGTGCCACCTAAACTGTGAACACTCAATTTGGAAGACTTATAAAAAGAACCAGTACCCAGAAGTCCCATCAATCATCAAATATGCATATTGCTTTACACTTGAGATAACAGAAAAACTTATACCTATTTATTTAAACATTGAAAAGTCTCTTGACTCTAATAAAGGGAGGACCACATGATCAAACACAAAATGGAAGTCTATTATCATTGAAAATTTCACATTAAAATGGTCTGAGAAAAGATGCCAACTGTGCTACTTATACTCTATAATAAGAATTTTATTTGGGTTAGACGGTGATATTAATGTTGACTTCATTACATCCACTTAGCTGCACAGATCTCATGAGAGGCCAAATAACAACTGGAATAAGAGAAACAAGCTTAAGCAACACTAACTGCAATACACAACAGAGGCAGTGAATGCCAAGTTCAGACTGACGCTCTATCCTTAACTCACCCCACTTTTCCTGCCTAGGAAAATCTGCAAAAGGGCCATTACCTCAGGAACTGAGCAGAAACCACAATCAGCAGAGAGCCCCCTGTCAGCCACACTCTCATTTCTTCTTCTGTTTTGATTCACAGCCTTAACATTACTTAAACACGTTTGTTTGTGGATGACATTTCCTTGATTTCTTCTCCTTCACTGGTCGTCCTCTTCCCGACTCCCCCCCCAAGTCCAGGACATGATGTGTTGTAATTACAGTACCATCACACCCCTAGACTGCAGTACAGTAGCTGAGCAGTGCCACCTCCATATTGAGTAACTTCCACAAATCAACACCATGAAATATTTTAATGAGACCGGCCCCAGCTCCCATTCCACCTTGCAGAATGCATTCTCTAATAAAACAGTTGCTGCCTGAAGAGATTCATTTGGAAAGCAAACAAAATGAATAGCCCTCTGCTCCCTTGCTCAGCCCTTGGCGCACACAACGCCAGAGAGAGAGAGGGAGGGAGGGAGAGGAGAGACAGAGACTGCTGCAGCCTGAACACAACAATTGTAGAAACCATGTTTATTTTTAGGCAGCTGTAAGGTATGCTAGCACTATAATATCCCACCACCACAGCTTTCCTGATATCTGGAGTATGTTTTAACACATCAGGTGCCCTTAACTACTGCTACAAGGGTAATAAAATAAAACAAGCCTATATAGTCATGCTCCTCAGAAGTACAAAGAAATAATAAATGACTTCCCTACATCTTAAGATTCTAATATAGGGGAAAAAATTTCGGTCTGCTTAATACATATAATAAACTTAATTTCCCCTGATGCCTTAAAAGCCTTCCAGTTTCTAAACACCATGCTTATACAAGGGAGCTGGTCAGCAGGTCATGTTTTATAATTCAGATTCCTATTAAAACAAAAAACTGTCTGAAATCAAAGGTGATGATTCTCCTAATATTTTAAAAAGCTAAAACAGGATTCCACTGTGAGTCACCTCAACCCCTCTGCCAATGAAAAGGCCTACTACTCTATCTAGATAAAGATGCTACAGCAGTGCTTAGAGCAACAGCTGCTACGACCCTCTCCTCCAGAATGCATTTCTAACGCAAAGCTCTATAATTTAACTCCTTCCATAAAGCAACCACATATGCATCCCACCTTTTCATTTTTCAACCCCTCACAAATCAGGTCTTTCCCACTCAACGTCTTTCCCACAAGTCTGGGGCTGTCATTTTAAATTAACCCTTTGCACCTGAAACCTCCCCTCCCCCTCCTCCTGGGAGGTTGCCCTTTAACCCTTCCCTCAAACCCAACGTGTCTGTGAGCCTGGCTCCCAAGGACCCAGCAACTGAGAAGACTCCTTTGCTGGTGGCCGACCTCCTTACCCCTAACTCAGGGATACCTTAACCTCATACAGCCCCCTTCCCCCGGGCATGCGCACAACTCGCTCCTCGTCCCGAACGCAGATTAACCCTTCCCGTACCGTGTCTCTCTCTGACTTCAGCTCCTCGATCTCCTTTTCCTTGGCCTGCAGCTGCTGCTGCTGCTGTTCGATGAGGTCCAATTGCAGCAGAAGGATCTGTTTGAGGCAGGCGGCCTGACTGGAAGCTCCAGAGCCGCCGCCACCTCCGAGAGGGCTCTTCCTCATACTCTTCCATCGGCCCTCGCTGGCCGCCAGGGTCCCGGCGGCGGCGGTGGGCGCGAGGGGTGGCGGCCCGGGCAGAGGTAGTGGTGGGGGTCCCGCCGGGTCCGAGGCGGTGGCAGCTGGGGGAGCCGCCCCACCCTTGTCCCCAGCCCAGGGCGTAGGCTCTTTGGCCGCCGCCACGAGAGAGCCCGTCTGAATGGGCAGCACCGCCTGATACTTGGGTCGGGGACTGCAGCCGGCTCCGGCTGCCGCCGGCTCCCCCCCAATGCCAGCTTGTTTGGTGGCCGGGGGTGGACAGGGCAAGGGCACCGAGCCGCCCCAGCTCTCTTCCTGCTGCCCGGGGGCCGCCCCGGCCGGGAGTAACAAGCCCCGGCCCTTGCCGCCGCAGCCGGCCGGTGAGGGCGCGGGGCTCCCGCCCTGGGAGGAGGCCAGCGGGGGGCCCGGCTCCTTGAGCTTACGGTGCCGGGGGAGGAAGTGGGCTTCGGCCGCCCCAGGTTCGTCCTCGGGCCCGCCCAGCGCCGCAGCCCGCTCGTAGTCCAGTCGCTGCTCAGGGTTGCCGCCGGCAGGGGCCGCGGCCGCCTTGAACACTGCGGATCTCATGGTCATAGTGGTCCGGAGCAGCGTC
>SJXQ01000919.1:40413-64954 GCA_006408695.1 Aepyceros melampus | reverse complement strand
CTACTACGGGAGAGGTCGGTCGCCTCACCCGGGGGTCTCCGGACTCGGGGTCCCCCTCCCCCACAGTCACCCCCGACGCCCCAGCATTTCCCTTTAAAAAAACGGAGCCGCTCGGAGCCGCCACAGCCGCAGCCGCCGCCGACCGGAGGGCGCATGCGCTGGGGAGAAGCGGGCGGGAGTGAACCGGGAGCCGAGAGGAGGGAGGCGGGCCGCGCTATTGTGAAAGGGGCCGCTGTCGCCTGGAGGAGGGCGGGCAAGGGGCCGCGGGGGCCCCGGGCGCGGGGAGGCCGGGAATAAGGGGCGAGGACCGAGGAACCCGCGGAGCGGCGGGGTGAAGGTGGGCTGCCGGAGGAGGGGCGAGCCGGGGGAGGGTCCGGAGGAGGGAAGAAAGGGCGAGGGCGGCGACGGGCTGCAGGCGAATGCTGAGGCTCCGGGAGAGAGAGAAGCGCGAGAGAGGAGTTGAGACGAAGGAAGGGGGCTTTGGGAGGCAGATGCGCCCTCCGTGGAAGTGTATCGAGCGCTCCATGTACCCGGCCTGCGCTGGGCGAACCCTTTCCCGGGCACGTTGGCAACAGGCCTGGCCCTCACCGGAGGGGCCCCGCGGCCCCGCGCGCCGCCTGGACCAGAGTTAGGATGCAGACTCCTGTTTGAGCCTGTGGGTGTTTCCTGGGCATAGAATTCTAACCCCTCCACCGCTGCGCTCCCCAGCAACCCCACACTTGTAGGGGAGAGAATGAAGTTCTTTGTCTCTAAGGGACCCAGATCAGAAACGGAGGGGACCGCTGGTACCCCGAGGGAGGAAAATCCATGATGTCTGCTGCCTAGGGAGTTGTTGCCACCACCTCCCTGGAATGAAGTATTGCCAACTACCAACAGTTCTTTCCCAACGGCCACCTCCCCAGACTTAAGTCACTTCCAGCGTCTTCTGGGGGTGTTCATGAAAGACTGAGGCAAAGGAAGTCTTAGAAGGGATCTTTACTTTTACGGAGAATAGAAATACTTTAGGGTATTAACGTATGCTGAGCACTCTGACCTTCTGTGTTCATTTTGTATCTGTCTGTCTAACCTTTCAGGCAGCTTTAGCCAACAAGTCCTTACAGAATTTCTCCTGGAAAACTTTTAAATAGTTTTTTATTGATTTTTCTTTTCTGTGTAGGTGGGATTTTTTTCCCCCCAGTCTATATGAAGATGACTAACATTATTTGGCCTCATGTGAAAACCTCTAATTAAAACTGTGTCTCTGCCTTGTGAGCTCAGAGCATGAGGCACTGCAAACTTTAAACAAATGGATGGGAATGTGCTAAGAAGCCAAGGGAGCCACAACCCTCTTCTGCCAGACTGTGTGGCCTCGGGTCTGCAAAGGGAGTATTTGGAGTTAGGGATACCAGTGAAGAGGGGGACATGTGTGGCAGGAGGCATATAGAATATGGTGATCTTTTTCAGTGTCAAGACCTTCAATACCATCTCTACACTGCTCACGTGCTCAGTCGTGTCCGACTCTGCGACTCCAAGGACTATAGCCTGCTAGGCTCCTCTGTCCATTTTTCAAGCAAGAATACTGGAGTGGGTTGCCATTTCCTACTTAGGGGATCTTCCCAACCCAGGGATCAAACCCGAGTCTCTATACTGGCAACTCCTAAATTTAGATCTTCCTAGGCTCATTCCCTCACTCCAAAATCATATATTCAGATGCTTAGGAAACATATCCACTTGGACATCTAATAGGCATTCCAAATTTGTGTCTAAAACCACACTCCTGAATTTGCCTCACCTAAATCCTGCTTCTTCTATAGCCTTCCTCTCTCTCTCACTTCATATCCAGTCATTCTTCAATACCATTGCCCTTCAATATGTATATCCAGAAACATACACTTTTGCAACATTTCCACAACTTCCACCTTGAGCCATAATCTGTTCCATAATCGTATCTCACGTTTTTTTATTGCAGTAACTTTGTAATTAGCCCCTCAGTTTCAACCTTTGCCTTCCCCCACTGAGGTCTGTTCTCAACACAGCAGCCACAGTGAAGCTGATATGAGAACATGTTCTTTCTCATGCTTCCCATCTTACTTGGAGTAAAAACAAAATTATCCTTTTGGTTTTTAGAATCTGGCCCCAGTACAGATGACTTTGGCTCCTACCATTCTCCCTCTTATTCAATCCCCTCCTGCCACAGTCACCTCTTTGCTGTCCTTCACACACACCCAGCATAGGTCTGCTCAGGTCCTTTCACTTGCTATTCTCTCCACCTTTGTCACTGTTTCTTCAGATATTCACATACCTTCCTATTCATTGCTTCAGTTTTTTACTAAATATCTTTTCATCAAGCCTTCTTTTCTGGCTATCTTATGTAAACCCACAACCTCTTCTAAATCCCTTGCCGGGCCTTTCCTGCTTTAGTTTTTTCATATTACTATCTGAAGTCGTTCAGTCATGTCTGACTCTTTGCGACCCTGTGGACTGTAACCCACCAGGCTCCTCCGTGTATGGGATTCTCCAGGCAAGAATACTGGAGTGGGTTGCCATTTCCTTCTCCAGGGGATCTTCCCGACCCAGGGATCAAACCCTGATCTATATTACAGGCAGATGGTTTAACCTCTGAGCCACCAGGGAAGCCCCTAATAGTGTTAGATATTACTACCTAACATGTAATTTATTGTGTTGTCCTCTTCCACTAGAATGTGAGCTTTATGTTTTCTTTCTCTATTGTCTCCTTAGCCCGTAGAAATATATCTGGCCTAAAGTAGGCAGTTAATAAATATTCAATGAGTGAGTAAATGAGGTGTTTAAATATATTAAGAGAAAGCATCTACCCTTGACTTTTAGCTTGGTTGAGAGTGACAGCCTTATTAATAGGGTGTAAATAGTGAAACCTAGGGAAGAAAAAAGTTGTCTAGAAGCACAAAGAAGATAGAACATACTATCTGGAGGGAACTGAGGAAGTGACAACTGAAGTGGGTCTTAAAGGTTGAGGCCATAGGAGGACATTTCAGAGTTGAGAACATTGCAGATACCTGGGATAAAAGGATGTATTGGAGTAAATGGAAAAGTCGACTGGACTTTAGCTTGGATAGTGGGGGTACAGGAGATAAAACAGGTGAGGTGCATTGAGACCGGATTATTGAGGTCTGAAGGCCCAGTTAAGAAATGGATACAGTCGACCCTCCACATGCACAGGTTCCACATCTGCAGGTTCAACCAACTGCAAGTTGAAAATATTCAGGAACAAAAATTCCAGAAAGTTCCAAGAAGCAAAACTTGAATTTGCTACAAGCCCAACAATGATTTACATATCATTGGCATTGTGTTAGGCATTGTAAGTAACTAGAGATGACTTAGAGGATATGCATAGGCTATATGCAAATATACACCATTTTATAAGAGACTTGAGCATTCGAGGATTTTGGTATCCTGAGCAGGATTTTGGAACCAATACCTCTCTGAGGGACTTGAGACAACTGATTTATCAGCCAAGGTGAAACACAAAGATTTCCAGCAAAGTGTGGAATAATCAGATTTGTGTTTTTGAAAGCTAGTATATGTTTGTACTGAAAGCAGGAGACCAACTTGCAGGCTATTAGTTCAAGTGAGAGATGATAAATGGTTAAGTCTTGAGAATCTAGTTTTTGCATTATTAATTTACAGAACTTTGTAATCAATTGGAGAAGGAAATGGCAACCCACTCCAGTACTCTTAGCCTGGAAAATCCCATGGACAGAGGAGCCTGGTGGGCTACAGTCCATGCAGTCACAAAGAGACATGACTAAACTTTCACTTTCTTTGCAATCAATAGAAACAGTGAGGAGGGCATGAGGGAGAAGGAGGACTTTGTGGTCGACTTCTAAGATCAGGATTTGTTCCATGAACAAATTCCCTGTTTTCTTCCTCGCTAGACCAAATGTTAGTTGCTCAGTCACGTCCAACTCTTTATAATCAATGGACTTCAGCCCACTAGGCTCCTCTGTCCATGGAATTGTCCAACAAACTCCTGTTTTTAGTCAAAGCTATGCTTTTCCCAGTAGTCATGTACAGATATGAGAGGTGGGCCATAAAGAAGGCTGAGCACCAAACAATTGATGCTTTTGAACTGTGGTGCTGGAGAGACTCTTGAGAGTTCCTTCGACAGCAAGAAGATCAAACCAGTCAATCTAAAGGAAATCAACCTTGACTATTCACTGGAAGGATTGATGCTGAAGCTCCAATATGCTGGCCACCTGATTCGAAGAACTGACTCATTGGAAAAGACCCTGATGCTGGGAAAGATGGGGGGCAGGAGAAGAAGGAGGTGACAGGATGAGATAGTTGGATGGCATCATTGACTCAATGGATGTGAGTTCGAGCAAACAGAGATAGTGAAGGACAGGAAAGGCTGGCGTGCTGCAATCCATGGGGTTACAAAGAGTCTGACACAACTGAGTGACTCAACAAGACCAAATCTCCAAGACTGGCATCACCTGGGAGCTTGTTCGAAATGCAAATTCTTGGGTCCCACTCTGCTGCTGCTGCTGCTAAGTCACTTCAGTCGTGTCCAACTCTGTGCTACCCCATAGAGGGCAGCCCACCAGGCTCCCCCGTCCCTGGGATTCTCCAGGCAAGAACACTGGAGTGGGTTGCCATTTCCTCCTCCAGTGCATGAAAGTGAAAAGTGAAAGTGAAGTCGCTCAGTCCTGTCTGACTCTTAGCGACCCCCGTGGACTGTGGCCCACCAGGCTCCACCATCCATGGGATTTTCCAGGCAAGAGTGCTGAAGTGGGGTGCCATTGCCTTCTCCGTAGGTCCCACCCTAGACCTAGTGAATCTGAAACTCTGGGTGGGATTAAGGAGTATGTGTTTTAACAAGTCCACCAGATTATTCTGATTCACCTTAAGTCTGAAAAACACTACATTGGCGTCTATATCAGGACCTATTATTCGAGAGCCAGATAGTAAATATTTTAGGCTTTGACAGCTGTGGAATTTCTTGCACTATTCAACTCTGCTGTTGCAGCACAAAAGACAGTGTAAATGAACAAATGGTGGCTGATGGTGAGTGGTTAAGGTACCAGTGGTATGGGGATTTAGAGGGAATGACAGGTTGCAGATTCACTGTTTGAAAGCAAAGGCTCTGGTGTGAATACTGCAAGAGTGATCACATTCCTACCATGTTACAAAATTTTATTTATGGACACTGAAGTTCGAATTTCATACATTTTCATGTTATGTGAAATACTACTTTAGATTTTCAACATTCAAAAATACTTAGCTGAATTATTAGAGAAATGCAAATCAAATTATAATGGAATACCACCTCAAACCAGTCAGAATGGCCATTATTTAAAAGTTTACAAATAGGACTTCCCTGGTGGTACAGTGGATGAGAACCACCTGCCAATGCAGGGGACTCAGGTTCGATCCCTGGTCCAGGAAAATTCCACATGCCTCAAAGCAACTGAGAGTGTGCACCACAAGAGAAGCAATTGCAATAAGAAGCCCAAGCGTCTCAAGAAAGAGTAGCCCGCACTTGTCACAACTAGAGAAAGCCTGTACACAGCAATGAAGACCCAGTACAAACAAAGGTAAATAAATACGTCTACAAATAACAAATGCACCCATGTACATGTAACACCAGGCTCCTCTCCATGATTCTCCAGGAAAGAATACTCAAGTGGGTTGCCGTGTCCTCCTCCAGGGGATCTTCCCAACCCAGGGATCAAACCCAGGTCTCCCACATTGCAGGCTGATTCTTTACTGTCTGAGCCATCAGCGAAACCAAACTTTAAGGCAGGGTGGCTTAATACTGTCACTTACTCAGAGATCACATACTTCCTATTTTGCAAATGTTGAAATGTACCTTTCTAAAATGATGATAGTAAACAGCAATTGGTAGTGGTAGGTTTTTAATGTCCTTACTTGGCAAAATAAAAAGCTGGCAATCCTACATCAGTTCCCTACATTTTTTTTCCCCTGAAAACTTTACAGCACTGAAATCCAAAATCTAGGATTTCACTGCTTCATACTAAGTGAACATGCTTTTCTCCCCCAAAAGCCTGGAATTTTGAATTTGATGTCTGATCTCCTTGATCTCAATTCATAGGATGAAGTGAATAAATTACCAGAAAACTGAAACTTGGGAAGAGAAGCTCTCTAAAAAGGAAGAGAATTTTTGTTCGAAACCATTAGCTTTTTGGGTTTTGTTTTTTTTTTAAACTAATCGTATTTATTTATTTTGGCTGTACTGGGTCTTTAGTTGGAGAGAGTGGGGGCTACTCTAGTCGCAGTGCACGGGTTTCTCATTATGAAAGCTTCTCTTGTTACTGCGCACAGGCTCTAGGGCTCCTGGGCTTCAGTAGTTGTGGCTCTCCGACTGTGGCAAGGCTCAGCAGATGTGGCCCATCAGCTTAGTTGTTCTGAGGCACATGGGACCTTCCCAGATCAGGGATGGATCCTGTGTCTTCTGCATTGGCATGCGGATTCTTGATCACCAGGGAAGCCCTATCATTAGGTTTTAAACTGTGATAATCCCTAAACTAGGACACAAAAGGACATAAGATACCAAAGAGTAAAGACGAAGAAGGAGAAAATAGACCTGCTGGCTTGAGAAGGAGCCTGAGGAAAACCATAGGACCCATAAATCAAGTCTCTAAACAGTTCTCTGCCTATTTCATCCCTAATGGGATAGTGACTATTTCCATTTGCCCTCTAGCTAAGTGTGTGGATGGAGATAATGCCAAAACTTCAACCATTCTTAAGATTTTTGGAATGACAGAATCCCATTTCCAAGACCTACATTCTTTGAATGGAAAGCCTATAGTTTGGAAAGAGCATGTAGCAAGCCCTTTTACCAGTCTGGGTCCTGGTTTCCCCAGACCAAAAAGAAAACAGAAATAGATCACCTTTAAGACTGCATGAAGTTGCCTTTCCCTACTAATAGTTGGTAGAACTAAGTAGTGAAGAGACTTGCTTTGGCTTCTTCCCAGAAAGAGAGGATTCATCTCTGCAGCTTCCTGAGGCTCTCGGAAAGGTAAATAAAGGCTGGGGCTGCGTAGCTGGCAGTAGCCCAGCTCCACAGGGCACCGAAATGAGACCACGGGGGGAGAGGCTACCTTTCCCTTCTGGAGGATTGGGGGATGGGGAACCAGCATGGAGCCACAGAAGTTTCCGGCTCTGAAGCTCGGCACCGGCCCAGAGTCTTTCTGGCAAAAACCCTGCCCTGCGCTCCAGGCTTCCGCGAGCAGGATGCTTGCGTGCCGCTCCCCTTCTCCCCTCCGCGGGGGCCTCTCCGCAGGACACACCCTCCACCCTCTCTGCTGCCTTTTTTTTTTTTTTCAAATAACATCACAACTCAAATTCGAGTATTTTTCTCCCTCTGCCAGCCCCGCCAAAACTTTCAGCGAGTCCCGCCCACTCCACGTGGACCTCCCTTCCCTTCCCAGAAACCTCTGCGAGGACCCCACCCCCAACACGTGACCAATTGTTATATTTCCTTCTTCTGCTCCTTTTTCGCTGGCAAAAGGACTTTTAACGACTGAAACAAAAGTGCCCCCTTCAGGGTGAATGTGGAGCAGCAGCATGGGGAGGAGAGGAAAGCTGATTGAGGGCTGGAGTGCAAGAGGGGGCCGTTGCTGCCTCTACTTAAGATTATTTCAAACCCACGTAACTCCCTGGCTGATAGCTTTAAGGGTCATACAACTAAAAGATGAGGCAAATTCAAGAGGAGGGATATCATGAAAGGAAATGGTTTTGGAGGAGGAGTTGGGTAGAGTTTTAATCCCTAGCTGCAAACTTGACTACCTGTACTTGATTTCCTCTAGAGTTCTTCACGATGTTGGCAGAGCTCTCGGAGATCCCTGAATACCAGCTGAGTTCTTTAATTATGTCCCGGATAACGGGAACGTGACCTCTCCTGGAGTGAGCATTCCATTTGTTGCCTCCTCCATCACCTCCCTTTCCCCAACACTGGAAACAGTTCTTCCTCTATGGGCTGTTTCCTCAAGCTGCAAATTATTTCCAGAATGGAGAATCCTCTCCCAGCGTTGAGAACATTTGCCCAGGATGGGCAGAGCCCTGGAAGATCGTGTTGGAGGAAAGGGGAGGGCAGGACAGCAAAAATCAGTCCAGTGGGAAGGTTTGATGCAGACCAAGGGGACTAACCAGGAAAAGCTAGCCAATTCAGTCGCTCAGGCGTGTCCGACTCTTTGCAACTCCTTGGATGCAGCACGCCAGGCTTCCCTGTTCACCACCAACTCCCGGAGCTGGCTCATGTCCATCAAGTCGGTGATGCCATCCACCATCTCATTCTCTGTCGCCCCCTTCTCCTCCTGCTTTCAGTCTTTCCCAGCATCAGGGTCTTTTCCAAGGAGTCAGTTCTTCACATCAGGTGGCCAAAGTATTGGAGCTTCACCTTCAGCATCAGTCCCTCCAATGAATAGTCAAGACTGATTTCCTTTAGGATTGACTGGTTTGATCACCTTGCAGTCCAATGGACTTTTAAGAGTCTTCTCCAGCACCACAGTTCAAAAGCATCAATTCTTCAAGTGAAGCTAAACAGAAGGAACCGTTTTCCTTGGGAAAAATTCTCACAAAGACTTTGTCCATTTTCCTCTCAACTCCTTTTCCCCAGGTGAGATGTGAGACAGGGTTTGGGTAGGAATTGGGGTGATGGAAGGTCGGCGACTGAAGGCTGACTAGGAGAAAGGGTTGTACATTAAACAGTGCTCAGAAAAGGAAGGGTAAATTTAAAATCAGAATAGTCGGGTGCCATCTGTCCCTCCAGAGTCATATAGGTCATGAATAGTAGATAACCCAAAGGCTAAAAGGCTCTTGGGACACAAACAGGGGGAACTTCCATTGTAGCCAAGAGGTACACTACCCAGGGGCATACTAAAGAGAGATGTGTGGATGGGAATGGGAGGAGTCCTAAGGCACTTATTTTCAAGCGAAACAGCTCCAAGGTAATGGAGCTAGAACGTAAAGGACACTTGCTCTCCTATAACTCAGCATCTGTCAGCGCTCCCGTTACCAGGTGCTATTTCCAGAGTTCTGGGCCTAGTGCAGGAAAAGGGAGGGGCCCTGGTGGAGAGGCCGAGGGAGACCCGATGGACTCCTCCCCCAGCCCAGCTGCAGTTCCAGATTTTCGCCACTCGGGGTCTCCCGAGCTCAACCACAGCCCCAGAGTTAGGGACGCGGAGACAGAGAGCCTCCAGAGGACTGTTTGGGACGTCAGTGGTGACCCGAGCAGAGAGGTGACTTAGGGGTCATTTGCTCTGAAGCTGCAGACCCTTCACATGGCCGTTGGGAAGACATTCAGCCTCAGCCTTTCTTTCTAAAAGGGACTCGTGGGACCAAGAACTATAATAGTTCCCCACCTCTTACCCTCCGAAGTCATTTCCTCCCCTGCGCGTTTCCTTCCCTTCCCCCATCCTCGCGGTAGGAGCACTACCACCATCCCCCAAGGCCTGTCAGAGTCCTGAGAAATGCTCTCACCTTGGCTGGGTGCCAACCTCTGGACTTCCTGGGCTTTGGGGTGGGGCTTGGCCAAGGGGAAGCCCTTTGGACAGGAGAGCTACCCAATCCTGTATAGCCTGCTCCAGCGCTCGCGCGCTCGCTCTCGCTCGCTCGCGCGCTCTCTCTCTCTCTCTCTGCTAAGCAAAAGGCTCATCTATCATTCTCTGGTCACCATCACCTAATTTCCTATCCCCATAGTAGGATTTCCTTGCCAGAGCAAAACATCCACAATCTGGAGGTGGTGGGCATCCTAAACACTGGTTCATAGTGAGGGGTGGGGGTGGGGGAAAACTATTTTAGAACCTGTCTTGCCTGTTCCAGAAGGCCTATAGCTGGAAGCAGAGGTTCAGCTGCAAGGAGCCCTGCCAGGCTCCTTGTGGATCCTTCTCAGAGCCATTGGGTCTAAGGAAGTACATCTCTTAATAGTAAAGCTTGGGAGTGGATTTCTGCATATCTGACTACTTCTACCAAGCCTCCATGTTCCTGAAATAAATCAGTTGAAATCTAAACTTGTTGGTCTACCTCAGGCCAAGGAGATCTTTCCAGCCGACTGGAATGGGTTCAGTGAGAATGGGTAATGGACAAAAACTACTCCCAAATCTAATGAATATAGAGACGAGGCCTCTCAGAGACCTCTGGCTCCTATCCAATGGGTCACTGCTCAGAAATGTTTTTGCTTTGGAGCAGTAGGAGAGTCTTCTGATATTGTCCACAAATGACAAGGTGAGAACTCAGCCCTGCCTCACGGTCACCAGCGCAGATTCTGCAGCCTGTCTCCCTGCAGTCATCATCTGCAGATCTGTGCTAGATTCCAAGTTCCTGTCTTGAAACCTCAGCCCCCCCACATCCAGGGCCTAGGGGAGAGCCGATGTAGGTCACTGCAGCTGAGCCTGCAGGGCTGTCTGCTCCTTGAGCCCAGTGCCTTTCAGACACAGAGAGGAAACCTTGCAGAGAAGTGAGAGAAAGGGCTCTGTGAGAATCAGAGGAAAGCATCTTCCTCAAAAAATGAAGCATGAAGAGGCCATAAGTCAACTGGTCACATCTGAGACAAGTGATGGGAGCTCTGCTCCTGAGAGGCTGCATGTGGGGAGGAGGGAAGTGGAGAGAGGCGAGGCTGAGCAAGGCCCCATTCCTGGCTTTCCCTCCCAGGCTCCATTCTTTCTCTGCTCGCCTGTGTGAGGGAACCCTTCTTGTGTGCATCCCCCATTCTCCAGTCACCTTGCTTTCAAGACTCAGGTTTCATTCTCAGAAGCCTTTGTGACTTGCCTGAGAGAACTTCTGCTTCCTCTGGTCACAGTTTTTGGGTCTCAGGAAGCTAGAGTAGGCCAAGGTTGTCCCCACCCTCCCCCATTGAAAGATTCTTCCTGCTTTTTATCTGTTAAACTCATTTTGCCTGAGGGTACTTCCAAACCTTTGGGACCTCATTCCATTTCGTGACTCTCCCTACCCCTGCCACCCCACCCCCACCCTGCCCCAAGGAATGTGTGTTTTTGTGTGCCTCTATGGTGCAGTCCATAGGGTCCCAAAGAGTCAGACTCTGAGCAACTGAACTGAAGAGTATGATGGTGCTCATACTCTTGGTTTTGCATGGGGAGTCAAAGGACCTATGGTTGTAACAAGTTTGGGGTCCCCAAGGCCAGCAAAAATAGACAAGGGACCAGTTTCTACCTCTAGATTCAAAACAGTTTAAACCACAATCGATTGTTCTGTAGGAGCCTCAGGAAGAAATGTAGGGAAGATGGAGAAAGGACAAATAGTTACAGTCTTGGCCTCTCTTTCCCTCATTCTTCCCCCTAAGCCTTACCCTATCATGTCTCAGCTACTTATCCTCTCACTACTCATTTGCTCTCGTTTCCAGAATCCTTGCACACAGTAGGCACTCAATAAATGCTTTTCACACTGAGTCAAACTGAATCAAGTTACACTCTCTGGCTAAACTTTAAGATAAAGAAGCACAAAGGGAGAAGGAAGACCTTCCCAGATCCTGGGATAGAATCTCGTACAGGACTGTTTGCTAGAGAACAGAGACCCAGAGCCGTGGTTCTCCAGCATCAGACTCACCTGTAGGGCTGGGTAGAACTCAGACTGCTGGGCTCCACCACCCGAGTTTCTGATTCAGTGGGCCTGGATGGGACATGAGAATCTGTATTTCTTGTAACAGGTGCCCAAGTGATGCTGACCCCACCACTAATCCTGGGACCACCAGTGGATCCTGAGCACCCCTGGCTTAGGCAACCACAGCCCCTCATCCCAGTGCTCACTCACCACGGGGACCTGGTTGGTTCTAATTTCATACGGTTTAGTAGGAAGGAACAGGTTAGAATTAGGAACACGTGACTCCTGCTCAGCCCTCCAGGGATCCCAGAGAGGGCAAGGGAGGGCAGAAGTGGGTCTCCGACTGATTATCCATTCTGTCTCTATTTAAATAATCCATCGACTCCATCCTTATTGAAAGTCACTTCCCAAAAACATGTTTTGCAGCAGCAGCGGAGCACTAGGAATTTCCTGTGGCGAGGCAGCGCCAGCGCGGGGAGGGGAGAGGCCGTGCTGAGCGAGCGCCTTCCCTTGGCTCGGGCAGGGCCACGTGCCCCACCCCCTCGCTCGCACATGTCTGCGCCGCCACCGCCGCGGCAGCCGGGCTGTTTATGAGCGAGTTGTTGTGGTAGAAATGGAGCAGGCTGCACATGCCCGGGCCATGTGACCCCAGCAGCCCGCGTGAGCCTCGGGCCGGCACAGACACCCTCAGCCCGGTCCTCCACCGACCGGAGAAGCAGGAGGAAAGATGGGGAAGAAAGAAAGGGCACTGGGCTCCCTTCCCCCGTCTCCTGGCTCTTTACCCTGCTTGCGTCTTTTTCTGCCTCTCGCTAGCCACCAGGGGAGAAAACACCCAGGAAAGCAACATGGTTTCCCCTGGGGCAGGTTCTCCTCCAAGGCGGCCCCTTGGCATTTACACAACCTAGAGCCCTAGGCCCCAAACGAACAAAAAGCCTCCCCAAGCCAAGAGCACAGAATGCCAGCCTCAGCCCTCCAACTGATGTGCTAATGGCAGCCCAGAGCCAAGACTTGGTTTCCCTGCAGTCTGGGCTCCCCTAGTCAGGCTGCAGGGTCCCCTGTTTCTAGGAAGGAGGATGCCACCCAGAGATAAGGTGAGTGCCCGGTCCAGGATTAGAACCTGGAGAGCTCAGAAATTTGTGGGGCTGGGGACTGGAAGCAAGGATTCGTTCTGCAGCAGTGATCTGCAGGGTGAGCAGACAGGAAAGGGAAAATACCTCTGCCAACTGGGGATCGGGAGGAGCTGAGGGATGGGATGGGGGTGGGGGTGAGATCTGGAAGAACACTAACCCGGTCCAGCTGGAGAACAAACTCTTCCTTGCAATGCCAGAGACAAGTTCAGCCTCCATCCCTCTAGCCTCCCTTCTGCCTAGTCCTCCCAGCCCCTAGCGTCCTGTCTCAGCACTCTAACTCCAGACCCCTGCTCCCAGCCCTGGGCTCTGGCCCCCACCCGTGACCCTGTTTCTGAACTGCAGTGCCTTGCGCTGGGATGTGAGACGACGCTGGAGTCAGGCGGACAGTAGGTTAGCAGGAACAAGCAAACGAACTGAGCACGACCCACATTTCCTCACCGCATCAAAACTTCGCAGATCCTGCATTGCAGAGCTAGCGCTTTTTTTTTTTTTTTTAATTCTCTGCTGGGCCCCTACACACGTCTGCATTTTTGCAACCAGCACAGATTTTTTTTTTCAGGGTGCAAACTGCGCATTCTAATGAGCCAAAGCTCCTTCCTGTGGCATTGAAAAATCTCTTTGGCAAATTGCTCTTCCCACCCCCACCCCCAATTTAGAAAAAGGGGAGGGATCCCAAATTTGTGAAGTCGCATCCTCCCCCTTTCCTTCGCCTGCCCCCTCCCTCAAGATACTGCAGTCTTTCCAGACCAACAGCTGCAAACCAGGGGAGAGAGATGGGAGGAGGGAAAACCAGCCTTGTTCCTTCTTTCCACTCAGATTGAGCTGGCTGTCCAGGGTTGCTTTTCTTCCCTGGACTGCCCATTGCATCCCTCTTTCTCTCCTCATCCCAGCCAGTGTTTATGTAAGCCTCCCAGAAGCTATGCACGGCCCCTGATGCCTGCCTAGGCTGCAGCTCCTCCAAGGTCCATCCTGCTCACGAGGACTGTCATGAGCCTCTGGCCTTCCCCAGGCAGCTCTGAGGAGATCTGCAGAGACCCAAAGAATGAGGAGAGATGCTGGACGCGGAGGTTTGAGACAGAGCTCAGGGTAAACTATGGAAATGGGGGCAGGCACACGGGCATCCCCACCCCCACCACCCCCCCCTGCACATTCCCCTGTGTGTGCGTCCTACAGAGGCTCAAGGACAGCCAGTGGGCAGGTGCAGTAACCTGGAAAATGACACCAGCCCTGGGCTCCAGCAGAGCATACAAAGGTCGGACAGGATGGCCTTGGCATAGCCCGTGCTGGGTGCCACTGCCCTTCACCCTGGCAGGGGAACTCCATGCCAGAAGGAGGGCATTCAGGGGCTTAGTTTTCCACTGCCAAAGGCGGTCCATGTCACCTCCCTGATCCTGTGGTTTTGGTGGGATCCTGGGTTCAGAGAGGTGAATCCTCCTTTGAGTTCCCCAAATCATCTGCTGAAGAAGCATTGACTCAGCATGGTGAGTGGCTCTCAAAGGACTGTTTTTAGAAGTATTTGTCTCTCAAGCAGGTAAAGGGGGAAGCAAGATGTTGTTTCCTTATGGCATTTTATACAACTTCTGTCTGTCCTTGGTGGCCTTCCATACTCCTTTAACCAATCCATTCTTTTTTTTTTTTTTAACTGAAGCTTATTTTGAAGTGTTAGCAAGGAAAAAGAACTTTGTTTCACTGGAAAAGTCAATCAATCAGTGAATTATAAAGGTAACCAAATAGCTAACAAGTCATTTCTGGCAATAGATCCATATCTATTGGTTTCTACCAAGGGATCCATGTAGATATGGTTACCACCAAAGGGTCTGCGTGCACAAGGCTCCTAAGGGAGGGGGGCATACATGCAGTATTCATTCGTGGAGCCCCTGCCGAGGGTGCCTTCCAGCAAGATGGAGATCATGCAACCCAAAAAACCCTTTTTGTGGGGGGTGGGTGGCATCCCACACGTGGCTGGCGGGACCTTAATTCCTTGACCAGGGACCTGGCAGTGAAAGTGCCTAGTCATAACCACTGGACCGCCAGGGGTTTCCCATTTCCCCCCTAACCAATCCATTCTTGATATGCCCCTTAGAAGGAAGCGGGTTTCCTTGGTGGCTCAGATGGTAAAGAATCTGCCTGCAATGCAGGAGACCCCGTTTGATCCCTGAGTCAGGAAGATCCCCTGGAGAAGGGCATGGCAACCCACTCCAGTATTCTTGCCTGGAGAATCCCATGGACAGACGAGGCTGGCAGGCTACAGTCCATGGGGTCCCAAAGAGTCAGACACGACTGAGTGAGTAACAGTTTGGAAGGAAGTGCCATGGCCCTTTAAGGGGCCCAGACCTACATGTCAGTGTCTCTCTCCCCTCATCACCAGCTAGAAAAGCTCAATGCCTGCTTCAGTTATCATCTCTGTAGCAGATAAAATGGAACTCCGTCTTTTATTTGGCTGCACCACATCCTAGTTGATCTTTAGTTGTAGCACATGGGAGGAAGTTCGTCTTATTGTGTGTTTGTTTGTTTGTTTGCAGCTTATTCTGGCCCCCTTCTACCTCACCAGAAGAGGGGGCTGGAGGAGGGAGGAAGGAAGGAGTTTTAAGGGAAGAAGAAAGTGGTTGGAGTGAGTTAGAGGTTCTGGATGGCTAAGGTACTTGTGGGGTCAGGAGCCAGGGGTGCTTCAGGCTCCCCTTCTTGGTGACACACCTCACTTGCAGCACCAGGATGAGCTTGCAGCTCAGAAATTCCACTCGATGTAATCCTTCTCTCCAGGAAGGGCAGTCTTGCTAGTGGAAAGAGTTTGATCCACAGGCTTGGGGTTGAATTTCCAACATCCCCATTTTCATTGTGTCTCTTGGTAGTTCCAAGAGAGCTGGGGGAGTTTTAGCACCTCCAGAACCTCCATTAACTCCACTATTATTTTTTTCCCACCATTATTTAACGTGACATCTCAGTTTTATGCGCTTCACTTCAAATACAGCTTCAAGGCAAATCGCCTAGTCTCTGAAGCAAGTGAATCCTGGACAAGTGAATAAATGTCTCTAGGTCTCAGACTCCCCACCTCTAAACTCAGAATGAGACCTACAGCATAGGGTACTTATGGATATTCAATGAAATAATGTGTGTAATACACTTAGCCCAGTGCCTGGCATATAGTTGGTGTGAGTGCTACATCGCTTCAGTTGTGTCCGACTCTTTGCGACTCCATAAACTGTACCCCACCAGGCTCCTCTGTCCATGGGATTCTCCAGGCAAGAATATTGGAGTGGGTTACCACGCCCTTCTTCAGGGGATCTTCCCGACCCAGGGATCGAACCCATGTCTCCCAGGTCTTCTGCATTGGCAGATGGGTTCTTTACTACTAGCGCCACTGGGGAAGCCTACAGTTAATAAATAAGTAAGTACATATTTATTATTCCCTTTCCTTGGAAAAAGGAGTACTGAGATAAGGATAGAATCTGAGGCAAAACACATCCATGGAACCCAGCTCTGGATCATGCTTCACCCTCCCTTTTTCCGTCTCCCTCAAAGAACAAATTAACTCTGACTTTAACCCTCCTACTTCATTCTCTTGAAATTCTTCCCAAGACATCAAAGCTCCGGGTGGGTTAGGGAAAGCTGGCTGGCCTTTCAGAGAACAGGAAAAAAGATCTAGGAGGGCTGGGAATGAGTCTCTCCCAGCGCAGGGCTTGCTGCCTGAGTGTGGGCATCCCAGGGTTTCTGTCTTGGGGTTTGCATCACCTGGGCAGGTAGGTTATTTCCCAGGGGCAGTGGTTCTCTCTGTGAGAACGGGGCGGGGGAGGAAGACACCTACTGAAGCCTGACCTGATTTCCAGCAAGGACTCACCCTCCTCAGTCAGTCAGTCATTCAGTCAAGAAGCAGGCCCAAGATTTAGGCCACCTAGGATTTGCACAGGGTGTTGTCCTATTACCCACAGCATCCTACTGATGAGGAGAAAAGGTCTTGGATCAAACACACACATCCATACACACCCGCCATTCACGCTTATACACTCAGACATGCAGTCTCTACGATTGCATACACACACACTCGGGCCAGAGCTTAGAGCTCTCACTCTTTTCCTGTCCTCTACCCTATCTCTGCTGTCTTCCCCAACTCAAAGAAATCCAAGAGAATTTAAGACACAGTTGGAAACACACACACATAGAAGATCCCACCCTGTCCCCAAATGGTGAGGTCAGTCTGGAATCTCAGACTCAGGAATCTGTGCAGAAGTGTGGGCAATATGGAGCCAGATGGGCTTTGCTCTGCCAGGTCTTGGGTTCTATCTGAGCACTATTTATTAAGGGTCCAGATTCTTGGGCTGAATTTGGCTATGGGAGATATGGTGCATGAATGCACATGTGTATGTGTGTGTGTCTATGTGTGTGTAAAAGAGAACTGGAATGTCCAGCTGGCAGGAGGGGGTGGGAGGCCATGTTGATATACACCTGTTGTCTTAGGTCAAGGCTGAAGTGAAAGAGAGGCCAAAGCTAGATTCTATTACAGATCCCCAAAGGCCAGACAACCCAGCCTTTTCTCCCTCCCTTTGGTGGCTCTGAGTCCCATAGTCTCTGTCCTTTTCCCAGCAGCTGCTGACAGAGAGAGGAGCAGGGTGAATAGATAGAAGCTTCTGGAACAAAGGGAGAATCCTGCCTCCTCATTATTCTGTATCCTTCTCTCCAGTTTTAGAAGGAAGATCCCAAAGTTACTTGTCAGGGAGAAAAGGAGGGCCCTGCAAGAAGTTCAGAGGAAGGAGGACCCAGAAGGAACCCCCCTCCTTTGCCTCCTCCCTCCCAGCCTCCGCTTTTATACCTCACACAGACTGCAAAACAACCCAGCTTCTTGCCAAGAGTTAGACTGACTGCATTTCAGCTCATGCTGTCTCTGCCTCCTCCTCCCTCTCACTGGCTATAAACTCAGGGAGGGAGTCTTGACCCCTGGCCCTCCCCCCATGGGAATAAACACTAGCAAGCAGAACAAGGGGTGGGCAGGGTCACCAGAGCAGCAAACAGAGCTGTAGGTGCTAAACTGAGCAACTAAAGGGAGTGCTGAGGCTGGTGGGGAGCTAGAGGTCACGCCAAGGTCCTTGGTTGTGAATCCAGCACTGGTAGGTCCCTGGGCTTGGGTCCTGGCTCTGATGGAAACTCAGAAAGGGCACAGAGAGCATGCAGTGCTCTCACCTCCTGGCTTTCCCTCCACAGCCCTGAGGGAGGAGGGAGAGGGGGTGGAGGCCAAGTTCAGAACCAAGTTTTCCTGAAAAGCCTCTTTCCTTGTTTGTCTTAGCCCCTCCCAGGCCCTCCCACGCTCTGCTGAAGCTTCCCAGCTCTGGGCCAAGGGGCTCGGGCAGCCTAGGGACGAGCCCACTGCTTTCTCTCCCACTGTTCTTGGGGGCAAGGGAACAAAGCTAAATCCCAGGCCGTTGTAGGGAGTCCATCTGTCTTCCCCAGGGAGGCAGAGGGTCAGCGAGTTGTCAGGCCAGCTGCCCAGCTGCCTCCCCTTCAGTCACCATCACAGTCCTCTCTGCTTACTCACTTCCTCACCACCCAGTTTACTCCTTCCCTGGGGTCCACACGCCTCCTTTTCTCTACCTCTTTGATGGCTGTGTCCAGGCATCCATCAATGCTGTCCCAGGAGTGGTCTGTGAACAAGTGGGGAAGGGCTTCCTGTGTGCAAAAAACAAACAAAACCCTCCCTAGGAGCAGTGGGACTGAGGAGGGATTAGCAGGAAGTAGCAGGTGGTGCGGGTTCATGGGCTGCATCTAGAGGAGGCTCTCAGCTCTCCCCACACCCAAGTCCTCACACAGGATAGACCTGGGAAATTCCCTGGCAGTCCAGTGGTTAGGACTCCGAGCTCTCACTGCCTGGGATCTGGGCTCAATCCTTGGTCAAGGATCCCACAAGCTGCATGATGAGGCCAAAAAACCCCCAAAACAAAAAAAACATGATAGACCTCCACTGGAGACCCGCTTTCACCAGTGGGGTAGAGTTGCTCCTCTGAAGGGAGATGCTGGCTGTTTTTAACCCTTGTTCAATGTTTCACTTTCATGTCATCTCTCTGCCTGATGGTAGGCAAATGAAACTAGCAATGGATGTCTGGCCTTGGGCCAGTCACTCCTTCTAAGCCTCATTCTCATCAGTAAAGGATAGGGGTTAAGATGATCTCTGTGTTCCCATATGAAACCCATACTACCCTGAAGCACTGGGGGTGGAGCTAGGGGGTGTCACTCTGCCCCCAAGCCCTGCCTTACCTCTGGTCCTTTTATTTTAGGACCTCAAAACACTTTCACCACAGTTTCCTTCCCTTGTCCTTTTTATTTCCTAGACAAAGGGAAATGACTCACGCCAAAGTCACCTTGAGTGGGTGGGGTGGTGTCATATAACCAAACAGGGAGTCCCCAGGGACATCCTCAACCCCATGGCAACTCCTTTCCCAAAGAGGAGTAGAACCCAAAAGAGGTCACATTTCCTTTCCGTCTCAAGACTTGGCTCTGCAGGAGCTTAAGCTCCTGATGGTGGGGCTATCTCCCTCCCCAATCATCTCTCGTGTCAACACTAACCTCAACGCAGGGTCAGTCCCACAATCACGTGAAGCGCTCACGTTTGCAAGATTTGCAGAAAGGGGCTGTTAGCTTTGATCTCCCAGGGAGCCGCCAAGCTTGTCAGTCCCTCCCCAGGAATTCACATGCCTCTGCCATACAAGCTTTCCAAACACGCCACCCTGACTCTTCAACGCACTCCACCCCACAAGGCTCGCAGCTCCTCCCCGGTTCCGCAAGAGCTTGTGCAAGGCAGAAATGGGGAAATAAACGCAGTCCGCCCACTTTGCCAACGGACTACATATCCCGACAGGCTCGGCTTTACGCAGGCGCACCGAGCTCAACGTGCCTGCTGCTGGAAAAGTGTGTCACTGGGGCACGAGGCGCTCCCTGGGATCACATGGTACCTGCTCCAGTGCCGCGTGCGGCCCGGGAACCCTGGGTTGCTGGCGCCTGCGCAGAGCCCTCTGTCCCAGGGAAAAAGGCTGGGGCAAAAGGCGGCTGAGATTGGCAGAGTGAAATATTGCTGCCGAGGGAACGTAGCAGGGCACACGTCTCGCTTCTTTGCGCCTGGGTGCCCTGTTTCTCCCCATCACCTACTTACTTCCTGACTGCAGCCTCTCTCCCTGTGGGACTTCTTGCACAAGGAGCTCCAGATTCGATACCCTGCAGCGCTGCGGAGTCGTCAGGCAGTGGCACCCCGGGCACTGCAGAGACCCGACCCTCCTTGCTACCTTCTAGCCAGAAGTACTGCAAGCTGATTCCCTCCGCCCCCTTCCCCCACACTCTCTCTGCTCTTCCCATGCAAAACAGACCTCGGTGCCTCAGCGTCCTACCCTTCTGCAGGGCTGCAGTCCGGCCCCGCCAAGACCTTGCTGCAGAGTGCCTCGGATCCTGATCGTGAGCCGCGGGGGTCCACTCCCCGCCCTCGGCCAGTGCCCAGGGGGCGACAGCTGCAACTGTAACCTCCAGTTGTGTCAAGGTCCAGTTTGAATGACCGCTGTCAGCCAGTGAAGACATGACGACCCTGGACTCTAACAATAACACAGGTACTAAGATTCCTTTGCTACCATCATTCTTTCTCTGTCACTGTCTCCTCTCCTCTACGTCCTGGAACAAGAGGAACTTTGAAAGGGACTGGGGACTCGCTTGGTCAGGGGCTTTGCTAGTGAGGGACATAGGGCTGGGATTTCCACAGCGGGTTGTTCGGCCTGGGAATGCGCCCGGAGGCGCCCCACCGTCACACTTCAGACTCCTAAGCTCCCTTTAGCTAGAAGGACTCAGATCGCGGGGAAGGAGGGAATGGAGAGAGTGGGTACGTGTGGTGAGACGAACAGTTTAGAGTAACTGGGAGTTTTGGAACAGTGCCCCGAAACGCCCCCATCTATCCTCCCGCTGCAGCTGTGGCATGCCTGGACTTTTCGGAAGGAGGACCCCGTCTTTACAATCTTCCTCTTCCCTCAGAGTCCTCAGGAACTTGAGAAGCAGAGGAGCGACCCGGGTTCCAGGCAGGAGGGACTGAGGAAATGGGTCGGATCTCACTGGGGAACCCTCAGTGACAGTAGGCAGTGCCACTTGAGGAGCCCCAATAGTGGTGCTCTGCCCCAGGGAGGACACCCAGAGCGCCCAGGCAGCCCGGAGCGCTCACATGGCTGCAGAGCCGGGCCCACGTGCTGCGTTTGTTTTCATTCAGCAGAAGCCATGGCCGCCACCCCATTGGTGATTGCCTCCCGGCCCCGTTACATAATGAGCTCCGCCCCCCCCGTTGCCCCGGCAACGCGTGATTCCCCCCCCTCCTTTTCTCCTCCCCTAGTAGTCCCGACCCAGCTGGTGTTAGCAGCTCAGCCCAAGACCCCAACCTGGGACTCCGAGGAGGGGCGGGACGGGGGCGGGGCTACTGACGGAAGTGGAGAGGGCGGAGCCTCGGGTACTGGGGTTCCTCGTTGGGGAGCCACGTGCAAGAATCACACGTGGAGCTGGGACGTGAGGCCGGCTGAGGGCCCGGCTCCCGCCCCGCCCTGCCGAGATCTGGGTGAAGCTGGGCTGACTCACCGCCCCCGCCTGCCTCCTTTTCCTGTCCACTTGTCGGAGGGGGGCCCCCCCTTCGCCATAACCGATGCAGTGTAAGACGGAGTCATCCCTGACCTCTCGTGGCCTCATGTTTACACTCCTCAAAGAAACCTCACATCTAGCTTTCTCCTCACTCCTTTTCAATTTATTGTCTTTGCACCTACTTCACCGTACCGCCTTTAGAGTCAGCTTCTCCATAATACAAATTCTTCTGTTCCCCAGCATCTCTTTTCTTAGTCCTGCCAACACTCTTACCCCTTCCCCCACGAAACAAGAAGCAGCTTGCCTCCTAAGGACTTCCCTAGTCTGTAAAAAATCTGCCTGCAATGCAGAAGACCAGGGTTCAATCCCTGGGTGGTGAAGATAACCCTGGAGAAGGAAATGGCAACTACTCCAGTATTCTTGCCTGGGAAATCCCATGGACAGAGGAGCCTGGTGGGCTTCAGTCTATGGGATCCCAAGAGTCGGACACGACTTAGGGAATAAACCACCACCACCACCAAAACAACTAGATCTCAGAAACATAGCTGAAAGGATATAAAGTCTCTTTTCATCTTTCTTTTCTCTTCCCCACTGAAAGTAAAACTGGGGCTCTGAGAAGAGGTTGATTTCCTCTAGGTCACAAATCAAGTTGTTGGTAGATCTAGAGCTAAAACCAGACTCTCTTGAATGTGCCCCTCACTTCCAGGTTGGAAGTCTCTTTGGATGAAAATCTTAACTTGCTTTTGGGGGATGGCTGAACTAGGTCAGGTTCATTTACCACCAAATAAGTATCCCATCCCCCCACCTCAACCCTGAAACTGTAGGAGCTGGTCTGTTGTGCAACTGTTTTACAGGGAACTGGGTTCACCCTGACCAACCTTGAGCTATTTTAGGGTGGCCCTGCCCAGCTTAGTGTGTGTCAGTGGGTGAGCAAGACATGCCTCTGTAGACACGGTGGCATGGCCTGTGTTGGCTCACACGTGTCCTGAGATCCTCCCTTCTCCCACCCCACCGATGGCAAGCCAAGCGAGGTACTTGGCCAAAGGTGTGGCAGACAGGTTGCTTTTTTATCCTGCTAATGCAATGGGAACTTGGCCATCTGGTTGGCAATATAACTAGAGGGCCAAAGTCCCTGAATGGTTAGAGAGCCAAGGTCATTGTCAGCAGGCAGAGAGATCTAGAAGGGGGAATTCCAAAGCTTTAGGCTGGACAGTTTGTTCTTCACTTCCACCTCCTGCAGCTCATACTGTAAGCCCTTCCTGGATTCAGAGATAGACTCTCCTCTGACTCTTGATTTTGGAGGCCAGGGGAACAGCACCTTTGGAGATGATGTCTTTCAGTTTTGAGAGAATGTAATTGTTTTACTCTTGTAAGACCTCTGTTCTCCTCACTGTTGGCTAGCTGCCCCTGCATGGTCTCATCCCTGGAATGGTCTTGGTATTAAAATCGGCAGCTGGGCTGTTTTTCTTGAAGCTTGTGCATTATGAATGGTTTTCAGCTGCTCTCCCATCCCCAGGTCAGCTGCTGACAATTAAATCATTAGCTGAGTTTGATACTCTAAAGGAAGGCATCCAGGGCAGGGGTTGGGGGAGCAGTACATATGTGAGATAGCCACAGAGCATCACAGAGGTCATGCCTCTAGGGAGGTACCTCACACGCAAGGCAGACACAGAATGTCCCTGCCGAGAGTTGCAGGGGTTGGATGGCCATGTCTGATTTATGTTGGGGAATTGCTTATTGTGGCTCTTCTGGGGACTCCAAGAGTAGGGGTGCCACATGGTTAACTTCTGAGTGCCCGCCGTTGACACCCTTTCCCTTGTGTTCTCCTGCCAGGTGGCGTCATCACCTATATTGGCTCCAGTGGCTCCTCCCCAAACCGCACCAGCCCTGAATCCCTGTACAGTGACAGCTCAAATGGCAGCTTCCAGTCCCTGACCCAAGGTTGCCCCACCTACTTCCCACCATCACCCACTGGCTCCCTCACCCAGGACCCAGCTCGATCTTTTGGGAGCATTCCGCCCAGCTTGGGTGATGATGGTTCTCCTTCTTCATCCTCCTCGTCGACATCGTCGTCGTCCTCTTCCTTCTATAATGGGAGCCCCCCAGGGGGTCTACAGGTGGCCCTGGAAGACAGTAACCGGGTGTCTCCCAACAAGAGCACCAGCAACATCACCAGTGAGTCAGTTTCCAGCTGATTTGGGGGAAGGGAAGGTGTCCAGGTCTAGGCGGGGAGTTGATCTTCATGTGACAGTTATTCCAGAGCCTACTCAGCCTCAGGGGTTCTCCTAGAGTTGCACCAGCTGCTGTTGGCCCCATCTGGTCATCCAAGTGCCCCCTAGATACTGAAGTTCCTCCTCAGCTCTTCCCCCCACCCAGTCTCCAGCCCAGAAAACCTCCAGCTCTCTGGCCACTCAGAAACCCTCGTTTACCTGCCTCCCCTCTCTTCCTGCAGAGCTGAATGGCATGGTGTTGCTGTGTAAGGTGTGTGGGGACGTGGCTTCGGGCTTCCACTATGGCGTGCATGCCTGTGAGGGCTGCAAGGTGAGGCAAGGAGGAGGGAAGGGCAGGGGCAGGTGACCTTCTCCCACAGGACACGTAGGCCTGGCCTGGACCAAGATGCTCACTCGCTGCCCGGCTCCACAGGGCTTTTTCCGTCGGAGCATCCAGCAGAACATCCAGTACAAAAGGTGTCTGAAAAATGAGAACTGCTCCATCGTCCGCATCAATCGTAACCGTTGCCAGCAATGCCGCTTCAAGAAGTGTCTCTCCGTGGGCATGTCTCGAGACGGTGAGGCAGCACCACGGCCCCGCCAACTTCCCTGCACCCTCCCTTTCTTCCACTCGAGGTTTCTGAATTAGTCCCTTCCTTAAAAAGTCCCGAAACTGCGTCTCGTTTGCAGAGAAGGGGGGGCATATTTCATCAGGGCTTGGGTAAACACACACTTCTTTCCCATTTAGTCTCTCTGGTCCCCTCCTACTACAAGCCCTACTTGGAAAACCCCCTCCATGGGTGTGGCCTTCTGGGTTTTAGTTTTGATATGGAACCCCAAGTCCTCGGGGGCTTGCCCTTTCAGGAGGAAGGAAGAGAAACATGTGAGTGTGCGTGAGAACTTCCTGACACTGTTCTCATCCTGTCACAGCTGTGCGTTTTGGGCGCATCCCCAAACGGGAGAAGCAGCGGATGCTGGCCGAGATGCAGAGTGCCATGAACCTGGCCAACAACCAGCTGAGCAGCCAGTGCCCGCTGGAGACGCCACCCACCCCGCACCCCACCCCAGGCCCCATGGGCCCCT
>SJXQ01000919.1:0-11344 GCA_006408695.1 Aepyceros melampus | reverse complement strand
CGGGACCCCGGCCAGCCGCCCGGCTGCCCCTCGGCCGCCTCTGCCCCCTCCCGACCCGCACTCGCCCGCCCCACTCCAGGCGGCTCCGGCAGGAGTGGTGCTTGGTGACATATTTTGGAAGAGATGTCATTTAAAACATAGCCTTCGCTTGCTGCAAGAATTGGGGGGTTGGTGGGTGGCACCACGGAGATGGAGAAGGGCACATCGGGGAGCCGAGCCGCCTGCACTTTAGAAGTCCGGGAGAAAGTCTAAACACCAAACCGCAGGCGGTTTAGAGTTTGTTTTGAGTTCGGGTCCCTTTTCTGCCAGTAACTCACTGTATGACCTTGAGCAAATCACCACCTCTCTAGGTGACAAGCTTCCTCAACCTTACAATTCGAGGATTGAGCACGTGACCCCTGGGGTCCTCCTAAATTAAACCATCCTGTGTTTTTAATCCTTTTGGGGGTATGCTTCCCCATTACCTCCCTTGCACGCTCATTTTTAATATCATTACCTGCCTGATCCACTGCCTCCCCTTTCAAATGTCACCCTCCTCCAATGTAGGTTTTTTCTATTCACTGCCACCAGTCATTTCCTCAACAATCTGGTGCTCTTTCTGAGCTGGGGAGGGGGCGAGGCTTGCTCTACCCCCTTAACTCTCAGCTTCAGGACAGTGGGTTTTCCTTCCACGTTTGCCCCTCCCCATCCAAATGTACAAGGCCAGTCCAGAGAGAAGGGTGGGCTGCGAAAAAATAGATCCCCTTCCCCAAAGGAGAGGTCTCCATCATGCCAGCCCCACCTCTCATGCACGCGCACGCACACACGCACACACACACACACACCTGCATTCGTGGACATAAAACCAACCCGGTGACGCCAGAGCCCCTTTCATCTCGAGATCTCCCAGCGGCAGGCAGGACTCTAATTACCCCAGCACCCCCTCTGGGCCCGCCGGTTCCCCCGCTGTCATTAGCCCAGTTTTACCAGCGGGGGCCCTAGCCTTCCCACGGCTCCCAGGGCGGAGCCCTGTCTCCACCGTCGCTCTTGGAAAAGGGGTGTGTGTGTGTGTGTGTGTGTGTGTGTGTGTGTGTGTGTGAGAGAGAGAAGGAGAGCTATTCTACCAATAGCCCAGTTTGTACTAGGCAGAACCACTTCCAAATGTGGGGTTCTGACCAACAGCCTATGGGAGTTGGGCTGCCCTTGCTTTTCTTAGTCTCAGCCACCTGCATCCAGGCTCTGTTGCAGCCACTTCTTTTACAGTGGGTCCTGGCATTTGCAATGCATGGATGAGGGGAGGATAATTCTCTTGGGACCTCCCTGGAATCACCGGGATGAGAAGGGCAGTTAGGGAGAAACCCTTGGGATGCAGAGTGGAGTGCTGGTGATGAGGGGTTTGCAGATGGGGGAAGGCAGATGGCAGCGGGGAGCTAGAGCGGCAGCCTGCAGAGTCAGCATGCAGTCAGTGAACCTGTGGGTTCTGCCTGGGCTCATCGTGAGCATGCAACAGCTGCAGTGTGGGGCAGGAAGCTGGTCGTGCAGGGTCAAGGCAGCGTGCAGTGGGAGGAGCACCGAGGGTGGCTGTCTGCCAATCGATGCCACCTCCTCAGTGATGGGATTTGGCTGATACCCTGGGGCAGGGGACAGGGCTGTGCTGTGCAGTGCCCAGGGTGCAGGCTGCGCCATGTGTGGAAACAGTCCTTTGGGACTGGGTTGCCCAGGGAGCTGGGAGATAATCTCAATGCATAAGACATTTTTATGAGATGAGCTACTGTATCTTCTGCCTCCATCAGCCAGAACCAGAGGCGGTGAAGAGGTCTAACGACAGTCAGGATTAGGGCAGGGTGATGGAGTCCAGAACGGGAAGGTGAAAGCACTATGGTTTTCCTCTTCCCTCCATTCTGGCTTCCCCACCATATCTCTCTAATGAAAGGCCTTAAAGTTATTGGACGAGGGAGACTTTATGAAATCCCAGACCCAGAGCCATAGATAATGAAGTGCCTCCTGATCTATCTGTTTTTCCCAGGGCCTGAGTAGGCACTTTGAATTCAAAGAGGAAAGTCCACCGTCCTACCTTCTCCTTACCTCTCTCACTTTCCTTCACTCCCAACATGGGCTGGTAACAGACCTGGACAAGGGCAAAGTGAAGGGCACACTGCCTCCAAAGCAGGCATCTTGCCAGATGCCAGGATCCAGCCCAAGTCTAGGCTTACAGACCCTGGCCCTGGGTTTCGTTATTCCCCTTCCCACCCCACTCACCCTGCCTATCCCCATTTCTCAAAGCTTCTAGCTCATCTCAGAGTCATTTTATCCCCAGCGTGTTCCCTCCTTGTCACAAAATCCTTATCCAGGCTGCTCCTCCCATCCCTGCCACCTTTTCAGGGCTGAGTCCAAGGGGAGAGCAGAAGGGTGGGGCTCAAGTAAGGATGGATAGAGACCCTGCAGGGATATGTCTGACGGCCCCCTCCCTCTTAGACTTTGGTTGCCAAGGAGGCAGCAAGAACAGCCTGTTCTCTGGGCTCCCATCGGAACAGCTATGCCCAGGCCTCTCCCTCTCTTTCTTCCATTCCTTCTCTCCCTCCCAGACTGTTGCTAGGAAGCACCCCAGGACTGATCAAGGGTCTCACCCCTAGAAACCTGGGGATCCAGATAGCTTTCTAAAGAGCTTCTCTTAAATCCTGGAAGCCAAGACCCCACTCAGCATTCTCCACTCCTACCAAGAATCCACAAACAGTTTGGGGGAACAGGGACAAGGCCTCCATCAGCCTGCCCTGAAATGAACGAGCCTCTCAGTGGCCTAGGCCTAAGTAACTCCCCTTCCCATCTCCCTTTGACCTCCTGGGCCCTGGGTGATATCAGCAAGTGATGAGGTGTCCAACAGACACCCCCTGACTCCTCAGATACAGCCCCACTTATTGGGGAGTTCTGGAAAGAAGAAACTGCTGTTGCTGCTAAGTCACTTCAGTCGTGTCCGACTCTGTGCGACCCCATAGACGGCAGCCCACCAGGCTCCCCCGTCCCTGGGATTCTCCAGGCAAGAACACTAGAGTGGGTTGCCATTTCCTTCTCCGATGCATGAAGGTGAAAGAGAAAGTGAAGTCGCTCAGCTGTGTCTGACTCTTAGCGATCCCATGGACTGCAGCCCACCAGGCTCCTCCGCCCACGGGATTTTGAGGTATCACCAACTAAGAGAACATAAAACCAAAGTATTTCTCTCTCTTACTGATTTTTTTAATCAAGAAAAGATAGTGGAAAAGGAGGAGACAAAAGGAGGTCAGTTTATGCGATTTGGGGATCAGCGGCTGGCAGAGATGAGAGACTGAGAAATTAGCAAACAGTTGCCCAACTAAGAGTAAAGTGACCACTTATTGCTCCCTATCAATCACCTTTGTCCCATCAGATGCCCTGTTTATGGGTCACAAAAAAGAGAGCCAGGGAGGGGACTCGGGCCTGGCTGAGCCTTGCTTTGGCATCTGAGGGTAAAAGTAGAAAAAGAAGCTGACACCTTCTCCAAGTTGTCTTTCAGAGCTTATTCTACTTTTGTTCATTCATTTGACATTTTCTTTTTGAACATTTAATACATCTCAAGTATCAGATCCCCTAAACATTTCCAGCTTCTGGTCTCAGAAGGTTCCCACCTGGAACCCCTTCATTCTGCTTTGCCAGGAGACGAGGTGGGGGGCAGTCTCCTTTACCTGCCACACCACAGCCCTCCCCCTCCAGTTAAAGGAGAGATGGCACAGGCAGCTGTGGAGGTCAAGAGGACAGAGTGGCTCTCAGAGCCAGAAGGGAGGAGCAGTGACCTGTCCAGGGTTCAGGATCATGGCACTCTCTTCTCCTCCTTGCTGGAGGGTGTGGAGAGAGAAGGCATCCTTCAGGTGTTAGAGAGGAAACCATTCTGAGGTTCAGAGTGGTTCAGATTCAGAGTGGTTCAGTGGTTCAAAGGTTCAGATTCTGCCTTTCACTGTCCTGGCTGGCCTCTTTCTGGACCTCTCCTGGGGCCAGTGGGAAGATAGAGGCAGAACTGGGGGGGATCCAGGAGCTGTCCCTAAGGGGGGACCACCTTGCAGTCTTCTCCATCCTCCCCTTCCCCATACAGAGAGGAGAGCTAATGTGGGGACGGGTAAGGGGAGGGAACTGGTTTGGAGCCAGCTGTGTACAGAGTGTGGAGTGTGTGGGAACGACTTGCTTTCTTTCCCATCCACCTGCTGCCAATTAACTCCCCATAGTGGGGGGACCCAGGCAAGCTTCCAAAGGAAAATGTTCTTCCCTATAGAGAGAAGGGATGATGACACCCTTTGTGCCTTGCGTGCTTACCAAGTATTTCAGAGTTTCTCGGTTTAGACTTGCCACTTTTCCCTACACTTCTTTCCAGCCTAGAAGAGGAGTGTTCCCATCTCCTTGGGTACCCAAACCCTGATTCCTTATAGCATTTTACCCCACCGCAAGTCCCCACTCCAACCTAGTTCCTTTTCAGCTACTCCTCCAATGTTGCCATGTCACTCTGCCTGGCTGGCTTTTTTTTTTGTTTGTTTGTTTTTATCATTTTTAATTTGAGGGTGCCGGGTCTCAGTTTCAGCACATGGGATCTTTACTTGCAGCATGTGGGATCTTTAGCTGGGGCATGCAAACTCTTAGTTGTGGCATGTGGGATCTAGTTTCCTGATTAGGGGTCAAACTCCCTGCATTGGGAGCACAGAGTCTTAGCCACTGGACCACCAGGGAAGTTCTACCTGGCTGGCTGGCTTTTACCTGCTCCTCTTCTCCAGCCAGTCCCCTTCCCCAGCCAGCAAAATGAAGAGCTTGGACCTTGGGGCTAAGAGGGTGGAAGTGAGAGCTCAGCTTCTATCGGTGCTGAGAGAGAAGAAACAGCCAGCCAGGAAAGTGGAGTAAGGAAGAGGGATATTTCAGAGGGACTGTGTGTGGGGAGGGTTTCCTTCTACTCCCAAAGAGGATGTTGGCATCTCTTCTCTCACCCACTGGAGGATTATCATGGAATTCTGGTCTTGTGAAGGGCAAGTCAGAGAGCCTGCAGGGCCCTAGAAGCTCTTCTGGTTTGGAGGAAAGAGGTAGGGTATGGAAAGGCAGTCTCTGAAACTGACACACTAGAGAGGACAAAGTAGAAAAACTGAAAGAGCCCTTACCCAGAACTAAGGGAATCCTTTTAGTAAATTCTTTGGCAGTCCAGTGGTTAGGACTCCATGGTTTCATTGCTGAGGGCCCAGGTTCAATCCCTGGTCAAGGAATTAAGATCTTGCAAGCTGTACGGCACAGCCAAAAAAAAAAAAAAAAGGGTGTCCTTTTAAACTCTTAGAAGTCCAGTCCTTGGGGAAACCCTGCCAAACCAAGAGAAAGAGCTGCTGGTGAGAGGTGGGGGACAGGGAAGGCAGATGGTCTCATGACAAAAGCTGCCTATCTGCCACTGTAAAGTAGGGGAGAAGGCACCCCTCCCCAGAGGTCTGCTAGCTTCCTGCCAGAAGGGGATGGTCTGAGTTCAGAATGCCACTCTCCTCAGGGCCCAAACATTCTCCACTCCCATGTGGACCAAGTCAGAAGCAGTCACAAGGTTGACAGCTTTTTTCTAAGAGGACATTTGGGGCTCTGTGGGATGGGAGTGGAGCTGCAGGATGCATGGATGTGTCAAGGTGGGAAGCCCTAAGCTGCAGTGACAGCAAAGGAATAAGAGGAGGGAGGTGGGTGAAGGTAGAGTTGGGGGCCTGGGAGAAGCAAGGAAGCCAGGTACATGAGAGACTGCTGAGAAACAGGGTCTGTAGCCGGCTTCAATGTGTGTGGCTGAGGGGAGTTTGGAGGTCAAGTGTGAGAAGTCTGGGTTCTCCCTCCTTCCTGCTTTGGAAGCTTTGGCTACACATATTTGGCAGCTGTTTTGTATAAACATTATTCCCCAGTGGTGTCGCTTGGGCAGGCACTAAAGGGAGCAGAATGGAGGGGGTTGTGGGTGGGTTATGGGGAAGGAGGAAGCTGAAGGCAGTCATGACCTTAGAGGGATGTGATCTGGGTCTCCTCCAGCTGCACTTTCCTCTTCAGAACAGGAGTTCTGGTCTCCCTGTTTAGACTATGCTCCAGACACCCAGGATTCTGTCATTCTTTGCCCGGAGAGCTGCAGGTTTGCTTCCAGAGTCTGAGGGGACTGCTTTCCAGATTCATCCCTCTGAGAACTGAGTCTGACACTTAAAGGGTGACCAAAGAATGGAGATTGGGAAATACGGATGGAGCTTGGATTCATAGATGGGAATCTGAGGCACCTTGTGGTATGGGATGGAGGGCTGAAAATAGGGCTGGCAGGACACTGCCTTGTTCTGGTTGTAAATGTAGTTCTGGTTGTAAATGTTAGTGGCGATCTGTCCACAGGGCAGGACAGGGATGAGGGCTGTGTGTGGAGAGGCTCAGCTGTTGGAGTCAGAGGTGGGTAGCATTTACTTTTGGATTCTCACTGGGGAAGGGGGACTGGAAAAAGGCTAATACTCCAAACACTGGACATAATTATCTATAATGTGGTTCCATAGGTTAGAGCAAGACATCATGTTTTTAAAGTAATTAATTTATGTTTGGCTGTGCTGGATCTTGGTTTCTGAGCATAGGCATTCTCTAGCTCAGATGAGTGGGGGGTTACTCTCTAGCTGTGGTCTGTGGGCGTCTCACTTCAATGGCTTCTCTTGTTGCAGAGTCGGGGCTCTAGGGCCTGTGGGCTTCAATGGTTGCAGCTCTTGGTCTCTAGAGCCTTGGCTCAGCATTTGTGACCCATTGGCTTAGTTGCTCCTGGACAGGTGGAATCTCCCCGGATCAGGGCTAGAACCGTGTCCTCTCCATTGGCAGGCAGATTCTTAACCACTGGACCACCAGGGGAGTCTAATCATACTGCTTTTAATAAACATTAAAAAAAAAAAGAATTTTAGTTTTAGATTTATAGGAAAAAAATTAAAGATAGAGAGGATTCCTATATACCTCACTTTCAATCCCTACCCCTTTAACCTCTTACTTAGTATGGTAGGTGTTACAATTAATGACTGACATTGATACATTATTATTAACTGACAGTGATACAGTATTATTAGCTGAAGTCCGTGCTTTATTCAGATTGTTTAGTTTTCATCTAAGGTTCTTCTGTTTAAGGATCACATCCAGGATAGCAAGTTACATTTAGTCATCATGTCTCCGAGGCCCTCTTGATTGTGACAGGTTCCTAGACTTTTGTTATCTTCAATTTCCTAAACCTCAGTTTCCTCCTTACTTCTCCCTTAGTCAAGCAGTTGGCTGGGCCAGGAGATTCTGAGAGAACTGTAAGATTTTAGGGTGAAGGGGTGGGTGAGGTGTGTTTAACTGACAGAGACTCAGTGTCACTTTGGAATATAGTTGTGGAAAGGAGAACAACTCTGGGAAATCCGGGGGTTTCAGAGGGGAAAAAAAGCCAGGAAAGAGAAAACCTATGGAAGAACGTATGCCATACCCGTGTCGAGCTTACTAACTAGCGGGCAATGAAAGGGTGTCAGAATTTGATTTAAATGCTCGGTCGACAATGCTGTCACTGGAAGAAACTTAATTGCGGTAGACCTTTTGAGAGCCTTTCCTCCTAAGCTTTCTGAGACTCCGAGATCCTCAGCTCCTACTCGGCTTTCTCTCAAGGAGAGAAACAATGCGGACTGACTAGCTTCTCGTACCTTCCGTGCTAGCTGAGTCCAAGGAACTGCAATTCCCAGAAGACATTGTGGTGTGACCGGTGTCTCGCTGCCTTCCTATTGGTTCATGTTTGTTACTATCAGCCAATAGAAAGCTAGCTCTTTTATAAGTGCCAAAATGGCGACACCTAGGATCTAGAACTAGATCGTCCGGTAGGCTTAAATTTGGGGAGGTGATGGATGGAAAGGAAATAGGGAATTACAGTTTCAGGGCTGGGGAGGGTGGAGGAAGTAGGGGTAGAAATCTGGATTTGGGGTAGTAGTGGCTGAGGGACGCAGCCGGAGCTAAGGGCATATTTAGGCAACCGGAACTGGCTTAACCCTTTACTGCCCATTTAGTCTTTGTATTAAGCCCCTTTGACACTCTCTCCTTACTGCTCTTGTTTAAAGAAGGTTCAGGTGGGAATAACCTAATAGGATCCTTTCTAGTTCTACTTCCCTTGATTCTTCCTATATCGACTCGATTCCATCTAAGTCTGCGCTCCACCCCCATCTCCCCGCCGCTTCTTTTCCTCAGAATCCCTTTCCCTTTCTCTAGCTTGATTTCTCCAACCTCAAGGCTGACTGCTACCGGCCCGGTCTCCTCAGAGTGAAATCATGAAGGTGGTGAACCTGAAGCAAGCCATTTTGCAAGCTTGGAAGGAGCGATGGAGTGACTACCAGTGGGCAGTCAACATGAAGAAATTCTTTCCCAAAGGAGCCACCTGGGACATTCTCAACCTAGCAGGTCTTAAGTGAAGTAGGAAGGAAGGATGGGAGGGCTAAACCCAGAAATGTTGTAACACTGAGTCTTCCTTTGTTATTCTCCTTGCAGAAGCACTACTGGAGCAAGCCATGATTGGACCTTCCCCCAATCCTCTCATCCTGTCTTACCTGAAGTATGCCATTAGTTCCCAGGTAAACTCTTCTCCCTATTCCAGACAGGGTTTGAAGGTGAAAGGCTTGGAATATAGTTGTCAGCTCAAATTTTCTAGGTGAATTTGTTTGAACACATCATTTCTCTGAGCCTCAGTTTTCTTGTGAAAATAATAATACTCCATTGGTTATGATGAATATTCCATTAATTTACTCTATCAATAAATATTCACATATGCCCTGGGGAGTTAGCTGTGAACAAGGTCTAATCCCAGTGCACAGGTATTTCGTGAGTAATATAGGCATGTGAATAAGCAGTCAATCACAGGATGGGATTATGATATAGGACAGAGTACTATCGGAGTACATGGGAGGGATACCTAATCCCAGGTTGAGCAACCAGGGAGGAATTGATGTTTAAACCAAGACTTGAGTGTTGAATGGGAATTAGCCAAGGAGATTGATGAGAGTGTACAAAGCAGAGAGAAAAGAATATGCAATGGTTGGGAGACAAACATCACATGATATTTAGGAATTGAAAATAACGTGATATGGAAGCTAGGGCTTCCCTGGTGGCTCAGTGGTAAATAATCCACCTGCCAAAGCAAGAGACACCAATTCGATCCCTGAGTCAGTAAGATCCTCTGGAGAAGGAAATGGCAACCCACTCAACATTGTTGCCTGGGAAATCCCATGGACAGAGGAGCCTGGCGGGCTACAGTCTATGGAGTCCCTAAAGAGTTGGAACACCACTTAGCAACTAAACAATAACAATGGCTAGAGTAGCAGTTTTGGCCTTAGAACATTTTATACTATTAAAAATTGAGACTCCTGCAGAGCTTTTGTTTATATATCTATTCATATTTACCACTTTAGAAATTAAAAAAATACTTATGTATTTAAAAGTAACAAAAAGTAAACCCATTGTATATTAACATACATAATGTTTTAATGAAAAAGTAACCATATTTTCCAAAACAAAAATGAGTGAGGAAAGTGGCATTGTTTTACATGTTTGCAGATCTCTTTAATTCTGGCTTAATAGATTACAGCTGAATTCTCATAGCTGCTTCTGCATTCAGTTGTTGCAGTAGGCTGTTTCAGCTGAAGAAAATCTGGCCTTGCACATTAGATATTTAGCTTGAAAAAGGAAGAATATTTTAATAAGCCTTTCAGATAAATGTGGATATTTTGAAAGGTTTATTAAAATATTCTTCCCTTTTAATTAACCTTGAGTTTTAGTAACTGTGTATACCTATGTCACTAACATCCAAAATAAGATAGACCATTTCCATTCTCCCAGAAAGTTTCCTTGTGCCCTTTCTAGCCCATCTTCCTGTAACCACTAAATGTTTTCTATTCAGTTCAGTTTAGTTCAGTTGCTCAGTTGTGTCCGACTCTTTGCAACCCCATGGACTGCAGCACACCAGGCCTTGCTATCCATCATCAACTCCCCAAGTTTACTCAAACTCATGTCCGTTGAGTTGGTGATGCCATCCAACCATCTCATCCTCTGTCGTCCCCTTCTTCTCTCACCTTCAATCTTTCCCAGCATCAGGGTCTTTTCAGATGAGTCAGTTCTTCACATCAGGTGGCCAAAGTATTGGAGATTCAGCTTCAGCACCTTTTTCTATACCCATAGATTAATATTGCCTGTATTTGGGTTTCATAGAAATGAACTCGTGTTTAGTATAACTCTTAATGCTCTGTCTTCTTTTAACATAAATGTTGTTGAGCTTTATGTTATTGTATATGTTAGTATTCATCCTTTTTTAAACTTGCTGAGTAGTAGTCCTCAGTTGGCACGTAGTTCTTATGCTTCCTCTTTCCTCTTGGCATCAAGTCTCATTTCCATGTTAGCACATATTCATCTACTTTGTTTTTTTTGCCTGTGCTGGATCTTCATTGTGGCACGCTGACTTTCTTTAGCTTTGGCTCTCGGGCTTTTCTAATTGCAGAGCCCAGGCTCTCGAGCACTGTGACTCAGTAGTTGCAGGCTCTCTATAGTTGTGGTTCACAGGCTTAGTTGCCCCTTGGCATATGGGATCTTAGTTCCCCAGCCAGGGATCAAACCTGTGTCTCCTTCACTGGAAGGCAGGCTCTTGACCACTGGACCAACAGGGAAGTCCCTACCTTGTTCTTTTTAACTGCTGTGTACTGTTCCATATATACTTAATTTCAGTTCAGTCGCTCGGTCCTGTCTGACTCCTTGCGACCCCGTGAATCGCAGCACGCCAGGCCTCCCTGTCCATTACCAACTCCCGGAGTTCACTCAAACTCATGTCCATTGAGTCAGTGATGCCATCCAGCCATCTCATCCTCTGTCATCCCCTTCTCCTCCTGTCCCCAATCCCTCCCAGCATCAGGGTCTTTTCCAATGAGTCAACTCCTCACATGAGGTGGCCAAAGTATTGGAGTTTCAGCTTCAGCATCAGTCCTTCCAATGAACACCCAGGACTGATCTCCTTTAGGATGGATTGGTTGGATCTCCTTGCAGTCCAAGGGACTTTCAAGAGTCTTCTCCAACACCACAGTTCAAAAGCATCAATTCTCTGGTGCTCAGCTTTCTTTACAGTCCAACTCTGACATCCATACATGACTACTGGAAAAACCATAGCCTTGACTAGATGGACCTTTGTTGGCAAAGTAATGTCTCTGCTTTTAAATATGATATCTAGGGTGGTCATAACTTTCCTTGCAAGGAGTAAGCGTCTTTAATTTCATGGCTGAAATCACCATCTGCAGTGATTTTGGAGCCCAAAAAAATAAAGTCTGACGCTGTTTCCACTGTTTCCCCATCTATTTGACATGAAGTG
>SJXQ01000918.1:264178-318883 GCA_006408695.1 Aepyceros melampus | reverse complement strand
AAGTGAGGAGGAGCTAAAAAGCCTCTTGTTGAAAGTGAAAGAGGAGAGTGGAAAAGTTGGCTTAAAGCTCAACATTCAGAAAACGAAGATCATGGCATCTGGCCCCATCACTTCATGGGAAATAGATGGGGAAACAGTAGAAACAGTGTCAGACTTTGTTTTTTTGGGCTCCAAAATCACTGCAGATGGTGACTGCAGCCATGAAATTAAAAGGCGCTTACTCCTTGGAAGAAAAGTTATGACCAACCTAGATAGTATATTCAAAAGCAGAGACATTACTTTGCCGACTAAGGTCCGTCTAGTCAAGGCTATGGTTTTTCCTGTGGTCATGTATGGATGTGAGAGTTGGACTGTGAAGAAGGCTGAGCACCGAAGAATTGATGCTTTTGAACTGTGGTGTTGGAGAAGACTCTTGAGAGTCCCTTGGACTGCAAGGAGATCCAACCAGTCCATTCTGAAGGAGATCAGCCCTGGGATTTCTTTGGAAGGAATGATGCTAAAGCTGAAGCTCCAGTACTTTGGCCACCTCATGCGAAGAGTTGACTCACTGGAAAAGACCCTGATGCTGGGAGGGATTGGGGGCAGGAGGAGAAGGGGACGACCGAGGATGAGATGGCTGGATGGCATCATGGACTCAATGGACGTGAGTCTGAGTGAACTCTGGGATTTGGTGATGGGCAGGGAGGCCTGGTGTGCTGTGATTCATGGGGTCGCAAAGAGTTGGACACGACTGAGCAACTGAACTAACTAACTAACTAACTAACTAATGCAGTCACTAAGAGGAATAAGGTAATAGTGTTTCACTCCATGAGTGGAAAACTATCAGAACTGGCAAAATATGAGTCCATTTGTGTGTAAATGGAAATCTGCTGTTAACAACGCTTGCCTCTGAGGAGTAAGTGTGCTGGGCTAAGAAGAATTCATTTTAATTTCATTTTATTATATATGCTTGCATTTTAAAATAAGAAGCATATATTTCTTTATAAATATCTTGGCCCTCATCAAGACAATGGGGAAGGTCTCATGCCATGAAGAAAGGCCCTTATTTCAAGACTTCCTTTCATCTTCCTTCTGTGATACTGGATTAGCACATCCTTTATGGTTAGACAGGCTAACTGAAGTACACTGCAAGGAAGAAACATAGATCTCTATGGAACGTAAGTTCATTGGCCTATGGAGTCTAGGGTTTCCCTGGTGGCTTAGTGGTAAAGACTCTGCCTGCAATGCAGGGGCTGCAAGAGATAAGGGTTTGATCCCTGGGTCAGAAAGATCCTCTGGAGGAGGAAATGGCAACCCACTCTAGTATTCTTGTTTGGGAAATCCCATGGACAGGGGAGCCTGGAGGCTTCAGTTCATGGGGACATAAAGAGTTGGACAACTGAGCATGCACTATGGAGTCTAAGAACACCTAGTAAATAATCTGTGATAAAAGCAAGAGCAAAACACAGACCTACTGCTGGGACTCCCAGAACCTGCACACCTATGACCCACCAGCATACCCAGGGCCAGAAGGAACCTGTACTCGAAAGCAGCCCTTGTGAATTAAAGGCTCAGGGTTCTGAGGCAGTTTTCAAGGCGGCCCTGGAGTCCTGTTTCCCTGCCCTTTCCTCTGGCCTCTGTCTGTCGCGGTGTTCTGAGTAATGTCATCAGGTGGGCCTGTGACACAGGGCCCTGCACAAAGGGGTCAGTTCAGTTCCGTCGCTCAGTCGTGTCCAACTCTCTGCAACCCCATGAATTGCAGCACACCAGGCCTCCCTGTCCATCACCAACTCCCAGAATCCACCCAGACCCACACCCATGGAGTCAGTGACGCCACCCAGCCATCTCATCCTCGGTCGTCCCCTTCTCCTCCTGCCCCCAATCCCTCCCTGCATCAGAGTATTTTCCAATGAGTCAACTCTTCGCATGAGGTGGCCAAAGTACTGGAGCTTCAGCTTCAGCATCATTCCTTCCAAAGAAATCCCAGGGCCGATCTCCTTCAGAATGAACTGGTTGGATCTCCTTGCAGTCCAAGGGACTCTCAAGTCTTCTCCAACACCACAGTTCAAAAGCACAAAGGAGTAAGAGGAGCAATGGATAATCTTAGTTCTCAAAGGTCACCACAACTATCAGAGAGTCTGTACCAGACACCAAACTCACTTCTTCCACAATATCCACAGAGTGGAGTGTTTTACCACCTCAGGTACACTCATCTTTCCTCACACATCCTTTTCGTCCAGCTCATGTGGTATTTCTCCTCCAGCTTTTCTATGCATTTACAGTTCAGCTGAGTGAAAACTCCAAAACTAATAGACTGGTGAGCTCTGCCCGCACCCTGTCTGATTAATCCTCCAAAAGGAAGCTGAGGGAACTGAATGTACTCTCTGATCGAAGGCTGCATTTTCAATTCTGCTGAAACAGGGCAGCCCACCGTTTTTGGATAATGACCTGCAGAAGAGATCATTAGAAATGAAACTAAAACTTGCTAAGAGGAATACAAATGACTTCTTAGGTCAAGGAAAAGTTTGCAGGCATCTCACGTTCCATCAGTAGGTTGCAATTTGAGCTTCACCATTTAAAAAAAATCCAGTTTCTAAAATCCATTTACGGGCAGGGCTCCTTGAGTATGACTCCTGTGCAGTCACCCAGGGGCTCACACTTGGTTGAAAGCTTTGTTCTCATGTCTTAAAACTCTTAATAATTGTACATCTGCACTTACATCAACCCTGGTTTGATTCCTGGGTCAGGAAGGTCCACTAGAGAAAGGATAGGCTCCCCACTCCAGTGTTCTTGGGCTTCCCTGGTGGCTCAGCTGGTAAAGAATCTGCCTGCAGTGTGGGAGACCTAGGTTCGATCCCTGGGTTGGGAAGATCCCCTTGGAGAAGGGAAAGGATACCCACTCCAGTATTCTGGCCTGGAGAATCCCATGGTCAGCATAGTCCAAGGGGTCGCAAAGAGTCGGACATGACTGACTTTCACTTTTCACCTGTGCCTTCTCAGTGAAGGCTGATGGGACGGTGGGGCACGTGCACGTGCAGAAGAGATCTGTGATGCGTGTGTGCAGCGTCTTGCCAGGTTCTAAGAAATACTAAACCTTAAGCAAAAGGCATAATTTAAAATGTTTTATTGTTTTAACAAGTAACATTTAACTTAAAAAGAAGCCCAGTTTAAGACCAGGCTCAGATCAGCTTGAGGGGGCAAAAAAAGAAACAAAAAGTCCTGACCAAAAATCCAACTCAAAATCAGTCAAATAATTACCAAAACTCTGTAACTTTGGCTGATCCAAAATAATATTCTTTCACTTTCTGATAAGGTAATATTGTAACGAAATTCAAAGATGCTTACTCCTTGGAAGAAAAGTTATGACCAACCTAGAGAGCATAGTCAAAAGCAGAGACATTACTTTACCACTAAGGTCCGTCTAGTCAAGGCTATGGTTTTTCCTGTGGTCATGTATGGATGTGAGAGTTGGTCTGTGAAGAAGGCTGAGCACCGAAAAATTGATGCTTTTGAACTGTGGTGTTGGAGAAGACTCTTGAGAGTCCCTTGGACTGCAAGGAGATTCAACCAGTCCATTCTGAAGGAGATCAGCCCTGGGATTTCTTTGGAAGGAATGCTGCTAAAGCTGAAACTCCAGTATTTGGCCACCTCATGCGAAGAGCTGACTCATTGGAAAAGACTCTGATGCTGGGAGGGATTGGGGGCAGGAGGAGAAGGGGACGACCGAGGATGAGATGGCTGGATGGCGTCACTGACTCCATGGGCATGGGTCTGGGTAAACTCCGGGAGTTGGTGATGAACAGGGAGGCCTGGCGTGCTGCAACTCATGGGGCCACAAAGAGTCGGACACGACTAAGCGACTGAACTGAACTGAACTGAATATTATAATCTCCAAATATATAAAAATACATATTAAACATTAGGAGGTGTTAAAATTAATATATTCTACTATAACCATAGAAAGGCATGAAAACAGGAATAGAATTGTTAAAAATGAATTAAACCCACTTCACTGATATTTCAGATGAGGCTGAATGTAGTAATGTTTGCTGTATGTTCGCTGTAGTGATGTTTGCTGTGTCTTTATGTCCTTTTACTTAAAATGGTTAGGAATTGTGACACTAAATTTGGACGGGCAACTTAAATTGTTTACCAAACATAATAATTTTGTCATAATGCTTAAATGTTTAAAAAATTGATTTTCAAAGGCAAGAGACATAAGTTTAACAAACCTAGCATTTCTCATAATACAAGCAGTCACTGGTCACTGGGGCTCTTTTCCTCCCACCACAGCCCCTTGGCTATAAAATCATCTGTCTTTAAAAAAAAAAAATGAACATCACCATAGGTAAAATTTTAAATTCAATGTGTTGTTCTTAAAATAATGGACTTATCCCCGTCTGTTTTCACAGTTAATGTTTGGGCTGCAGATGTAGCCTGGGCTAACTCTTGGCTCTTTTGTATAGTATGAATTTAAGACGTTATTTATTCTCTAAATCTATTAGCATATTCATAAAAACTAGGTCAGAAACTTAAATTTCCACATAGGATTTTCTTATGGAGTTAAAATTAAGAAAATGCATATAGAGTGTTGAGTGAAGCATGTGTACAGAACAAATAATAATATAAGTTGAATATAAACTGTTCTCATTGAAAGAGTTAGTTGCTCAGTCGTGTCTGACTCATTGCGACCCATGGACTGCAGCCCGCCAGGCTCCTCTTTCCATGGAATTCTCCAGGTAAGAATACTGGAAGGGGTAACTATTCTCTTCTCCAGGGAAACTTCCCTGACGCAGGGACTGAACCTGGGTCTCCTGCATTTCAGGCAGATTCTTTACCCACTGAGCCACCAGGGAAGACGTCTGTTCTCGTTATCAGGTAGTGATAAGTTTTTCTGTAAAGCAGCAAAAAAATGTGCTGCCTTGTTTTAAAGGGCAGCAGTTTATTTTCCCCGCATAGCAGAAATTTGGGGGCTATCCTCCTATCTCCCTCTTGGTGTCTGAGTGTGGTTGCAAAGGTACAAGCAGCAAGAGAAGCGTGAAAGACAGAAAGGTGGGATTGGGGCTGAGGGCAGCTGCATCAAAACCATTAAAATCCTTCTCAGAGGGCTGACCCAGTGAGGCTGCCCTCTTTATCTCTTTGGCTGGAACTGGGGCTCCTGGGAATACAGATTAGCAAGTCTTCTACTTTTCCCTTTTCAATTGTAGAGGAAAGTGAAGGGGAGGAGGGCTGTGAATGGTTTTGATGTGGCCACAAACATCATCCGTATTATTCCATCATTTTCCCTGCTTAAGCCACAGATTCCTAGTCTGTGAAATGAGAGCCATCTGGCTAGAAGATCTGGGATGCTCACCACATTGCCATTCTCATTTAGACACTGGGTCTTCATTGCTATGAATGAGCTTTCTTACGGCAGCTACTCTCTAGTGCACGAGCTTCTCATTGCGGTGGCTTTTTGTTGTGGCACACGGGGCTCAGTGGTTGTGGTTCATGACCAGCTGTGGCAACTCTGAAGGCCCTTCCAGCTGTAGAGCTCCCCATGGGGGTGGAGAAGCCCTCAGTTGAGACTGCACTGTAGCCCAGGTTCTGTCCCTGCCTAACCCCTTTTCCTTCCCTCTTCTGCACCTGTTGAACTTCCTACATGCTAGTATCCGTCTCAGAATCTGTTTCCTAGGGAACATAACTGCAACAATTCCTTAAATATGTTCCTGAAAGATCCTATTTCAGGAGATACAGACTGAAGTCTGACCTCATGTCAGATCCTCCACATTGGCTGGAAACCTCACTGGCAGCAAGCATTACTAGGGCTGAGATATTTAGAAGCAACAACTAAAAAATCAGCCTTAATGAGGAGCTATTTGAAGGTGCTGAGAAAAACATCCAAAAAAGGAAGAGAGATTCCAAGAAAAGTGATAGTGCCAAGATAAGGTCTTGGCCATCCCCTAATAGAAGATGAAGGACATAAACATATTTCTGATTAACATAGGCTAATCAAGTCCCTAATAATCTACATAAATTAGTGTAAGTATCTAAGCTTCTTGCTGCTGCTGCTGCTGCTAAGTCGCTTCAGTCGTGTCCGACTCTGTGCGACCCCACAGACGGTAGCCCACCAGGCTCCCCCGTCCCTGGGATTCTCCAGGCAAGAACACTGGAGTGGGTTGCCATTTCCTTCTCCAATGCATGAAAGTGAGAAGTAAAAGTGAAGTCGCTCAGTCGTGTCCGACTCTTAGCGACCCCATGGACTGCAGCCTAGCAGGCTCCTCCGCCCATGGGATTTTCCAGGCAAGAGTACTGGAGTAGGGTGCCATTGCCTTCTCCGTCTTCTCCGTCTAAGCTTCTTAATCAGACTTTATTCTTCAATTCCACCTCTATTATATAAGACTCTATAACCCTGACTAAGTTGCTGTTCTCTCTGTGACAAACTTTCTTCATCTCTGAAGGATGCGGATGGGGATTAGTGAAAAAACCTATAGCCCATCTCTCATGCTGGTGCTCCCATGAATGTGATCAAGGGGAGTTTGGCTGCTTTTTTTTTTTTTTTTTCCGGCTTGGAGAGCTGGTAAAGAAAATGCCTATACTGGAAAGTAAGTTGATCTAAATTAGAACTTTTCAAACCCTTTAGGCAGAAGAATTATTTTTCTTTTTTCAAATAAGATCTTACAAATAAAGCAGATAAAAAAATCAGAATTTTATGAAGCATAAATTTTCTAAGTTCAAGTATATAATGCTTAAGAATAGTTCAGTGGGATCCAAAGAGACTATTAAGATGAACAGAAAAATTTGAAATCAAGTTTACAGATGGCACTTACAGACTTATATGGTTGCAGCACCTAATTTTTTTCTATGGGTTTTTCTGTTTGTTTGCACATGAGTGAAGTTGCTTCAGTCATGTCTGACTCTGCGACCCTCTGGATCATAGCCCGCCAGGCTCCTCTGTCCATGGGTGGGGATTCTCCAGGCAAGAATACTGGAGTGGGTTGCCATGCCATCCTCCAGGGGATCTTCCCAACCCAGGGAAAGAACTCAAGTCTCTTAAGTCTCCTGCATTGGCAGGTGGGTTCTTTACCATTAGTGTCAACTTTTATTTGTTTGCACAGCATTGAAAAATCTTGACTCACACAAATGGCTGTAAATGACATGATGACAGTTTAAAACAGCTTGATCTGTAATCTCAGGATATTTCTCAATTGAATTGTGTTGATGAGAGACTTTTATTCTAAGGTCTGTAGAAAACCAAATTAATATGTATAAGTTAATATACTGATGGTTTTCAATATGTTAAAACAACATATACTATTTTTTGAATGTAAACATTATTCCTTACTGCATTTTTAAAAACTAATTTTTCAATTAAATTGATTTTTTAGAAAATGAAATTAGAATCAAACATTTTTGGAAGCCCTGGAACAGAATATGAAAATTAAAAGGTTTGATGGAGTCTCTATGCTTATTCCAAATGTTTGAATCTATGATGATTCTTCTGCCATTGGCTGCTTACAAATCTTCCAAAACTGCTGTACATTGAGTTTATCCTCTGGTGGCTTTTAAGGGAAGCCTGGGAAGGTATAAAGTACTCACTGCCTGGCACAGATCGAGTGCTCTGCACAGAGCTGTTGTCATGAACACATTGTTGTCACCAAGGATGGCCATCAACTAAGCAACTAATAGCAACTCTGTAGTACAGAGTTTGATGGGGGGGACAGAAGTCAGTATGTTGGTCAAGGTGGTAGCTACTCAGTTTAGAGCTCAAGTAATATCACAGGAGCCTGTAAGAAAACCACTGAGATGGAGAATGGAAGCTCACAGCCCAGGCAGACGAATTAAGCAAATGGCACTCAGTATAATTCCCCTCACATGGGATACACAGTCTCAATACCAGTTACAGATGCAAAACAAGCACTCCAAAAGTGAATGAAATCTGTGTCTCCTTTTATAACTCTCATGTCTTTAATATTTACTGCTATGTTATAAAAAAAGGAGGCACACAATTTGTTGCTGTTCAACACTAAGTTGTGTCCAATTCTTTGTAACTCCATGAACTGCAGCATCCTAGACTTCCCTGTCCGTCACTCTCTCTGAGTTTGCTCAATCTCATGTCCATTGAGTCACTGATGCCATTCAACCACCTCTTCCTCTGTCATCCCCTTCTCCTCCTGCCCTTAATCTTTCCCAGCATAAGGGCCTTTTCCAATGAGGAGGCTCTTCACATTAGGTGGCCAAAGTATAGGAGATTCAGCATCAGTCCTTCCAATGAATATTCAGGGTTGATTTCCTTTAGGATTGACTGGTTTGATCTCCTTGCTGCCCAAGAGACTCTCAAGAGTCTTCTCCAGCACCACAGTTCAAAAGTATCAATTCTTCAGCGCTCAGCCTTCTTTATGGTTCAACTCTCACTTCCATACATGACTAATACAAAAACCATAGTTTTGACTATACAGACATTTGTCAACAAAGTGATGTCTCTGCACACAATCATTGCTTATAAATCAATAAAAAGTTAAGCTGAACCAAATCTTTTTTTCTAAATCCAGCTACTTGAGCCATCAGAGTCCAACAGACACAAATCCAACCCTGAATCTGGCAGGTGTGGGGACTCCAAACTAAGCGTCTGTCACAACACTGAGGCAGCTATGCCATTTCAGTTCTGCTCATTCTGGGTCTCTAGTACTACGGATGCAACTAGTTCTATCTAACAAAGCAGAATTTCCAAATTATAGGTATAGGTAGTACCAACTGGCTATACCTTTCATCACTATTTTTCTTTTTGCACCCACATGAGTATATACAAGAGCTTTTCTGTATTCAGGTGCTTATATCAGGAAGTAAAATTGCACCAAAACCCAAATGACTCACTCCTCTAGAGCATGAATAATACTAAACAATGGGAGACAAGGAGCAGACGTTGCCCATGACAACCAACAGCCATCAGGGTATTTTGGAGACACAAAATAGGAAAAGCACTTTTTTTTCCAAAATCAATTCACTGTATCATTTTCCTAGCAGTCCAAATATGTAATTTTCATTCATTGGCCAATACCTGGGAGTCCTCTTGTGTTCTATTATACTGGATTTCAGAAATTTAAAAATCTCACACAAAAGAAATGTGGTTACTTTTCACTATGTTGTTTCAAATTTTCTTAACTCAGGAACATCTTTTCTTTCATTCTCTGTTGGAATAACAATGAAGAGCACAGATCCTCTTTGATGCTATAGTTAAAGGTCAATGATTTTTCCTCATTTTCAGAAGAAAATGTGTCACTGGTGCTGATTCAGGAGAAACACTGCCAAGGCTGCTGCTCCATTATCCAGCTCCACTATGCCCTCATCCACTGACGTGCATTCTTTAGAGGCCTGACTTTACATTTTACCCTTATGTGGCACTAGGGGTAAAGAACCCGTATGCCAGTGCACGAGACATAAGAGACACTGGCTCTTCCCCCTGGAGGACAGCAAGGCAACCCACTCCAGTGTTCTCGTCTGGAAAATCCCATGGACAGAGAAACCTGGCAGGCCATAGTCCATAGGGTAACAAAGGGTCAGAATGACTGAAGTGACTTAGCACGCATGCATATTGTCCTATAGATACAAAATGTTGATTTCTGGCCCAGAGCTGGCTCTCACTCATTTGTGATCAAGTTTCTCATTCTTTTTTTTTTTTTTTTAATGCTGGGTGCATTCTTTTTTTTTTAATTGGAGGCTAATTGCTTCACAATATTGTGGTGGTTTTTGTCATACATTCACATGAATCAGCCATGGGCGTACATGTGTTCTCCATCCTGACCCTTCCTCCCATCTCCCTCCCCATCCCATCCCTCAGGGTCATCCCAGTGCACCAGTCCTGAGCACCCTGCCTCATGCATCGAACCTGAACTGGTGATCTATTTCACATTTTCTACCATCTTGTCTTGCCTTGTGCTTTTCTTCTCTCACTGGGAATTGCTGACTCTACTTTGAATACCTTCCCCTTCCTTATTGCAGGAGAAAGATGGCACATGCTTAAGAATTGTCAGCTGCTTCTTTGAAAGACTTTTTTGAAATTACTCCACACCCATAATGGCCTTCTTTTCTGAGTTTCTGTCAAAATTATACATTCTTTTTTTTTTAATTGGAGGCTAATTGCTTCACAATATTGTGGTGGTTTTTGTCATACATTCACATGAATCAGCCATGGGTGTACATGTGTTCTCCATCCTGACCCTTCCTCCCATCTCCCTCCCCATCCCATCCCTCAGGGTCATCCCAGTGCACCAGTCCTGAGCACCCTGCCTCATGCATCGAACCTGAACTGGTGATCTATTTCACATTTTCTACCATCTTGTCTTGCCTTGTGCTTTTCTTCTCTCACTGGGAATTGCTGACTCTACTTTGAATACCTTCCCCTTCCTTATTGCAGGAGAAAGATGGCACATGCTTAAGAATTGTCAGCTGCTTCTTTGAAAGACTTTTTTGAAATTACTCCACACCCATAATGGCCTTCTTTTCTGAGTTTCTGTCAAAATTATATTCACTTTCATAAGTGCTTCCATCAGTGATTAGTTCCTGTGTCCCAAGAAGCCCCAAATATTGCTTAGTTGTACCTCAGCTGTTTTGAAGTGAGTCATCATGTTTGATAAAATTATCTTCTGACTCCCACAGAGCTTGGCAGGGAGTTGGAATATTCACCTTCAACATTTACTGATTCACTTAACCGGGTCAGTGTCTCCACCTCTTAAAATATAAAACTCTTGATGGCACAACTCTCTTTTTTTCTTTGTATTGCATCATAGTACCCTGACAGACAAATGCTTTCTGATAATGGCTGTGGCCTTCGATTTGGAAAATTGCATTACAGCTCCTTAGGTGATAGGTAGGTGAAGTCGCTCAGTCGTGTCCGACTCTTTGCGACCCCATGGACTGTAAACCTACTAGGCTTCTCCATCCATGGGATTCTCCAGGCAAGAATACTGGAGTGGACTGCCATTTCCTTCTCCATACAGCTCCTTACCTGGATTAAAAACAGGAAACCAGTGGTAGAATTCATTCCTGTAGGGAACAGTGTCAAACTCGCTGCATTGCATCTGCCGAAAAGTGGGTGTATCCGGGCGACAGGGGTGGATGTTGCACAAGCGATAGCGTTTTCTTTCTCCAGTGCAGTACTTCCCTCCGAACTTCGGTCTACACAGGAAACACACAAATTGTTCTTTAATTTCTTAAAGGCCAGTATTTTATGTTAAAAATGCTCTGTCCCTCCTTATCTCCATTTCTGTTTTTTCTCATTTTTCTACTATACACATTCTTCTCTGGCTAACTTTTATGATTACCTTTGTTGGCTCAGACAGTAAAGCGTCTGTGTGCAATGCGGGAGACCTGGGTTCGATTCCTGGGTAGAGGGTAGAGAAGATCCCCTGGAGAAGGAAATGGCAATCCACTCCAGAACTCTTGCCTGGAAAATCCCATGGACGGAGGAGCTTGATAAGCTACAGTCCATGGGGTTGCAAAGAGTCAGACACGACTGAGCGACTTCACTTTCACTTTCTTTCGTTATTTTAGTTTCCTGTTGAAAAACCTATAATGGCACCCTGTGACCATAGGCTACAGTCCAGCCTCTTAAGCATGACGGCATTCAAGGCTATCATGATCCTGACTTACTTCCCCGAACACATTTTCTTCCCACATTCCTTCTTATTTGCACACCGCTCCCACGATACCAGCTGACTTGTTTGCTTTTTCCCCCCGTGCTTCTAGATTTCCACTCTTCTCTAAATGTCTACATACTGCCCATCATTTAAAGCCAAATAAATGTTATTTCCATCTCCATCATGAATTCTACCTGAATTCCTGCCAGAAGTAATCTTTTTCTCCTCTGGATAACATTTCGTTATCCAGCTGAAGGCACTTTCTGCACTTATCACACCCAAAGATAATTCTTTAACCAAGGCAGTTCACATTCATCAATTCCCTGTAGGCAGGACTAAGCATTGTACGTCATAGTTGAGGCTAGGCTGGTGGTTTCCTATTTGTGATGAAGTGATACTCTATGACTTGGCAGCTCTCCAATTCATTTCCATCTAAGAGCCTTTTATGAGCCAGGCCCTGCTGGGTTCTCACTAGACAGCTAACCAATATAAATCAAGGATATAGTGTCAGCATAGGTTGGTCAGGCACTGACCTGAATCTGTGACTGTATTTTTATTGACCTTCTCAATGAGCTTAAGCAAACCAGCTACTGAGACAGATATGATCACTCTATGGAGTCCCCCAAGGAGACTCTATGACAAACTATAGCCACTAAGATGGGAGTTAGAACCATTTTTTCCCCCTCAAGCCAAGTTAGGGGATCATCTTTCATTTCCTCAACAGGAATGCCCCTTTTCTGACAACCACGGATTGCTGACTATCCTCCCAAGAAGGCTAAGAACTGGCAGTGGCTGATACACAACACTGACCACAGATTCTGGAGCAAATTGCCTGTATTTCCCGATTACAAGAATGGAAATAGTTTTTCTGATCAAACTATAAAATAAAGATTTTCTGTAAAAATAATTCTATAATAAATTCTTGATTTTGAATTTTTGAAGCCACAGGAAACTGGTGTTTTAACAAAAAATAAGATTTTAAAACAATTTTGCCCAAATCCCTCAAATGTACACTTAATTATAGGCATGGGAAATGATAAAGATGCCACAGTAACTACCATTTACTGGCAAATTTATGTAGTAGTTAGTGTGTTGAGTTATTCATAGATATTAACTTATTAACCTTTAGGAGAATTACATATATAATTATATATACAGTTTATATGTGTATATATACATGCATATATATATATATATACACACACACACATTAATATATTTATAATAAAAAGGAGGTAAGATTTAGAACTGAGATACTGATGGAATTGTTTTAATATATATCATTTGCCTTTTAAAATATGTGACTCTTACTGTTCAACACAGACTAATGTAAATTTAGATAAAAGAAGTCTAAAACATTTTCTACTTATAGGAGTTATCATATGTACACTGCTAAAAAATTATACTTAGGAACTAGTATACCAGCAAAAAATGAAATTAAGAATGTAATATATATATTTGGAAATCAAGAAAATAATATTTCACATAAAATATCATTATACAAACTTAAAATATAAAAAAAATTAAGCAGTTTGATTAAAAAATTGAAAGCAACTTGTGAAATAACTTCTATGAAATCCTTAACAGGCTAATACAGAACTCTGAGGTTTACAAAATTTTATTCAAAACATTAAAAATAATCATCCTCAAAAAATGTGCCAAGCTATATGTAATTGGTTACCCAAGAGAAGAAAACTATTTTTATAAAATTATACATTCATGATAATGGAAAGAAAGCTGTGTCTTGTGAGTAAAATTGGGTGTGATAATCATCACTGATGGAATGGGGTTATTTAAAAGGACTTAATCGTATTATCTTCCAGAGACTTTCACATGGATGGTACTTTTAAAAATTTTTTGCTTATTTCTCCAAATGATGATATCAGTTTAGTTACCTAAGTTCGAATCCAGTACCAAGCCAAAATGAGACAAAGCAAGAAATAAAAAAAGCAAAAGTTTTTTCTTCACGCTCTATGAGTCTTCCTTCTGGCTCTCTTTGTCTCTGGGAACCTACTTAGTTTCCTTGGAGAGCCCTGGGCTCACTGACATCACCCCATCCACAACTGGTCTCCTAGTGCTCAAGGAAGGAAGAAAACCATCTTTGACTTGACTTACTCAGGGTTGTTGCAGAGCCTCTCTGCACTCTGGGCTCCAGCCCCACAGGTCCTGGAACAGTGGGACCAGGGTGACCAGCGGCCCCAGCCTCCAGGAACGCTCTCTGGTTTTTTGCCCACTGTGATACACTTGCCAGCCATGCACCACTGCAAATGGAAGAGACAGGAGATGCATATGTCAGAAAGGTTCCGTAACAAGCTGACTCAGGAACCCTTGCAGCCTGAACCCAGTTCTTCCTGATCAAGCAGACTTCCTACAGTCACACATCAGATGTAGAACAAAGAGCATCTCATAAAAGAATTTCCCTTGAGAGTCTTGGGTTTTAGAATCAGAGAATTTCAGGAATTAAAGGGAATGTTATGTGTGCCTAGTTGCAGTGAAAGGAGTATGACTCAAAGTGTGACTGGCAGACTTGCATGCCAGAAGGTTAGCTTCCTTTATTAAGAAAATCTTGCTATGGAAAGCATGTCAGCTGAGTATGCTTAGTAACATAGCTGTTCAGTAATATAATTGATTTACTTTCTGTGCAAGCTTCTTATCTTGTTGAGAACCATAACAAACATTTTGTAGACTGGCACCAGGATAGCGCTCCTCTACAGCCTCTATGGGTATTTAACATTTGCAACAGATAATTCATCCCTCCTCTCTGTAAAAAATCTGCTCGTTGCTGAAAAAACCCAAGTTGTTACAGAAGTTAAAGTTCTTTCTAATATCAAGAAAAATTCCTGCTCTCCTATAACTCTTTGCATTGTTTCCAGTTCCAGTATTTCAAGTGGCTCAGAAAAAAGTCCATTCTCTCCCTCTTCAAGGGACTCCCTCAACAACTATCAGTTTAGGAGGGTGAACAAACAAAAAGGGAAACAAGAAATGTAAGCTGGTTATTAGAAATGGCCACATTTCACAGAGGATCTGGGTGTGTGTCATCTGCTTGCCTCCTCTTCCTCATTATTTTTGGTGACTGTGGATTTTGATCAAGCCCTATGATCTTAATGACGAGTCACGACATACTTAAGCCTCATGAAGATACCCACTAAACACATAAACCCTAGGCCCACACAAACCCAAATTGTGCTCTTGAACATGTATTACCCGGTCTTCAGGTAGTCTGGACATCTAACATCTCTGAGTTCTTGGGTATGGGTAGGACTTTAAGAAATGCAGTCATGTCAGATGATGAACAGGCCTCCCAGGAGGCTCAGTGGGTAAAGAACTCACCTGCCACTGCAGGAGATGCAGGTTCGATCCCTGTGTTGGGAAGATCTCCTGGAGGAGGGCATAGCAACTCACTCCGATATGCTTGCCTGGAGAATCCCATAGACAGAGGAGCCTGGAGGGCTACAGTCCACGGGGTTGCAAAGAGTCAGACACCACTGAAGCAACTGAACGTGCACACATGCAGATGATGAGCAAGAAGATAACATATGGTCTGAAATCAACATCTTTGGAAAGAAGAAGCCACTGACTTGTCCTTCCCAATGTCAAATATGAAAGTGAAAGGGTTAGCCACTCAGTCGTGTCCGAAATTTTGAGACCCCATGGTCTGTAGCCATCAGGCTCCTCTGTTCACGGTATTTCCCAGGCAAGAATACTGGAGTGAGCTGCCATTCCCTTCTTCGGAGGATCTTCCAGACCCAGGGATCAAACCTGGTTCTCCCACATTACAGGCAGATTCTCTACCATCTGAGCCACCAGGGAAGCCCCCAATGTTCAATATGGAGAGGGAAAAAAGGTTAAAGTGAAGGTTGATGATAAGCTCAGCAGATATTACTGATCACAAACTCCACAAAAGTTTATTAGGGAAAGGTGGGCCAGATGTTGTGTAACTGGAATGTGGCTGGGGTCTCAGCCCTGTCTCCCTAATTACCTGTCCCAAGTGAAGGCTCAAGAGGAATGGTGGAAGTGGAGGCCTTTCCTCTGGCAAGTCTGACTATGATGATCCCCATTCACCCAGAAACAGCTCCTCTCCAGGGCCTCCTCCCCAGCTCTGCCCAAGAACATAAGCACCCTATCCCCACCTTCCTTGCTCAGCATGGCACCCCAGTGACACCTCACCTTCTTCTCACCACATTGAGTCCCATCTGCAGCAGCATCCAACTTGGAGCGACAAAAGCCCTTCACCGAGCACCACAGTGTCTGGCAAACATTCTGGAAAACAAACATGAGACTGAGCTTTCTTGTATTTTTCAAAACATGCACAAAAGCATTTCTACAATGATGGTGTAATCTACACAGGTTCATCCACATACCCACAATAAATGCTACGTACGGTTGTTACTAAGTAAGACTGATGGAAAGTGATCACTCAAGAAACCTCAGTTTAAACTTAATCTGAACATTGTTTTTATACATAAACAGTTGGCTGTAAGCCATTCTAGGCCATATGGAAACGGGAGATAAAACACATTTGCCTAGAGTTGAATTTCTATTTGTGTGGCACAAGATCCACTGTTCAATACCCTCAGGAAGGGTTCTAACTGTTGCTTCTTGATCTGTGTACAGGTTTCTCAGGAGGCAGGTGAGAGGAGGCAGGAGTCTAGTATACCCATCCTTTTAAGAATTTTCCCCAGTTATTGTGATCCACACAAAGGTTTTAGCATAGTCAATGGAATTCTTTGCTTTTTCTATGATCCAATGAATGTTGGCAATTTGATCTCTGGATCAAATAGTTCAAAGGTAAAGTAAGGAGAGCTAAAGAGAGATGGAATCAGGAGAGCAGTAATAAGAATCAAGAGACAGGACAGAGCCACAGATTCCATCACAGGTTAAATACCAGGGCTTGACTTATTGTTTATATGTTGAAAATAGAGAAAAATGAATAAGGGATAAATCGTATTCCTACTTTGGCCTCTGGAGGTGCTCAGCAACCAGACAGGAAATTTAGGAAAGGGAACAACTTCAGGGATTAAGTTGATTGCTATGGTGTCTGCAGGTGTAAATCACTGTGATTCTTGAAAAGCACTAGAGCATTTTCTTAACCACAGCTAGTTGTAAAGGATACCAAAGGTGGGTCAAAGAATATGAATGACCTCAACTTCAATCCTTCTATCTTACAGACATCTTGCCATGAATAGAAAGTTTCCATTTCTGGATCTTTGAAAGTGAAAGTTGCTTATTCGTGTCTGACCCTTTGCAACCCCACAGATTACACAGTCCATGTAATTCTCCAGGCCAGAATACTGAAGTGGGTAGCCTTATCCTTCTCCAGGGGATCTTCCTAACCCAGGGATCGAACCCAGGTCTCCTGCATTACAGGCAGATTCTTTACCAGCTAAGCCACCAGGATTTGCCAATATTTCCCTGGCCCTCCTTTAGTATGTTGGATCTCAAGCCCTGCACATACCCGCCAGAGGCACCTAGATACCCAACACTTACTTCTACTTCCTGGCAGAAGGTAGCATTGGGGCCATACTGCAGCTGGCATTGGTGGTGAACATCATAGATCACTCCAGGGGCAATGATGTTGGACTTCAAGCCTTTCTTTTGGGGGATGTCATCCAGACAGAACCCCCAGCCTCGGCTGAAAAGAAGTGAATAAAAATGAGAGCAGTGGCTTATAATTTCCCTCTAAATGAAAGGTTTAGTTTTTCATTCAGAAAAACTTCTATTTCTCTAGCGCTCTGTGTCCTTTAAGACAACTTTATTTCTACTAGGCCCAATGTAAGAGTTGTCTAAAAGGAAATGCAAATCACAATCCCACACCATTTGCTCAGATGTAATCTAAGAAATATTTACAAGCAGTGGTAAAATGAAAAAAATTACATTATCCCCAATGGGGTATGGTGACAACATCTTACTTGTCCTAGTCATTCTTGCCAGTCCCCCAAGCACTTAAACTCACTCTTGGATCATAAAGAGCCCCTTTCAGATGACAACAAGCTGAAGGAGGGTGGTAGGGGGGAGACAGAGTGTTCACCTGGCTGAAGCTGGAGACAGAACCCACCTGGATCTCAGGGTCAGAGAGCAGAAGCGAAGTTACCTGTTACAGTTACTGTTACAACCCTGAGACTGTGACCTATGAGAGGAACTGAGGCTTTTCCAGATCTTGGGTAGAACTCAAAGTGACTTCCGGTGTACAGAGCCCTGAGTGAGGCTATGCTGAGATGCGCAGTCACTTACTCCAGGAAGCGAGTGATATAGTCCTTGCTGCACTTGGACCATGTCAGGGGGGCGGGATTGTACTGCAGCTGGCGGGACATGATATACAGGTGCCTGCCCACGGGCTCACAGTCGTTTTCCTTCCCGTCATGCTGGATGCCGAAGCTGCAGGGAAGCACGGAGCACAAGGATATTAACGAGGCAGGCATGAAACAAGAAGAAAATCACAGTTCCTCCAAGGTGAAAATAACCCACAGTGAGCCACCTTTGTATAGAAGGCACCTGATTACAAAGTGGGACTTTGAAGTTGGAGGGGGCTAGCTAATTTTCAAATAGAAAGCACAGGAAACATTTTAGGCATAGTTTTGTTTCAAATATATAACCCTGGGAGCTGTGTGGCTAATCCAAAAACTTCCGTTTGGCAGAAAGCTAAAAGCTTCCAGTTTGGCTTTGGCTTTCTATGCGACTACAGTCAGGAGGGCAAATATTGCCTCCAGCTGTCTTCTTTCTCCTGCTGTGCAACTGCAGCACAAAAGAACAAAAACTTCCTTTTGCTTTTTCATCATAATTTACTGAAGAGCATGAATGGCAAAGCCTATGGGAGACTTTTTCAGAAGCTTGGAATGGATGGATTTCTTTCCAGTATCATACAAGTCCTTCAATATATAGACATTAGGAAGCATACACAATCTAGTGGGCTTCCCAGGTGGCATGAGTGGTGAAGAACCCATTTGCCAATGCAGAAAACGTTAACCGATGTGGGTTTGATCTCTGGGTTGGGAAGATCCCCTGGAGAAGGGAATGACAACCCACTCCAGTATTCTTGCCTAGAGAATTCCTTGGACAGAGGAGGCTGGTAGGCTACAGTCCATGGGGTCTCAAAGAGTCAGACACAACCGAGCGACTAACACTTTTACTTTATTATTGTCTAGCTGGCTTATTTTCCTTTTTTAGATGAGAGTTTGAGATTTGTCAAAAGTCACAGCTAGTTCGTGACAAAGCTAAGTGTTCTGCAGATCTCTGTGCTCCTAAATCAGTACTCTTGTCAGTGTCTCATTGGGTCGGCTCCCTGACCTCCCATTGCCAGGGGTAACCAGGTGAAGCAGCCTTGAAATGCCCTAAAATGCTTAACTGACCCCCATGGCAAGGGGCTGCCTGGGAAAGAAGCTGACTGAAAAGTGTCTGTTTATAAGCCGAGACCTCAGGATCACTGCCAAGATGCTTTCTGAGTCCCCACAAGACCGGTCTCTGTTGGAATCTGCATTTTGGACACTTACAACCTGGAGATTTTGGCTCAACTTTCCAAATTTGAACAGAGGAAACTATGACTTTTTACTCTGCTGGTGAAATGCAATTCCTCTGACAGGAAAGTTCATATCCAACTTTAATAAAATCTCCTGATCAACATTAGCAACACTTGCAGAAAAAAGTCTTTGTGGGATTTAGAAATTTTCTAGTATTATTTTTAATGCATTAAGATGTTATCACTTACAGACTTTGATCACATTCCACATGAATACAAAATTCACAAAGGAGTCACGAATTAATCTACCAAGCTCTTTAATCACTCAACCACAAAGAATTTAATTCAATGAAAGGTTTTCATTTTTTCTTTTTTTTTTTTCCTGAGCAGACCTTCCCCAGGCTGTTGAAAATCCAGTCCTATCCTGTTCATTAAGTATTCCACAAGTTCACCTGTTTAATAATTAGGAAAAATCTTAAACAAATATGGTTCTAAAAATCTCCATTAATAATGGCTTTTCTAGGATCAGCCTTTCCAATATGACAAGCCAGATGTCTGGATCTTATATACTTTATGCTAGTCACTCAGTCGTGTCCAATTCTTTGTGATTCCATGGAGGGATTTCCCAGGCAAGAATACTGGAGGGGGTTGCCATTTCCTTCTCCAGGGGATCTTCCTGACTCAAGGATAGAACCCAGGTCTTCTGCACAGCAGGCAGATCCTTTACACTGAGCCACCAGGGAAGCCTATCCTATATAGTGGGTGACTTCAAACCTACCCTCTAAATACATCAGCTCCTCAAAAGCTCATGTTGCTCCATCTAAAGTTTTTAGTTTCCTAAGCATTCCCCTCTCCAGCTCTATCACTCCTCTGTGCTTCCATGCAACACAAGAAAAGCAAAGCTACTAAACAAAGGTTCCTCTGGACATGCCTACTCTCTCTATATGAGGGGAGCGCTCGAGTCATATGGGATCAGCAGGTCAGTGAAAAATGAGAGACAGGAAAAATACATGAGGTCGGAAGGATGAAAGGTGTTTCCAAGAAGCTACTTCCTAGCAAGTGGAATGAACCTCAAAAGCAGTTTGGAGTAAGAGCCTACTACAGGCTGAAACAACTCACTGGCTGGTGAATTAGCCTGCTTTCCTACATCTTGGTTTTACAATTCCTGCTAGATGAGTTTATGAAAATTACAGACATGAAATAGCAAGCTAAGTCACTGCCTGAACCTTAGGGTATCACTTGGTCAGACATTTCTTGCTTTTTACTATTCATTTTATGGTGGAGTAGAACCAGCAGAGAACAAGAACCATGAAAGTATGATGTAAGCTTTCCTAACTCATTCAGGAAATACCAATTTGGCATATGCAACAAGAAAAGCTCTCTAAGTGAAATAAATGGAATATCCCAATCCCAAAGAATGGGAAATACTGGATGGATGTGGCATTGCAAGTGTTCATCTCTATCATGATATTTTCATTACTTCAAGGGAAAGGATGCTAGGTCTCAGAGAGGCTTTAAAATTTCCTTCTGGAATTCCATCTTCATTTTGGTAATTCACCTATTAAGGGATGAGAGCTTAGGTATGGATGCTGGATATAATCTAGGCTTCTCATAAATGGAACTTAAATTTTTTTTTCTCAAAATAAAAATGCAATTATTTAGGCCAAAGCCCAAGTTAGTTAATTTCACTTTCTATTTTAAATCGTATGCAATCAGTGATGAAATAAAAACTTTTCAAGAACAATGGGAAAAAAAAAAGAACAATGGAGTATCTTTTATATTAAACTATAGTGACTATCTTAGGATAGTGGCTTATTATATTTTTCTTTTTCTGGTACCAGGCTGTTTCAATGATATGTCCAGTGTTTCTCAGTTTGGTCCACAGCTAGTTAGAACTTTATATCTAAAAAGAGAACTGAATATTTCAGAAGCATCTTGTGGTATGAAGAAATTTCTCAGGGTACTCCTAATGTCTTCTCTTCTTCAGCTTTGTGTCTTACCGAAGTATTTTTTCTATCACTCAAATTCAAACTTATATGTCTTTCTTCAACTTTGTCTTTCTCTCTTTTTCTTTTTGTTTTCAGTCATGCCACTTGGCTGGCAGAATCTTAGTTCTCTGATTAGGGATCAAACCTGAGCCCCCAACAGTGGAAGACCAGAGTCCTAACCACTGAACCACCAGGGGATTCCCCAATTTTGTCTTTCCTATCAGTGACCCTAAACTTTTTTGCCATTTAAAAGATAGTGCTTTATTTAGGTCAACTGTACATGACCCAATGCCCTCTTTTAAAATTTAAAATTTTAATTCATTATATTTACATATTAAATTTATATTATTATAAATTATAGATTCAGATGCAAGTTGTAAATAAATAATACAAAGAGGTCCCATGTACCCTTTACCCTCATGGTAACATCTTGCAAAACTATAACACAATATCACAGCTAGGATGCTGATGTTGATATAGTCAAGACACAGAACATTTTCACCTGGTGGAATTCCTCATGTTGCACTTTGTAGCCAGACCTACTTTCCAGCCCTCCCCCATCTCCTTTCTTAAGTTCTGGCAGCCACTAATATGTTCTCTATTTAGATAATTTTATTATTTCAATAATGTTATGTAAATGGAATCTTACAGTATATGACCTTTGGGTACTGGTTTTTTTTCACTGAGCATAATTCTTCAAAGATTCATCAAGGTCACTACATGCATCAATAATTGGTCCTTTTTCTTGCTGAGTAGTATTCCATGATATGGATCCATCACAGTTTATTTAACCATTCACCACACTGAGTTGGAACAACCCCTGGGTTGCTTCCAGTTTGGGGCTATTAAGATTAAGCTTCTATAAACTTTCATGTACAGGTTTTTAAAATATGAACATACATCTTCACTTCTTCTTAATAAATGCCCAGAGTACAACTGCTGGATCATAAGTAGTAACAGTTTACTTTTTAAAAACTGCCAAAATGAATTGAGGATAAAGGATCCATTGTTTAAACGTAAGTGAGCACTTGAGAATGTCTTATCAAGCAAGTCTTCCCCACTTTTCTTCAGCTTGGGCATACTATTGCTGAGAATGCCTTGAGCAACCATTTCTCAGTTTGATCCAATCATATTGCTGGACACTGCTTGACTAGAGATGCTGCTGATACCAGTGACTTTATTCGAGGCCACAAGGGACAGTCCTTCCATATACCAGGACTGAGGGTGCCTATACATTTGCACATAAGAATAATTTTCACTTTGCCAAGTTATTATAAACATGCCAATAACTATGGCCTGGTCTTTTCAGTATTTTGTCCTCAATCTTATTTAATTAGAAGTAAGTCACTTAACCTCTCTGTATTTGAATTTTTGTAATTAAGGATACTACACTGTAGCACATTTATCTCCCAGGGCTTTTTGGTAAGGAACAAAGAAATCACAGTACCTAATCATATCTACTCATTTCATATATAAGAAAATAAGCACAAGGAAGTGAAGGGAATTCTCTAGTCATAATATTGGCTGATGGAAAAGCTAGAATAACTACTCACATGTCCCAGTTCCCAAGCCAATACTCTGGTTTAGTACTTTAGGTAAAAGTATTTTGAAAAGTTCCAATATTATATGAAAAAAATGGTGAGAAAGCCCAGACAAGAGAGGCCAGGCCTTGAATAATTTAGTCAACAGGGCTCTTCCTAATGCCACCTCTTTTTCTGGCTGGACATTCAGAATATGCTATGTTTTGCTTTCTTTTAGGCTGTTGCTGCTGCTGCTGCTACTAAGTCGCTTCAGTCATGTCCGACTCTGTGCGATCCCATAGACAGCAGCTCACCAGGCTCCCCCATCCCTGGGATTCTCCAGGCAAGAACACTGGAGTGGGTTGCTATTTCCTTCTCCAGTGCATGAAAGTGAAACGTGATAATGAAGTCACTCAGTTGTGTCCTACTGCAGCTCACCAGGCTCCTCCATCCATGGGATTCTCCAGGTGAGAGTACTGGAGTGGGTTCTTTCAGGCTAGTGGCCACATAACAGGGAGGGATGCAGCTGAGCAATTTATATGACTCCCTGCTCTGAGCTTCCACCTAGGATGATGTTCTCTCATTGCTGGTTAATAAATACATCAATATATTAAGTTACAAATAAGCTAAGATCTTTCCTCCTGAGAACCTCTGATACTCGGAGAATCCAGAATTCTCAACATTCCTCTACCAAAAATTTCTGAAACCTGCCTTCAATCAATTGATCTAATCAAATTTACACATTTTTGTGACAACTTGGACTTCCTGTTAACTGGTGTGTGTTTGACAGTCTTTCCAAGTTTAAAGCAGTTTTCCATTCTTTTTTTCAGTGTCCTCCTTTAATACACGTAAGTACAATGGTACAAACAATAGTATCACTTCATAAAGTTGTTGAGAGAAGTCAATGACACAATGTGAAATGTCTGGCATAAAGGAAGGGCAAAGAATGTTAAGGTTTGTGACTTTTTAGTGACATTAATAACATCACTATTTCATGAGAACTAAATAGGAATCACTCCTGAGTTAATCAAGTTAAAGCTCATCTCCTTATTTCTGCTCACCTCGTTCTAACTGAGACTTGCAGTGGTCTCTATGATTCTGTGATGTTGATGGCACAAGTGGTCGGGCAGAGAGGACAGTGGAATATTGAACTTGTGTCTTTCCCCAATACCCCCCTCCACACTTTACAGATGAGAAAGCAGAGATTTAGGAGGTGATTCTCAAGCCACAATGCAATCTGACTCTCCTGACACCCTGATACTGATGCATGATCAGGAGAAGGAGATCTCAGTTTCCTTGGCCCTTTACCTGTGTCCGAGTTCATGGGCAACTGTGAAAGCCAAGGGGAGTCCAGAGTCTTCATTGATGTTACAACTCCGGTGAGGCTGGCACATTCCTGACAGGTGGGACAGCCCCAAAGTCTCACAGCGGTGATTCACACCTGCACAGAGGTCTTTTCTGAAAGCAAAGAACAAGGATGTGGAGGCGCCTCAAAAAACATCTAGAAAAAAAACCCATCTGGCTGTGAATTCACTTTCAATATGGTCTATAAAGCATGATTAAAATTGTTTTTAAAAGTCCATATAAATCTTAGGGAGCGATTTTGAATTCACTAGGATTATTCTGATTTTACCACTTCATTCTTGAATCTCATTCACACTCAAAGAAATATATGAAAATACAGCAAATGTTTTAATTTGAGTTGCTTTTATTCTTAATCTCAGAAAGCCAAATTATATTATTTGACACACAAGAGAAGGATTTGATTGAAAATTGGAATTAATTGAACTTTTAAACAGGGAAAGGACAACCATCAGTGGTTGAGGTTTTTCAAACATGAAACGTCTTTGGCCTTTCTGAGGTATGTGTTCAAAACATATCTGATAACTTTTGTTTGTTATGTAAAAGGTAATTGGTCCCATCAATCCATCTAGAGATCAAATTCATGGTCTCTCTGGTCCTACCACCCTAACAATACTGCATATGGGAGGGAATGGACATACAAAGAAAGACTCCTAGGATCTCACAGGATACAAGGAAGTTAGGCCCTTTAAAAAACAGTCCATCGAGTGTCTATTAAATATCCAGCAATAAAGAGGATAAAAAGGAGTGACAAAAGGATTGTAAAATATGGGTCTTACAGGTAAGGAGCATAAGCTCCCAATAAGGGATCAGCTTCACTTCCACTAAGCACTGGAGACAGTAAAGAAAAAACATGCCTTGACATGAATCCACCAGCCCCATTTCACAAGGTATATTCACACCAAATCTGCCTGTACTGAAAGCTCCTCTATAGGGAACTCTGTTGAAGCGGATCTCAGTCTAGTCCTCCAGAGACCAGTTAAGTCCTCGTCTTCCCTCCCTTCCTGAGCTTACCTGCTCCTTCAGAGCAGAGATTCTCCACAGGGGTTGGTCTTGTTCCCCACACCCTCCTCAGGAACTTCTGGCAATGTCTGGAGACAGTTATGGCCGTCACAACTTAGAGGAGGGTGCCACTGGCATCTCATGGATGGAGGCCAGGGATTCTGTTAAATACATCCCAGTGCGCAGGCCAGACCCTCACAGCAAAGAACTAACCAACCCAAATGTCAATAGTGTTACTACTGAGAAATCCTGCTTCAGAACTTGAAATTCTCTCTACTGTCTAGGAGCTGGTTGAGGTTCATCAAAACTTGAAACCAGAGCTCTGTTGTAAAGAAGAAAAATGATCATCATAAGAAGAAAAGGAAAACAGATCCTTTGTATTCTTACTGGGTGATAGTATGGCCACTGGGGTCAAACTAACTGGATTTAAGTCCCTGCTATATCTGTTAAAAGCAGTGAGATTTGGGGCAGGTGACATAATTTATAAGACTCAGTTTCTCGATCTATAAAATAGGAATGATTGATAGTAATGAACTATCAGGGTTGTTGTGGAGATTAACAGAATGATAATATTTCTAACAGATGTAGAACTGAACCTGGCCCATGTCAAATACTCCTCAAAAGCCAGCTATCATTAACTCACTCATTTATTCATGTGAAAATGAGAGGTGAAATTATTATGCTTTCAGAGAAAGAAAAGAGACACAGCTAAGACACAGCTGCCCCCTGGCCAATGCTGGTTCCATGATCCAGGGTTCTTTCCTAGAGCCAAGTCTTGCCTAGACTGAAGTCTTCTTGGGGCCACTTGCCTGGGTCCTCATGTTCTCTGGCTGCCTGTTGGCTCTCCAAAGCCTCTGTGCTTAGATTCTACACCCATACCAACCTATTCCCTAGGGAAGTTACAATCAATACAGGTGTCACAAGCCCTGACAAACCTAATGTAATAGGTTTATGCCACAGACTTATTTTGGAACATATCTGCAATCAGCCAAAAGAGTGATTCTGGGACTGAAGTTTCCGGTTAGAGTAAGACAGATATTCGGATAGGGTGGGAGCTAATTATCATCCCTTGTAGATATTCAATGTACTCAGATAATCCTGTTAAAGGGACAGAAGACAAGCCAAGATGTTCAGGGGCAGTCCGTCCTCCCCAGAGACAACAGATACCCAGGGCCTTCCTGATCATAAGGTTGGAGGACCAGGCTGAAGGGCCTCTTCCACTCTACATCCCTGGATTCAGGATGTCTCTGAGTCTGCATAGGAGTACCCAGTGAAAACTTACCCTTCCCCCCTCATTAACAGCTTCATTTGTCTAGATTAAAATAGTATCTATTATACAGTAGGTACTCAAAAAATATGTATTGGATCAATGAGCACACATAGCCTTCCAAGAGCCTGGGTTGATTAGGCAAATTCACTAGGTTTTCACAGCTATGAGTCCGAGAAGTCCTGATGATTCTTATTAGCACATAGGGTCTCTGTGGTCAGAACAAATGGCTTCTTCATAAGGGTAAAGGAGGCAAAGGTGCAAGCAAATCACTCTGCCTATTCAGGGAAGGCCTTTCTCCCCATATTCTGTCTTCAACATCAGTCAGAGATGGAAGACTGATTGCTGTAGAAAGAGTTGCAGGTTTCAAAACTGGAGGAAATTAAAAAAAATTAAATTAAAGGATAAGAAATTCCACAGTGAAGAGTTACAGGAGGCTTTAATGAGGATCTGCAAACAAGCTTACTGATTGTTTACAGAGCAGCACCGAGAAGCCAGTTTTAATGATGAAATCATCTCTGGGATAGGAACAAGCAAATGCCATTGATTAACACAGAGAGCTGTTCATATTCAGCAAGTTTGCTAACTCCTCCCTTACGGGGATGGGAGTCAGGAGGTATCTAGTTCACAGAAGCTCCCTTTTAAATGACCAAGAACAACAGAGAGTAGAAGAATCTCATGAGTTTGAATACCTGGCAACCCTTTCACTTGCCAATCCCCCCACCCGTCTTACCATCCCTGGCTCTGGGGTACCTGGTGAGAAGGACGGCCACATCATGATGGGCAGGGTTGAGGTCACTCTTGGGATTGATGCTCTTCTGCCATTTGCAGAAGCTAGACAGTGTCTTCTCTGCATGGTGAACTATTTTCAATCCTTGCTGGAGAAAGAAGAGGGAGAGATTGGCATGGGTGAGATTTCTGCAGTCAGGGCCCATCGCAGTAGGTCCCAAAAGCAGCCAAGTTAAATGAGCTCTGGGTAGGTGCTCCCCAGACATTTGGCAAGAATCTAGGGAGGCCAACATGCTCCTCTGGGCCACTCTCCTGCTCTAAACACTATTGTTTCCATGACTTCCACTAAAAGAACATAAAGATGAGAACTGTAGGACAGAAATGATATCTGGGACAAGTAGACCTTGAAGGAAAACTAAAAATATGTTAGCAAAGACCAACATCTGTTTGATGTTCCATTTCTAGTAGTTATTTGTTTCCAAAGCCAATATGATGCCAAAGAGGTATTTTCATTTCTAATGCAAAATGAATAGATTTTCAACAAAAAGCTCCTTCATTTCATGAGGTATCCTGCAAGGATGAATGGAACATTTCCTTGTCCGTGGTCTCCATCTTGGTTTGACATCCATGGATGAAGGTCAGAAGGTGACATTATCTCTCCAGGCTTTTAACCATCTAGGATCTTTGACTGTCTGACAACAATTAGGATGCTGGAGTAGATGGCCCAGCCCACAACATCAAAGGCTCCTGAGTCATATCTAGCTGGCCCACAGTTACTATTGAAGATGGGAGGAGAGGACTGGTTCCAAACTAACTGGATGAACACTTGTCAAATGAAGAAGAAAAAAGATAATCTGCCCTAGAGGGACTCCAGTTTAATTTGAATTTTTAAAGGAGAAATTCCTTTGCCCCAACTCATTTCTGTGGACTCTCTACATAGCCATCTCTTGTACAGGGTGGAGTCTACAGGGAGAATGATGACCTACATTGGCCTGCTCTAATCTGAGTCTATTACTCTGGGCTCAGCCCAAGAACTTCAGTTTGTCTCTACATCAAACTATGAGCTTTTTTCTCTATATTCTGTATTTTGATGAAACCCACATTCAAATTCAACAGGGCCTGAGAGACTCTGGTTGCCTGTTAGAAGCACTCCAAGGTCCCCCCATCCATACTGATTGACTACCAGAAATCACCTTCCCCTCATGAGAACACAGAAAGGTGGCTCATTGCTCATGCAAACTCACTGAACTCCTAGAGTACAGAAGTTAAAGAGAAGAAACAGACTTCATGATTTAATAATCCTCATCATTAGCATCTATTAAAGGAGCTATGGTGAAGGAGGAGAGGTTCTGGAGTGCTAGTAGGGCACAGGGGCAGTCAGTCTCCTAGTCAAACTGAAGGTAGAGCAAGAACCCTACTGGAAGAAACCTACCATATCTACCATAAAGAACTGGCCTGGTGGCATGAACTACACATAGAAAGGAAGAAAAGAAGAAGTGAAGGTGGAGGGAAGAAGGAAAGGAAAGGAGGAAAGGGAGGAAGGCAACATTTACTGATCTTTAGTTATATGCCAGATAACTGTAGATAAATTCTCTTTTTAATATAACTGCACCCTCTTAGTATTATTTATAGGCTTTCCTGGTAAGCTCAGCTGGTAAAGAATCCTCCCACAATGCAGGAGACCTCAGTTTGATTCCCGGGTCAGGAAGATCCACTGGAGAAGGGATAGGCTACCCACGCCAGCATTCTTGGGCTTCCCTGGTGGCTCTTCACTGGTGGCAGCATTATTTATAAAGAAAGTATTGCTATTTTCATTTTATAATAAGAGAAAATTAAACCTTAGAGAAGTAAAGAACTAGCAGAAGTTCACTCAGGTCAGTTACTGAATCAAAGACTATGAGGACGAAGGCTCCTAGATGGAGCTGTGGTTCTGTTAATAACTGGTGACCAGCCTCGTAAGCATGGTGCCTTACTTCCTCTCCTTCAGACAGGAAGGCAAGCTATAAAACAAACCATCAACTATTACCAGATTGCTTTGAGGTTTGTTTTAAACTCTACATTTGCTTGTTTGTTTTGGGGAGAATGTGATAGACATACTCATTAATTTAAAAATAATGCCATTTTGCATTATTCCAAAGAAAATGAAACTGGCATAAATCTAACAAAATATGTACAGGATCTGTATCCAGAATATTACAAACCTCTGAGGGATGGCATGAGTCTTGATCTAAACTTCACACCTTATGCAAAAATTTTCTCAAGGTGGACCACAGACCGATATATAAAATTAAAAAAAAAATTTATAAAACTTAAAAAATCAGGGGAAAATCTTGGGTTCCCAAGACCAGGAAAAAAGTTTAGAGACTGGATACTGATAAGATAATTCAGAAAAGGAAAAACTGAAAAACTGAATCTCATCAAAATGAAAAACTTTTGTTCTGGAAGAAAGCTTTTGAGAGAATGAACAGAAGAGCTCCAGAGTGAGAGAAAGTATTTGTAAGCCAGATAGCTGTCAAGGTCTTGTCTCTAGAAAATCTAAAGATCTGTCAAATCTCGACAATGAAAGAACAACTAGAAAATAGGCAAAAGACATGAAGGGACATGTCACTGAAGGGGATATACAGATGGCAAATAAGCACAATAAAAAGATGCTCAACCTTATTAACCATCAGAGAATTGCAAATGAAAATCATAATAAGATGCTCTTGTTTAGTCACTTAGTTGTGTCTGATTCTTTGCGATCCCATAAACTATAGCCCACCAGCCTCCTCTGTCCATGGGATTTTCCTGGCAAGAATACTGGGGTCGATTGCCATTTCCTCCTTTAGGGGATCTTCCTGACCTAGGGATTGAATCTGCATCTCTTGCACTGGTAACCAGCTTCTTTACCACTGGGCCCCCAGGGAAGCCCCTTTCACCCCATTAGGTTTCTTCCAACTTCTCTGTTCTTCTACTTCAAGGAGCATCATAATTTTCTGAATTAATCAAAGCTTTCTGAAAACTTTTGCTTTCAATTTGCCTTAGCAGCAAAATACCTCTACTGTAAAAGTATCATTTAAAAAAATGACTCTTGTTTAAAAAAAGAAAAGAAAGAAAGCTTAAGTTTTGAGTATCTTTTAAAAATGACTGTGGATGTAATCATAACATGGTAGTTTGTAGTGATCAACCCGTCTTCTTTTACATAATGGAAACATGCCTTTGGAATTTTCACCACAGACAAAAGAAACAAAAGAAATTGTGGAGGATTTTGAAAATGAAAAAAAAAAATCTTAGAACATATCCTTTTACCAGGTTCTGCAGGAAAACTAGTATTTGAAGAAATCCTTTTCTTTTTGCTTTGTATTTAAGGTAAAATTAGGTACCTAAAGGGGTCACTAAGCCCTGCTAACACGACAGAGGAAAAACTGTAAGGCATGACGAGACATTACTATACGCCTATCAGAGTGACTAACATTTTTAAAAGTGACAGCATCCAAACGATGGTAAGGACGTGATAAAATTGGGTCACTCACACTGCTGGTGAGAATGTGAAATGTACAGCCACTATGGAAACCAGTTTAAAGTTTCTTAAAAAGCTAAACCTGCAACAATCATATGACCCAGCAACTGCGTTCCTGGACATTGTCCCAGAGAAATGAAGACTTATGCTCACACAAAAGCCTGAGCGGAATGTTTACAGCAGCTTCATGCATGGTAGCAGAAAACTGGAAAGAAACCAAATGTCCCTCAATGAGTGAATGGTTAAATAAACTGTCATGTACCATGGAATTCTACTTAGGACTAAAAAGGAACAAACTTTCCATACACACAACTTGGATGGATCTCAAGGGAATTATGACCAATGAAAAACAATCCAGTCTCAAGAGGTTACATGATAAAAAAATCTCAAGAGCTCACATAGTGTATGATTCCATTTATACAACATTCTTGAAATGATAGAATTAGAGAGATAGAAACAGATTAGTGCTTTCCAGGATTTAGGTCAGTGGGCAGAAGGGAGGTATCAAAGGATAGCATCTTTGTAATGAACTGTTCTGTACTGTGGCAAAGGTTCCAGAAATCTACACATATTAAAACTGCATAGAACTAAATGTAAACAGACACAATCAATGTGCATGCTCAGTCACTTCAGTCATGTCTGACTGCACAATCCCACGGACTGTAACCTGGGAGGCTCCTCTGTCCATGGGATTCTCCAGGCGAGAATACTGGAGTAGACTGCCATTCCCTAGGGGCTCTTCCCGACCCATGTATCGAACCCAGGTCTCATATCTGCTGCACTAGCAGGCGGGTTCTTTACCACTAAGGTCATCTAAGTGCTTGTAAAACTGGTGAAATCTGAGTAAGAGAGGTAGTTTGTATGAATATCGATTTATTGGCTCTGATCTTGTACCAAATGCACAAGATCTTATACAAGGTGTTACCCTTGGGGGAAACTGGATAAAGGGAATAAGGGATTTCACTGCAATATTTCTTACAACTATATGTGAATCTACAATTATCTCAAGAAATTTTTAATATCTTAAAAGTAACAATTGGCCTGAACCAAGACTAGAAGGTTGCAATAGATCTTTAAAATGCTTTAAAATATCGGTCTACATGGGTAACTTACTTAATTAGATGTGAGTTCTCACAGTTTTGAATCAAAGGGAACCTATAATCTTTCAGATGTGTTGTTACAATGGGTGGGAAGAGCCCACACACCACACACTCACACATCCACACACACACTCTGAAGTTAAATTCCTTATTTAGATAACCATGAATATAAAGGCTTGTTAGAGCCGAAGTGGCCACATAAGCAGAAGCAGATGGAGCTCCTCTTAGAATGTTCTCCTTGGGCTCACAGTTACTGGTGGGATACTGCCAGATTGAAAAAATTCAATTTTTTATTTCAATATTGTCCATTTGCATTTTGATTGCAAGCTGGACACAACTTGGTGGCTAAACAACAAGTACATTGGTTCAGTTCAGTTATTTCAGTTGCTCAGTCGTGTCCAACTCTTTGCGACCTCATGAGCTGCACCACACCAGGCCTCCCTGTCCAACACCAACTCCCGGAGTTCACCCAAACTCATGTCCATTGAGTTGGTGATGCCATCCAACCATCTCACATCCTCTGTCGTCCCCTTCTCCTCCTGCCCTCAATCCTTCCCAGCATCATGGTCATCTCAAATGAGTCAGCTCTTCGCATTGGACTCATCATTTTGCAAGAACTTACACACCAATCTACATGTGTGTCTGTTTAAGGAAAAGCAAATGTCTACAAATATCCACTCTCCCTGGATACTGAGCCAAATTCAAGTGTGAGCAGGGACCTGGGGAAACAGTCATCTTCCAGACCCTGCTGCACGGAATCTGCCTCCAGTTTTCCCAGCATTACTATGAGTCCATTTCCTTGAAGGGCCTTAGGAATTATAAATCCAGTCCTCTTGTTTAAACAGTGAGGAGATCCAGGTCTTAGAGGGGAGGACTTCAGCCAAGTCAGAGCTGGTTTTGGCAGAGCAAGGTTGGAATGCCAGTTTTGCAGCTACTAGTCCAGGACTGGTGGTTTTCAAACTACTGAAGTTGTTCAGTTTCTCAGTTGTGTCTTTACTCTTTGGGATCCCATGGACTGCAGCACACCAGGTTTTCCTGTCCTTCACCATCTCCCAGAGTTTGCTCACTCATGTCCATAGAGTCAGTGACGCTATCCAACCACCTCATCTTTGTCATCCCTTTTTCCTCCTGCCCTCAAATCTTTGCCAGCATCATGGTCTCTTCCAATGAATTGGAAGACACTTCTCTAAATATTTTGCTTTGAGTAACTGGAAACATTTAGCAATGCAAATACTGATGGTTACTATTTATTTATCTTCCCCACCTCACACTCCCATCACCAGGGGAAGACAAACACAGACAGAGACCCTCTACTTCTGAAACCCCCTAGCTCTCCTTCCTCTTACTCTCAGGCGTGTTCTTGGATAGCTCTTCTTCTTTTTGGCTCATTGCTATTAATGTTCACTCTTGATCACAGTTTTATTTTGGGTATTCACCTATACACTATTAACTTTCAAGTCTATATCTCATTCCCAACCTCCCCTAGAGTTCAAACTCATGGACCCAAATCTTTTGATGGACACACCCTTCTGGCTTGCACCACAGATAGCCCTAACTCCACATTCCTGACCCTCTGTCTCCCTGTGTTAACCTGCTATTCTTCCCACATCTTCTTAGTTACAGGAACCACCATCAAGTCGGCGTCCTCCTATTGGTCTCCTCTCTCTCCTTTCAACAGCCCAGTTTGTCATCATGTGCTGTTAACTCAACTTTCTCTCCATCTTTACCCCCAACTGTCTGAGTTCAAACCCTCATGATTTTATTCTTGAATTAATTCTTGCAGCATCTTTTCACTGTTCTCCTTTCTTCTTTTTAAATCTATCCTCCTTGCCATCACCAGGTCGATCCAGTCACAACCAAAGTCTGCTCATATCACCATGCAAGACTTGAGACCTTTCAAAGTCTAGCCTCCAGGAAGCCCTCCCTTCATGTTCAACCTCACAGTTTGTGTTCCAGCAACATTCAAACTGCCTGTGTTACCATTTGCCCCACCCCCAGACGTATGTTCTTTCTCTCTTTGCTTTCTTCAGGCTGCCTCCTCTGTCTAGAAAGCCTCATTTCTCTCCTTATTTATTCCCTTTAATTTACCCGACATCCATTAATTTTTGAAGACTCAACTGGGACATTTCCCAAGAAGTCTTCCCTGCCTCCCTGTCTGGAGGAGTTTTTACAAATATGTTGTGTGCATCTCGGTTCACAGCATTGGCTGCACTAGGTTGAAATGTTAAAATCATGTGATGTTACACTCAGAGATTTCCGAGAATCTGCCTTCCAGATTATAAACCTCAGTTTAGCTTGAATAAAATTCTTTTTTCTCTTAACTTAGTAGTTAACTGAATTTTTGTCAACAGGAGAAAGAAAACAAAAATGTTAGAGCCCCAAGTCTACCCCCAAATCATGCTTGCTTTCTCCTTATTGCCTTGCCAGTTCTTCTTACAGCCAAAGCAAGTGCAATTAACTGAGCTGCTGGTCATTTGTAGCTCAGTACTTTGCCCTTGTACAGAAATTTCATCTACAGTATGTGGCATTTAACACAAGTTCCATGTTACTACTTCCCTATTAGATGTTATGACTCTTGCAGGAAATTTTAATTGAGCACAACTTTTTTCAGCCTCCTCATCTCCAAGTCTCATAAGAGGCTAAGTCCAAGAAATACTCAGTTCTTGAACACACGTGATCCCAGGAGCCATGGTTAGCTATGCCTCAACACCATGTAGCTCTCAGCATGCACAAGATACAAAAGAGCTTCAGAGAGATAACACTGATGCACGATGAATAAGGGGAGACTTGTACTGAACACTTCCTATAAAACATCCTTGTCATTATCTGTACTTCTCAAAACAAACCCCCATCCACACAATTTTTCCCCCTATTTCCTTTGTAAACAAAAATAGATTTCCCTTTTTGTTCCTTCATCATTTTTTCCCACCTCATTTTCTCAGCCACTTCAGTCCAATTCATTTCTCACTTCCCCTTTCCTATTCGTTTGAGTATGTGACCTGATTGAACAGGGAGGTGACCTAGAGGAAGTCAGCAATGGCTTGCAGAAATAGTCCCAAATGGGAGAGAGAAAATGATTTTGCAAGAACGTGGCTTTTGTTATAAGTTGTCCTCTTTGTAACCTCTCTCATTATAATGAAAAGAAATCATGTATTGATTTCCTAGAGAATTTGTGATTCACTGCACAGTCTGATCATGCTCTGCTAGCTAGGCTTAGGTTCTTAAAAGAAGGAGAACAGGCAGAGAGAGAAAAGCAGTAAAAAGTTTAACCTGAAGACTTCCAGTATACCTAAGGAATAACTCATCTGATGGTCAGAGGAAGAGATACTTGATATTTTTTAAAGTGGTGAGTGTACAAATTCATTGCCCATATTCTTTGACATTTACCTTGAAAAAGCAGCAGTTCTATAGATTATTACAGACCCACACATCACCCTGGGGACGGGGAGGTCACCAGTCTGAGTTGCCAAAGTCAGCAGGCTTTTAACTCCAGAGTCTCACAGAAGTGAACCCAACACTAAATCTGGACAGACATTCTCTGTGCAAACAGCCATCTCCTTCCTATTTGTCAGCCCTGCTGCTCCTTCAAGTCAGCCTGACACCCCAAGGCCCTACCCCTCAAGGGCACAGTGATCTGGGGCCATGTGGCTGGCTTCATCCCAACTCACTCCCACCCCAGCTTTGGCTCTATCCTGTTCTTAAAAGAAGTCTCCAGCTTCTAAAGACCCTATTCATCTCCTTCTGGTGTTTTGTTTTCCATCAAAGACTTTGGTACAATCTCCTCATCTGTGAAATGAGTATAATAGTAACAGTTGCCAGGGTTGCTGTGGGACCTAAATAATGATGATGATGATAAGAATGAGAATGATACTGACGAGTAACACTGATGGAATGATTTCTACAAGCCTGACTATGCTGACCCTTATGTGAATTAACATGTTTGATTATCACAGCAACACCAGGAAGTAAACATTTCTTATCCCCATTTTACCAAATGAAGAAATGGAGGCACAGACAAGAAACCTACCAGAGCTTATACGGCTAGGAAGAGGCGGGACTAACTATAAATCTGTGCTTGCCACGATGTCAACTGCTCACAGAAGTAGGAGGGAAGAGAGCAGTCCCTGGCTAACTGTTGAGCAGGGAGGTCATTGAATGAATTGGTCTTAAGTGGAAAGGGCTAAAAGGCTAAGTTTGTGTCTGAGTCCCTGAGGGAGAACAGGAGTTCAAAAGATAGGATAGGGTCATAAAGTGAAGATGAGAGTTTGATTCAAGGCTGGATAGAAGCAAGACAGGAAAGAGAGCAAGTTGGTTCATATGTGAAGCCACTCATTTCTTGACCCATGATGTCTTAATAAGCATGGCAAACATTTCCAGCTCATGGCTTTGTGTATGTGTGTTTCCACTGGTCTGAAATATAACCCTCTATTCCTTGAGATGTCTCTAGGATGCTCCAAAATGAGTACATGTCAAACTTATCCTCAAAATCTGATGGAATTCCACAGTGGTTTTCACATGGCAGTAACTGAGAAATAGCACCCTACTCCAGTAATCTTACCTGGAAAATTCCATGGTTGGAGGAGCCTAGTGGGCTGCAATTCATGAGGTCACAGACAGCCAGACACAACTGAGCACACGTGCAACTGACACAGAGGAAGTGTATTTTCCCTATGAGGTTAACCACCAAGTCTCTTGAACCCAGCACAGAAAATGAAACCCAAAATTGTGTGAGCTGTCAGGTAGGATTTTGAATAAGGAAGAAGAGAGTCATAAGAACTCACTGATGGCAGAGACCTACCTCCGTGTCCCCCACCTCATGTCACTCTCCACAGAGCCCCAGAGCCATCTCTCTAATACTTCTCTCTCCACTTCATCTCTCAGTTTGGAATCATCCAGAAGGTTTCAAAGGATTAGATCCACATCCAATTAGGGGTCATAGGCTTGTCATGACTTGGCCACTGTTGAGCCTTAGCTTCACCCACTGACTGTTGCTCTCACTCATTCACTCTTTCCTTTATCTGTTCTAAACCAGTGGGGCTGAATGGTGAGCAACACCAGACCCAGCCTCTGCACTTAAGTCCCACACACTAATGCAGGAGAGTGCATCAGGCCAAGAGATATAAAATTATAACTCAGATATGTGCTACAAAGCAGAAATGCAGTGTTGTGGAATTATGTAATAGAATATTACTTGGCATTGATCTCAAGGAAGGCCTCCTCAGCCAAGTGACACTTGAACTGAGATCTGAAAGATGAAGGTGTTAACTAACTGAACTCCACAAGGAAGACAGGCTGAACAACAACAAGATGAGCAGTAGGAGAAAGCATGATGAATAGAAAACTATCACTCTATCCTAACAGCAAGGGGGACACAGTAAGAGTTTAGAGAGGCAATCAGGAAAATACTGGATTGCTTTAAATCAGGGATGTGCTTTGGGAAGGGATGTCAGGAGAGTAGAGATAATCAGATTACCATTTGGAGATCATCTGGCTGCAATGAGAAAACAAGATCCAAAGGAACCCAAATAGAACAGAAAGTATATACAACTAGAGCCCCGGGAAGAGACAACTGGTCCTGAATTTAAGTGATGTAAATGGAGTTGGTCAGAGAAAACTGGCAGTACCTGATAATGGGCTGGATTTGGGGTGGAGGCGGGAGGAGGAGGGATCACGGACAACTTCTAGGTCCTTGGCTCCTACAACTGGATGCATGTTGATGTCATGCACACTAGAACAAGACCAAGTGAGAATGGAGGTGGGCAGGTTTTGATCAGCTATTTTCTCTCCTGCCTCCAGTGCACAGTTTCCTTTTTTCACAACAAGCAATCTCAGTTTGAAGTTTTCTACTTTGTGCCTTTGTGCAGGAGATGCTAAGCTCCTTAGAATCAGGAAATAGGACTTAGATTTCTGTTCATACCTTCAGTGGCTAACATGGCATTTGACAAAGAGTTGATGCACCATCACTTGCTTCTCATTTGCAGAAGGAAAAAGAGGGATGCAGCTCTGATGGGACTTTCTCAGTTACCCACGGGATAATGACAGAGTTGGGATGATGATAGAGTTGGGACTCGAACTCAAGTCTCCCTGCTCAAGAGTAGTCACCTCTCAACACCTCACACTAAACTTTCTGCCTGTGGCTACTGCTGCTGCTGTTGCTGAATCACTTCAGTTGTGTCCGACTCTGTGCAGCCCCATAGATGGCAGCCCACCAGGCTCCCCCGTCCCTCGGATTCTCCAGGCGAGAGTACTAGAGTGGGTTGCCATTGCCTTCTCTGCTTGTGGCTGCTACCTCGATATTAATTAAGGAATCATTACTGCTCTTTCTCAGGGCTGCTTATTAGTCCAAGATGTGAAGAACAGATCCAACTGTTCTCTAAGAAACAAGAAAATAGGAACTCTTAACTGCAACGCTCCAATGGGCTGGCAATTCTGTTGTCAAATTTTGAACCCTGTGCCACTTGGAGATTCTATGAAAGTTTGAATGAGGAAGACATTTGGCAATTGGGAAAAGGAAGCTGTGGCTATTTTATAGCAATTCATGTGTGTCTCATTGCATTTGCCAAATGAGGATGCAAAGAAAAACAATGTAATCGTGATAGGGCCAAAGAGGTAATGACCAATCAAGTTCTTTCAAAGGATTCCACTGGCAGTGAGACTTGGTGGCCTTGTTTCCAAAAATGAAGAGTTGCAGGGTTCAAAGGGCTCCAATCCATGGAAACCACATATTGAGCTCCTACTAAGGCTATTGTTGAGACTGTGAGGGTAAAGGGTTTTCCTTTCTACACTCAGGAGAACCTTCCTTCCCCTCACTGCCAAAACCATGGCTAAGCATGCATATATGTTAAGACCATTTTACAAGAGCAAAGATTTGCCCTCCAAGATCAGTCAGTCAGTTCAGTTGTTCAGTCATGTCCAACTCTTTGCAACCCCATGGACTGCAGCAAGCCAGGCTTCCCTGTCCATCACCAAATCCTAGAGTTTGCTCAAACTCATGTTCATCGAGTTGGTGATATGATCCACCATCTCGTCCTCTTGTCGATCCCTTCTCCTCCTGCCTTCAATCTTTCCCAGCATCAAGGTCTTTCCTAATGAGACAGTTGATCACATCAGGTGATCAAAGTATTGGAGCTTCATCATCAGTCCTTCCAGTGAATATTCAAGGTTGATTTCCTTTAGAGTTGATTGGTTAGAACTCCTTGCAGTCCAAGGGACTCTCAAGAGTCTTCTCCAACACTACAGTTTAAAAGCATCAATTCTTCAGCACTCAGCTTTCTTTATGGTCCAACTCTCACATCCATACATGACTACTGGAAAAACCATAGCTTTGACTAGATGGACCTTTGTCAGCAAAGTAATGTTTCTGCTTTTTAATATGCTGTCTACATCTGTCATAACTTTTCTTCCAAGGAGCAAACATCTTTTAATTCCATGGCTCCAGTCACCCTTTGCAGTGATTTTGGAGCCCCAAAAAAATAAAGTCTGTCACTGTTTCCATTGTTTCCCCATGTATCTGTCATGAAGAGATGGGACCGATGCCATGATCTTTATTTTTTTAATGTTGAGTTTTAAGCCAGGGTTTTCACTCTTATCCTTCATTTTCATCAAGAGGCTTTTTAGTTCTTCTTCACTTTCTGGCATAAAGGTGGTGTCATCTGCATATCTGAGGTTATTGATATTTCTCCTGGTAATCTTGATTCTAGCTTGTGCTTCATACAGTCTGGCATTTCACATGATGTACTCTGCATATGTCATGAACCTCTGTCTATAGTTCTTCAGGTACTCTATCAGATCTAATCCCTTGAATCTATTTGTTACTGTATAATTATAAGGGATTTGATCTAGGTCATACCTGAATGGTCTAATGATTTTCTCTACTTCTTCAATGTAAGTCTGAATTTGGCAATAAGGAGTTCATGATTTGAGCCACAGTCAGCTCCCAGTCTTGTTTATGCTGACTGTATAGAGCTTTTCCAACTTCAGCTGCAAAGAATATAATCAATCTGATTTCAGTATTGACCATCTGGTGATGCCTATGAGTAGAGTCTTCTCTTGTATTGTTGGAAGAGGGTGTTTGCCATGACCAGTGCATTCTCTTGGCAAAACTCTGTTAGCCATTGCCCTGCTTCATTTTGTACTGCAAGGCAAAACTTTCCTGTTACTCTAGATATCTCTTGACTTCCTATTTTTGAATTCTAGTCCCCTACGGTGAAAAGCAGCTCTTCCCTGGTGGCTCAGAGGTTAAAGCGTCTGCCTCCAATGTGGGAGACCCGGGTTCAATCCCTGGGTTGGGAAGATCCTCTGGAGAAGGAAATGGCAATCCACTCCAATATTCTTGCCTGGAGAATCCCATGGACGGAGAAGCCTAGTAGGTTACAGTCCACGGGGTCGCAAAGAATCAGACACGACTGAGCGACTTCACCTCACCTCACCTCACGATGAAAAGCACATCTTTTTTTGGTGTTAGTTCTAGAAGGTCTTGTAGGTCTTCAGAAAGTGTTCAACTTCAGCTTCTTTGGCATTAGTGGTTGGGGCATAGACTTGGATTATTGTGATCTGAATGGTTGGTCTTGGAAATGAACAGAGATTATTCTGTCATTTTTGAGACTGCACCTAAGTACTGCATTTCAGATTCTTTCATTGACTATGAGGGCCACTTCTAAGGGATTCTTGCCCACAGTAGTAAATAAAATGGTCATCTGAATTAAATTCGCCCATTCCAGGCCGTTTTAGTTCACTGACTTCTAAAATGTCGATGTTCACTTCTGCCTTCTCTTGTTTGACCACTTCCAATTTACCTTGATTCATGGACTGAACATTTCAGGTTCCTATGCAATATTGCTCTTCACAGCATTGGACCTTGCTTCTATCACCAGTCACATCCACAACTGGGCATTGTTTTTGCTTTGGCTCTATCTCTTCATTCTTTCTGGAGTTATTTCTCCACTCATCTCCAGTAGTATATTGGGCACCTACTGATTTGGGGAGTTTATCTTTCAGTGTCATATGTTTTTACCTTGTCATACTGTTCATGAGTTTTCAAGGCAAGAATACTGAAATGGTTTGCCACTCTCTTCTCCAGTGGACCACGTTTTGTCAGAACTCTCCACCATCTGTCTTGGGTGGCCCTACATAGCATGGCTCATAGTTTCATTAAGTTAGACAAGGCTGTGATCTAACTGATCAGTTTGGTTAGTTTTCTGTGATTGTGGTTTTTATTCTGTCTGCCCTCTGATGCAAAAGGATAAGAGGCTTGTGGAAGCTTCCTGATGGCAGGGACTGGCTGTGGGGGAATTTGGGTCTTGCTCTGAAAGGCAGGGCCATGTTCAGTAAGTCTTTAACCCAATTTTCTGTTAAGGGGCAGGGCTGTGTTCCCTCCCTGTAGTTTGGCCAAACTATGGTAGTGGTAATGGCAGTAATGGCAATTGTCAAGTATAATTTTCTTCCAAGTTAGTTGAGCATAATTTTCAAAAAGTTAAAAACATAATTCTCATACAAATATATGATAAGGAGATGTTCAAGATTTACTTAATTCACTAATAAGGAGACAAGCAGGATGGCAAAACTGGATTGAAGGCGATACTAAAAATTGATGCAATGATAGTAAAAACAACAACAATAACAACAACAACAAAAAAACACAGAAAAACAAAGAAAAGGAACGCTGGACTAAGACTGCTAAATTAGATACACAATTAAGTAATGGACCACAGAGCAATAAAACCATAATCTTTGTAGTTATCTTCTCAGCTGGAAACAAATTCTTTCCAATTCTACTTGACAAAATCCATTTGTATTCTATGTATTCAGTTTCCTGAATGTTATCACCTAACTTTTCCATCAGTTCAGTTCACTTCAGTCACTCAGATGTGTCTAACTCTTTGCGACCTATGAATTGCAGCACGCCAGGCCTCCCTGTCCATCACCAACTCCCGGAGTTCACCAAAACTCATGTCCATCGAGTTGGTGATGCCATCCAGCTATCTCATCCTCGGTCATCCCCTTCTCCTTCTACCCCCAATCCCTCCCAGCAACAGAGTCTTTTCCAATGAGACAACTCTTCGAATGAGGTGGCCAAAGTATTGGAGTTTCAGCTTTAGCATCAGTCCTTTCAATGAACACCCAGGACTGATCTCCTTTAGAATGGATTGGTTGGATCTCCTTGCAGTCCAAGGGACTCTCAAGAGACTTCTCCAACACCACAGTTCAAAAGCATCAATTCTTCGGTGTTCAGCCTTCTTCACAGTCCAACTCTTGCATCCATATATGACCACAGGACGGACCTTTGACTAGACGGACCTTTGTTGGCAAAGTAATGTCTCTGCTTTTGAATATGCTATCTAGGTTGATCATAACTTTCCTTCTAAGGAGTAAGCGTCTTTTAATTTCATGGCTGCAATCACCATCTGCAGTGATTTTGGAGCCCAGAAAAATACAGTCTGACACTGTTTCCACTGTTTCCCCATCTATTTCCCATGAAGTGATAGGACCAGATGCCATGATCTTCATTTTCTGAATGTTGAGCTTTAAGCCAACTTTTTCACTCTCTTCTTTCACTTTCATCAAGAGGCTTTTTAGTTCCTCTTCACTTTCTGCCATAAGGGTGGTGTCAGCTGCATATCTGAGGTTATTGATATTTCTCCCAGTAATCTTGATTCCAGCTTGTGCTTCTTCCAGCCCAGTGTTTCTCATGATGTACTCTGCATAGAAGTTAAATAAGCAGGATGACAATATACAGCCTTGACGTACTCCTTTTCCTATTTGGAGCCAGTCTGTTGTTCCATGTCCAGTTCTAACTGTTGCTTCCTGACCTACATATAGGTTTCTCAAGAGGCAGGTCAGGTGATCTGGTATTCCCATCTCTTTAAGAATTTTCCACAGTTTATTGTGATCCACACAGTCAAAGGCTTTGGCATAGTCAATAAGGCAGAAATAGATGTTTTTCTGGAACTCTCTTGCTTTTTCCATGATCCAGCGGATGTTGGCAATTTGATCTCTGGTTCCTCTGCCTTTTCTAAAACCAGCTTGAACGTCAGGGAGTTCACGGTTCACGTATTGCTGAAGTCTGGCTTGGAGAATTTTGAGCATTACTTTACTAGCATGTGAGATGAGTGCAATTGTGCAGTAATTTGAGCATTCTTTGGCATTGCCTTTCTTTGGAATTGGAATGAAAACTGACCTTTTCCAGTCCTGTGGCCACTGCTGAGTTTTCCAGATTTGCTGGCATATTGAGTGCAGCACTTTCATAGCATCATCTTTCAGGATTTGAAACAGCTCAACTGGAATTCCATCACCTCCACTAGCTTTGTTCGTAGTGATGCTTTCTAAGACCCACTTGACTTCACATTCCAAGATGTCTGGCTCTAGATCAGTGATCACATCATCATGATTATCTGGGTCGTGAAGATCTTTTTTGTACAATTCTTCTGTGTCTTCTTGCCACCTCTTCTTAATACAGAGGAGCCTGGTAGGCTGCAATCTATGGGGTCACGAAGAGTTGGACACTTACTGAGCGACTTCACTTTCACTTTTCACTTTCATGCATTGGAGAAGGAAATGGCAACCCACTCCAGTGTTCTTGCCTGGAGAATCCCAGGGACAGCAGAGCCTGGTGGGCTGCCATCTATGGGGTCGCACAGAGTCGGACACGACTGAAGTGACTTAGCAGCAGCAGCAGCAGCCCTAGGCAGTTCAGCAGGTAAAGAATCCACCTCCAGTGCAGGAGACACAGGAGATAGAGGTTCAGTCCCTGAGTCGGGAAGATTCCCCTGAAGTAGGAAATGGCAACCCTGTCCAGTGTTCTTGCCTGAAAAAGTCCCATGGGCAGGGGAGCCTGGTGGGCTACAGTCCATGGGGTCTCAAAGAGTGGGACACAACTGAGCACGCAGTACCACACAATCTCACACTGAAAGGAAGCCTGTAAGAGGAGAAATGCTTTGCTATTTGCCCCATGAGGAAGGAGAGTTGGTTTCTTGCTGAAGGTATCAGGGGAGCCTTCCTGGAGGAGGGGGCCCTTGAGCTTGGGTTTTTCCTTGTTGGACGTTTGGAATAATGGGGAGGGCCTTCTGGATGGAGGAAACAGGAGATGGATGCCATATATAGGGGCTGCTGCTGCTGCTGAGTCACTTCAGTCGTGTCCGACTCTGTGTGACCCCATAGACAGCAGCCCACCAGGCTCCCTCGTCCCTGGGATTCTCCAGGCAAGAACACTGCATGGCTACTAATTCTGTTCGGCTGGAACTGTGCTTCTTCACCTTTTTTTTTTCATTGCTATCTCTCAACAAGCCTTTTTAGACATTCCCCGACGCCAGTGAAAATGTAATACCAAAGGTGTACTATATATTTATGTCCTATATGTATTCCTGGGAGGCCTGGCGTGCTGCAGTCCATGGGGTTGCAAAGAGTCAGACACGACTTAGCAACTGAACAACCACCACAAAATGTATGTCTGTGCTTTGTACAAAAAAAAAAAAAAGGTGATATTATTTTACCCCCAAGAAGCAATTTGAAAACAATTGGAACCAATTTCCACCCTTTTGAGGGGTAGACCCCATTGAAAATTCGTGGCCTGGAAGGATGGGAAAAGACTGCGGGATGTCTCTCATCCCTCCCAGACTCCACTGCAGCCCTGGTCAGGCTGAAAGGGCCTCCCTTTACCACTAAGGACTCCCGCTGTGTCCCCCGCAGGTCATGGAGCACTGTATCAAGCAGAATAACGCCATAGACATCTACCAGGAGTATTTTGACGACGAGGATGCGGTGGAGGTGACGGAGGAGGCCCCCTCAGCTAAAACCATCAATGTTTTCAGGTACCTCTGTAGCCAGGCAGGTGCCTGGCCAACCTCTGTCACCCCTGTGGACGGGTGCTTCCAAAGGGGACCCTTTACCCGTCACTCCATGCTGTGGGGATAATGCCCTCTGTGCTCTGAGCTAAATAAGGGACAGAGCGATAAAATGCCCAGTAGATAAGTGGTCTTTACCTTGGAGGCAGGCCTGGCGGGTGGAAAGGGAGGAGAGAGTCAGTCTCAGGAAAGATTAAAGCAAATTTGCAAAGCTGAGTTCACATGCGGTCAATTATACGGTGTGGAGAGGGTGCAAAGCACCAGACATCTGTGATCTGGCTGCGCTGTGAGCAAAAAAGACCCTTGTCCCGAGCGCTTGGGAGTCTGCCTGGAGTAACCTCCAAGGGCAGCAGTGGGACAGGAGCATAGACTCGTGTGTGAGATCACTGGACATTCGCTGCAGCAAGGTGTGCCCTAGCCAAAGACTGGGAGCACGCTAAACCCAGCAGTAGAGTCTGGTTCCAGCAGTTCTGCTATGCCCACACGCTGACTACCACTCAGCCTCCTGAACGAATGAGGCAGCTCCTTAGGCGAGAGTTTCCGAGATTGCAAACCAAATCAAGACGCAGAACCGTGTGTATAAAGCACTACCTTTTGTTTAAAATACACCTGGGCAAAGCAAACTAAATGTCCAATGACAGATGAAGGGGTAAAGATGAGCTACATGTAGACAATGGATATTCCTCAACCACTAAAAAGGGCGAAATAGGGTCATTCTGCAGAGATGTGGGTGGTCCTAGAGTCTGTCATACAGAGTGAAGTAAATCAGAAAAACAAATGTCGTATATTGACACGCGTGTGTGGGATCTAGAAAAGTGGTTCAGATGAGCCTCTCTGCAGGGCAGGAGCAGCGACGCAGATGTTGTGAGCGCAGTGCGGGGAGGGGAGGGTGGCTGAATCGGCAGACTGGGACTGGCGGGTGTCCACTCTCACGTGTAAAGCACAAGAAGCTCAGCTCGGTGCTCCGTGAGGGCCTCGAGGGGTGGGAGGGAAGTCCAAAAGGGAGGGCGTCTCTGTATACCTGTAGCCGATCAATTCACCATACAGCAGAAACTGACACAACGTTGAAAAGCCATTAGGCCCCCAAAAAGAAAATCTGATATACCTCTGTATATGTGCATGCGTGCAAGTATATATACATGATCAACCCTGGGATTTCTTTGGAAGGAATGATGCTAAAACTGAAGCTCCAGTACTTTGGGCACCTTATGCGAAGAGTTGACTCATTGGAAAAGACCCTGATGCTGGGAGGGATTGGGGCAGGAGGAGAAAGGGACGACCGAGGATGAGATGGCTGGATGGCATCACAGACTCAATGGACGTGAGTCTGAGTGAACTCTGGGAGTTGGTGATGGACAGGGAGGCCTGGCGTGCTGCGATTCATGGGGTCGCAAAGAGTCGGACACGACTGCGCGACTGAACTGAACTGAACTGATACATATGTGTCGGACACGACTGAGCGACTAAACTGAACTGAATACACGCAGGTGTGTGTTCTCGAATATGCAGAGAAACCCTGGGATTTCAGAAGCCACTAGCATCAAATGCCAACTCTAGGGGATTCATTTTGCCACCTGGAAAGTGTTTGACCCAGTCCGAGCACGACCAGCAAGGACTCTTCTGATGCAGGGCTGACTCATGGCAGGCACTGCAGACTTCTTGCAATGGGCATGCAAGAGAGGGGCCAGGGCGGGGCGGGGGCCACCTTCTCTGCTGCCAGCATCTGACCTTCTGTATGGATACCCGAGAGGGCTGATGCATTAGGAATCATCACATCCAACCTCCACGTTTGACAGATGAGGAAACTGGCCCCAGGGCTCTCAGTGGGTGGGTGACCCAGCCAAGGATGGGACTCAACCTGTGTGGCTTCTGCTCTAGCCGTGCCCCCAGGGAGGAGTGAAGTGGATGCGTCACACGACCGGAAATGTATTTCATTTCCCCCTTTTGTTCACTTCTTCCAATGACTTCCATGACAAAGTGTCAGCCTGGGACCATTACGTCTTTTTTTTTTTCAACTTAATTTTTCAGCATTGGAGTATAATTGCTTCACCGTGTTGTGTTAGTTTCTGCTGTACAGTGAAGTCAATCAGCTATATGTATGCACAGATCCCCTCCTTCTTGGAGCTCTGTGCCCCCACCACTCCCACCCCTCTAGGTCATCACCAAGCTCCCTGTGCTGAGCAGCAGGCTCCCACTAGCCAGCTCCTTTACACATGGTAGCCAAGGTGTGTTTATGTCAATGCTCTTCTCTCAATTCCTCCCACCTTTCCCCTCTGAGCCACATGTGGGGCCTTTTTTCACTCTTACACATTATCTCCCCCCTTTTACTTTTTGAAAGTGAAAGTGAAGTCGTTCAGTTGTGTCTGACTCTTTGCAACCCTGTGGACTGTAGCCCACCAGGCTCCTCTGTCCATGGGATTTTCCAGGCAAGAGTACTGGAGTGGGTTGCCATTCCCTTCTCCAGGAGATCTTCCCAACCCAGGGATCGAACTCAGGTCACATTGTAGGCAGACGCTTTACCGTCTGAACCACAAAACTGAGCTAATTTTTTTTTTTTGAGCAGTTGGTTTTTTTTTTTTTCCCCAAAGAAAGAAAGAATTGTTACTTGCAACAAATAAGAAGAACACTTTGGATCTTTCCTAAAGCAGTCTCTCAGGCAGTTTTGGTCCCCAGCAAAACTGATCAGAAAGTACAGAGAATTCCCACATGCCCATCCTCCCCCACCCACAAGGCCTCTCCCCCCACCAGCACCTCCTGCCTCCCCCACCCTGTAGGTGGGACATTCGTCACAGTCAGAGCGCAACACTGACATCGTTACGCCCTGTCCTTAGTCTGCTCAGGCTGCCGTCTCAAAATGCCATCACCTGGGTGGCTTACAAACAACTGAAACGCATCCCTCACCACTCTGGAGGATGAGAGTCTGAGCGCGGGGTGCCAGCAAGGTCAGAGTCTGTGTCTCATGAGGGCTCTCTTTCTTTTCTTTAACTGCTTCTCGAAACTTGTGGGATCTTAGTTCCCTGATCAGGGATTGAACCCAGGCCCCCAGCGGAGAGAGCACCAAGTCCTAACCACTGGATGTTTCAAAATTCTCACTGCTCCATTTTTATTAGTAACTCAGAGACAGCCACGTTCTTGCTGAGAACTCACAAGGCAGGGTGAGGGGTCTCTCTCGACCCTCTTTTGTAAGGGCACTAATCCCATTCATAGGGGCTCCACCCTCAACCTAATCACCTCTCAAAGGCCCCACTTCTGGATATCAGCACACTGGAGATTGGACTTCAACACATGAGGTCTGAGGGGTGCGCTCAGCCTACAGCACACCCGGAGTTTGTAGCTCACATTAGGGTTTCCTCTTGGTGTCATAGGTGCCAATATACAGAATAGTTTCTTTGCCCTAAAAGTCCCCTGTGTTGACATAGGAAAAAAAATGGTTACCAAAAGGGAAAAGGGGAAGGAAAATCAGAAGCTTGGGATTAATAGATATACACAACTATACGTGAAATAAATAACAAGGACATGCCATACAGCACAAGGAATTATATTCAGTATCTTGCGTGCTTAGTCATGGCCGACTCTTTGCAACCCCGTGACTGCAGCCCACCAGGCTCCTCTGCCCATGGGATTTCCCAGGCAAGAACACTGGAGTGGGCTGCCATTTCCTCCTCCAGGGGATCTTCCTGACCCAGGACTGAACCCATGTCTCCTTCCTCTCCTGTCTTAGCAGGTAGATCCTTTATCACACCTGGGAAGCCCCTGAATATCTTGTAATAACCTAAATGGAGATGAATCTGAAAAAAGGGTGTATATATATTTCCTTTGCTGCACATCTGAAACCAACATAACACTGCAAATCAACATATTTCAATTAAAAAAAAAAGAAACATCCTCTGTGGCCCAGTGGCTGAGACTCCAAACTCCCAATGCATGGGGCCCAGGTTCAATCCCCGGTCAGGGAGCTAGATCCCTGTTCCACAACTTAGACCCAGTGCAGCCAAATAAACAAAAACGTATTTTTAAAATCCCCTGCATTTTACCTATTTATCCCTCCCTGCCCCTAAAGCCTTGGCAACCACTGATCTTTGTACTGGCTCCGTGGCTGTGCCTTTTCCAGAATGTCATAGAGTTGGGACCACACAGCATATAACCTTTTCAGATTGGTTTCTTTCTCTTAGCAGTGTGCGTTAAGTCTCCACCATGCCTTTTCATGGCTTGATAGCTCATTTCTTTTCAATGCTGAGTGATAACAATGTTGGATGTACCACAATTTATCCACTTACCTACTGAAGGGCATCTTAGTTGGTTCCAAGTTTTGGCAGTTGCAAGACCACTGCTATAAACCTCTGCATGCAGCCTTTTGTGTGGACAGAAGTTTTCGATTCAATTGGGCAAATACCAAGGAGCCGGATTCTTCATCTTCTCTCATAGTTTAATATTAATGAGAGATCAAGCCTCAGGCTCAGAACTTTCAGCAAATGAAGACATCAGACCTAAATTTAAAATTTTATTTCCATTCTCTCTTTTTTTATTAGTTTTTCTTTGTGGTTGTGAGATCAGTTTTCCAATTAAGGGAGTCCTGGAGGCTTTGTTTTTAAAGTAAATTTCTCCTAGTGAATATTTAAAGACGTTTGAATTCTTTTAAGAAAAAAAATGAGCAAATATGAATAGGAAGTCTATGAATAGGGGAGCCAGACACTCTGGTCCTCTGCCCTCTCGCCCTCCTCTAAAGGGACCCCCAGGAAATTAAGCGGTCAGCCACACACGTCTCCTGGCATCCCGATGGCAACAGGAAGTTGGCAGTGGCGTATTCTTGCTTGAACTTTCAACGGGCGCCTGAGGGCATGAGCAACGAATCGTACATCTGGGACCTGGGTGAGGCGCAGAGGGGCCTGGGGACCCGGGAAGGAGAGGGAGCTGGGCAGAGGCCAGCGAACGCTCGGGGGGAGGTGGAAGCAGCAGGCCTGTCGGGGGGCTGGTCCCACGCCGGGATCCCAGGGCCCTGGAGGAAGCCAACGTCTTGTCCTGTCCCTGCCTGGGTTCAGGTGCAGTCAAGCGAAGCCACAGCAGAAGCAAGAACTCCCTTCATTTCCAGATCCTGAATCAGGGCATTCAAGACCAGAACCCTGGAAGAGCATATCAGAGAGTCCCCAGCAGAATGAGAAGGGACCTGGGGGGAGGGAAGGGAACCCCTCTGTCCCGCCTGTCCGGGCACTTGTCCCTAATTGCTGGCCAGTAGGGTAGTGTGTCCACCCGGGAGCAGGGACCACAGTTGACAAAGGGGCTCACTGCACAGGCAGAGCCTGGCAGGTGGCAGGTGACAGGGTCTCCATGCTCTCAGACATCGCTCTCGCTGTCATTGTGAAAATGAACATTAGCTCTTAGCAGCAGCGTGGGTGCCGAGCACGGAGCTGAGCACGTCCCACTTTTGAGCCGCTCAGCGAACTCTTACTGCCACCCTGTGGGCTGACATTATTGTCTTTCCATCGCTCTCTCTGCTGTACAGACAAGGCAACTGGTTCACACAAATCACGGGAGAGTTAGCATTTTGGAAAAGCTTTAGGGTCAAAAAATTCATTTTATACTGACATGGGAAATGGATTAGAATGACAGTCACACACACACACACACACACACACACACACACACACACTTGATTCCCAAAAAGTAACATCTGTAGAAGAGCCTCTAGGGCTAGAGGCTGGTCACTGAGGACCAGAGGTTGCAGCCTGGAGAGGGGCTTCCTAGCTTTGCCCCACCACCCGCGACCTGGACAAGGGATTGAATTGTTTGACTCTGTCCTTTTCTTTCCAGGTCTGGTAGTATACATGTATATTTTTGTTCTGCCTTATAGAAAACCCCAACAGGCCAGAAATTACCCTAAAGCCGTCTTCCCCTCTTGTCACCTTGGAGTATAACCCCAAAGATTCCCACGTGCTCCTGGCAGGCTGCTACAATGGGCAGATCGGTAAGGAAGGACTTCCCCACCACCTCCTGGGTGCTTAACCAGGTGCCAGCCCAACCTCCCCCCAGCTCTGAGGCAGTGAGGCTCCACTGCGGTCCAGCCAGGGTCCACCTGCCAGACCAAGCTTGCTGTGGAGGACAAAGTCGGGGGCGGGGGTACTTCCTGCAGCTTTCAGGGGTCAAGGTGAGACAAGTTTCGCTGCTGCCTCATCAGTCTTCTGGAGAAGGTGATGGCACCCCTCTCCAGCACTCTTGCCTGGAAAATCCCGTGGATGGAGGAGCCTGGTGGGCTACAGTCCGTGGGGTCACAAAGAGTCGGACACAACTGAGCGACTTCCCTTTCACTTTTCACTTTCATGCATTGGAGAAGGAAATGTCAACCCACTCCAGTGTTCTTGTCTGGAGAGATCCCAGGGACGGGGGAGCCTGTGGGCTGCCGTCTATGGGGTCGCACAGAGTCGGACATGACTAAAGCGACTTAGCAGCAGCAGTCCATGGGATTCTCCAGGCAAGAATACTGGAGCAGGTTGCCATTTCCTCCTCCAGGGGATCTTCCCAGCCCAGGGTTAGAACCTGCACCTCTTGTGTCTCCTGCACCGGCAGGCGGGTTCTTTACCACTAGCGCCGCCTGGGAAGCCCTTATAATATATGGTAATGAGTGTGAGTAATACCAGCCGTACAAAGTGATCGGAGAAGGGGTTCTTCCTCTTTCTCTTTTTTTGAAAGTGTTTGTGACGAGTTGATATTCATTCTTCCTTACATATTTGGTGGAATTCACCAATGAAGCCGTCTGCTCCGAGGATTTTCCTCATTGGTGGTTTTTATCCTCTGTCTGTGTTACAGGCCTTCTCCTGTTTTCTGTTTCTTCTTGGATCAGTTTTTATAGTTTGTGTTTTTCTAGAATTTTTGTGTTTCGTCCAGGTAGTCTTATTTGTTGAGATATAATTGTTCATTCTCTTATAGTCAGTTCATTTCCATGAGGTTGGCAGTAACATCTCCTATTTCTTTCCTGATCTTAGTAATTTGAGTGTTCTTTCTTTTTCACTTGGTCAGTCTAGACAGGGGTTGGTAAAGTTTGTTTTCTTTTCAAAGAACCAACTTTATATTTTATTGTAATGTTTCTAAGTTGGTTTTTATTCTCCATTTCACTTATTTCCACCCTTAATCTATATCATTTCCTTCCTTCTGCTTACTCTGGGTTTAACTTGTTCTTTTTCTAAATTTCTTAAAGTAGAAGGTTAGATTATCGACTTGAGATTTTTAAACATACAGATGTTTAAAGTTATAATTTCCCTCTAAGCACGGTTTTAGCTGCACTAAGTTTTCGTATGTTGTATTTCCATATTCGTGCATTTTGTGTTTTTTCATTTCCCTTTGATTTCTCCTTTGACCCATGGGTTATTTGGAAATATGTTGTTTGCTTTCTGTATTTTGAAAACTTCCCACTTTTCCTTCAGTTACTCGTGTTTCTAGTTTTATTCTATTATGGTAAGAAAAGATATCTTTCGTGATTTCAGTCTTTAAAAATCCACTGAGACTTGTCTTATGGGATCTGTCCTGGAGAATATTCCATGTTCACTTGAGATGAATGTTTCCTGCTTGTTGCCATCTGCAGCCAAAAAATTTCGCAGACTTTCCTGGAGGCCTCTATGCGCGTGTTTGAGCGTACTTTCAACACACAGCCGGGCAGTTGTCAGTTCTGCCTTAGCCGCTGCACTGAGCCTACAGGTCAGCCAGAGGCGAGAGCTGAGGGCCCTCCCAGCTCTTTCCAGTACTTGCGCCACCTGATGTGAACATCTGATTCATTGGAAAAGACAGTGATGCTGGGAAAGATTGAGGGCAGGAGAAGGGGGCGACAGAGGATGAGATGGTTGAATGGCATGGTGATGCCAATGCCAAACTCAACGGACATGAGTTTAAGCAACCTCTGGGAGATAGGGGAGGACAGGGAAGCCTGGTGTGCTGAGTTCACGGGGTCACAAACAGTCAGACGTGCCTGAACAACAACAGCAAAGGTGTGCACGTAGCCCTGGGCGCTTCTAGTTTCCCGGGAACACATCAGAGTTTTTCAAAACCCCTATGGACAGCTCACTCTCTGGCTTTTCCTTTGAAGCTTTTTGGTTAGCCTATTGTTTGCCCCACCTGTTATCCACCACTTCTGGACACTGCAAGGTTAATCAGTTGCCTGCTGTTTTAATTATTTTTGAAATAGGCTTGTTAAAAAGACCCTTTTCCCTGGGCAAGCTCTGAGTCAAGCTGAATACAGACAACTTTGCAAACGGGGAGGAGGTCTTCCAGGGGACCACTAGACAGGTCAAACAGTGACAACTCTTTGAATAGGAGACTTTGAAAGAGCTCCAGCTCCATTCTGCTCCATCCTGTGGCTGCCAAGATATTGGGTTTTTAACAGGAAGGCAGAGAGTTATTTTTCAAGGCTATCATAGAACCAGAGTTATAGCATCTTAATTGGGGCAAGCCAAAATGCAACAAAACTTACTGTCCTTATCAAGATTCAGCTGTTTTTCTTGAATAAACACTCTGATTTGCTGCCAGCCTTTGGCAATTTCCGGAGTTCTGAAAAAGTTGATTCTGATCATCAATTTTGCCAGCATTCTCATGGCCTTTATGGAGGAGAGAATTCTCAGAGGTCCTTGCTCTGCCGTTTTTGCTGGTGGCCAGAAAACTGATGTTTAGATCCCATGTGAACTCAGAAGAAACCTGGCTCTGTGGCCCTGAAGTTTCCTGGTTTCCAGCCACCCCTGGCTTTGGAATAGCCAAACTGTTAATCCTCCAGTTTGCGCCCCAGGCCGGACTCAACCAGGCATGATAAGGGTTCCCCTTCCGTCCAGGAGTAGGAGCCAGAAGGGCTGGGAAACATCCCAGAAACTCTATGTGGTCAGGATGCCTCCTGGCCTCCTGAGACCTCTGACCTCCCTCTTAAACCTGCAGCCTGCCCCCACCCCGCCCCCGCCAGGGAGCCCCTCTCTGATGAAATAGAAGTGGACTCCCATCAAGTGAAGTGTTAGTCACTCAGTCATGTCCGACTCTTTGTGACTCCATAGGCTGTAGCCCGCCAGGCTTCTCTGTCCATGGGATTCTCCAGGCAAGAATACTCGAGTGGGTTGCCATGCCCTCCTCCAAGGGATCTTCCCCACTCAGGAACTGAACCCGTGTCTCTTATATGTCCTGCACTGGCAGGCAGATTCTTTACCACTAGCACCACCAGGGAAGCACATCAATCTCCCTGCAGCTTTATCTGGGTGCTGGTGCTCTGAAATTTAGAAACAGAGTCACTTGGCCATGGTTTATTCAGGAGCCCTGCCTCACTCATCACTCATAACCCCTTTCAGTGGTTTTCTCTGCCAGCCCAGACCAGCCCAGGCTCTCGGGCTCTGCTGTCTATGAGAAAGACACAGTGGGACCTGCCTTCGAGCACTGCTTTGCCGGAGCAGAGCAAGCTGAGCTAAGAAAACCGTTCCTGGGCCAGACTGGTGCAGGGCCAAATGCCTTAGACTTGTATTCCATAAATCGAGATTTATGGATCATGGACTTCTGTTGTTGTATTACAAAACCAGCTTTCCTAGAAACAGCTCTGAGTAACAGGGTGGGTCCTCACCATACACTCGTGGGAAAATGAAGACAGAATCCATCAGGACAGAAAAAATACATATAGATAAGCTTTGAGTCTTTCTTGGTAAAGCAGAAGAAATGAAGTCCTAATAATGAATCCAAATAAAGGATAATCTCCCTCTGTGAGTTTCTTTTCCAGTCAGCAGCAGCAGAGGTACAGAGGCGAAAAGGGAATGAATGGATCCAACAGGAGAGATTTGCCTGAGTGTTCTTACTTTCCCCAGGATGGAGGTGCTCCTCTCTCTTTCCCTGCCTCACTCCATCCTGAAGCTCCTCCTCGATCTTAGTTCTTCCTCACTTCCTCCAGGAAGCCTTCCCTGACTACCTCCCTGGGTCTCCCCCTGGAGCAATCACAGCACGGGCTGTAACTTGGCAGATTTCTCTTCCCGTCTCCTAAGGACTGTGCCTGTCTGATTCCCAGTGGCTTCCCCAAGGCCCAGCATGATGCTCACCACATGTTAGGGGCCCCGATGGAATGAATGAAGTGAGCTTCAGGGGCTGGTAGGAAACTCAGACTGGTTTGAACTTAGCCCTGATTCTTAAAAAAGCCCCGTACCTGTCAAACCAAGACAAGCAGCATCCCCCAATCCCGTGCTCCCTGCACTAAGACAGGAAGCCTGTGCCCCCAGCACCCACCCCCTCGTCTCCTTCCCGGCCAGCCTGCTGGGACACGCGGAAGGGCAGCCTGGTGGCAGAGCTGTCCACCATCGAGTTCAGCCACCGAGACCCCGTGTACGGCACCATCTGGCTGCAGTCGAAGACGG
>SJXQ01000918.1:233008-246746 GCA_006408695.1 Aepyceros melampus | reverse complement strand
TTGTTGGTTTCGGGTTGTCAGGCAGCGGCCGCGCGGCCCCGGCAGCGGTGGGCGTGCGGCTCGGCCATGCCCGCGATCTCGGCCTGAGCCCTTCCGCCCGCGGCAGGCATGAAGGACAGCGGGGACTCCAAGGACCAGCAACTCATGGTGAGACCCGGTCAGCCTCCTCCTCCTCGACCCCGTCTCCGGCCCCCAGAACCCAGACCCTGCCGGCGCCCCCAGACTGTATTGGGTGTTTCCACTAAGAGGACACTTAAGACCAGGGGCTGCGACGGTCCAGAGCAACTTTGTCAAGTCGTGGATATCAAGAAGGAAGGCATCCTGGCCACACTGCTAAGACCTGAGAAGTTGCCCAGGCGTCAGTCCCACTCTCGCCCCCCACCCCTTTACACCTTCCCACCAGGGGACACTCTGCAGCCAGACTGCTTTCTGATCCCAAAGAGACAGGAGCAGGGGGCGCCTGACCCATCTTCCGGAAGAGGAAAGTGGTGGTTTCCCAGTGAACAAGGGTACCAGGGACTAGTGGGATCAGGAGGTTAGAGGGTTTCGGGGACCGTAGGTGGCAAGAGCCCCCACGTGCCAGAGGAGCGGGCACAGGAGTGAGGGTGGCTGGTCACTGAGCTGCTGCCCGTGCCACGACTAAATATTTCAAAGAAGTGCTGGAAGCCGCCGAGATGGACCCCCAGGGCCCTGGGGACTGGGGCAGAGGAGGAGGTGTGAATGGGGGTCCAAGAAGCAGCTAGAGACCCAGACAGATTTCTGATTATCAACAGGGCCAGGTCAGAGTGACGGGGGTCGGGGAGACTCAGGGATCCCAAGGCCGATGCGCCCTCCCAGCCCTTAACTTCTGAGATCTGGGGAAGCTCCTCCACCACCAGCGGGTGGGTGATGATGTAACGAGAGGATAAGGCAACCCCAGCAAGCCCAGGGCTCTGGAACATCCTGTCTGGCAGGTTAGAATTGTCTCTTTGCAAATGGCTTGCCTTGGCAGGTGTGGACAGAGGGGCCGCCCCTCCCATCTGGGAGTTTGACTGAGAAGGCAGGAGGGCACTCTGACAATGAAGTGCCTCTGAGAGTGAAGGCTTCTTACCGGGCCTGTGGATGGCTAGTGATAGCCACCCGCCCAGCAGGTGTTTCCCTTCAATCAGAAGAAGAAACAGCTCCCCTTTCTTTTGGGGAGACCCATGCCCAGGATGGGGACCCACCATCTCTCTCTGGCCGGAGGGCCGAGAGAGGAGGGAGCCCCTGACGGCGCTGTCCTTGGGTAGGGATGTAGTCAGCATGAGGAGGGGAGGTTCCCTGGGCCTCCATCCCACCACCCGGCCGCCACGTGCAGCGCGTCACTCACAGACACACAGACAGGCTGCCCCGGTGCCAAGGGCTCCAAGTTCAAAGCCCAGGGGAGCTGCAGGTGCTTAATTCGGGCGTGTGACTGATGCAGCCAGGAGGAGCAGACAGCTGTCTCCTCTGGGCTTTCCTCTGGGGCACAGGCTCCTGGGAAATTCATAGACAAACACAGCCTGCATGCTGTGGACCTGATGCCCTCGCCCTGGATGCTCGCCTTGAACCACCGAGTTTTCCTCAAGATGAACCGGGCTTGGCTGGCTGATCAGAGAGGAACCCACGGGGCTTGTCCGAGGGAAGGATCCTGGGGTCCTCTCATCCTTCTCTTGGGGCCCCGCCACAGCCCTCTCCATCTAATCCTGGGGGTCTGACCTTCCCTCCCAGGTGGCGCTCCGGGTCCGGCCCATCAGTGTGGCGGAGCTGGAAGAAGGAGCCACCCTCATCGCCCACAAAGTGGACGAGCAGGTATGTGGGGGCTGTGGCCGGGAGCTGCAGAGCAGGGCAGGGGTCTGTGCTCACCTAGTGGGGGCAGGTACCTACTCACCTGGTGGAGGCAGGAATGACCCCTCCTCTACCCTCTGAACCCTTGGTTGTACTATTGATTGCATCATCAAGGAAACCACCATCCTTCTTCCAGGAAGCCTCCCTAGATTGATCCAAAGAGAGCTAAAACCTTCCCTGGTCCAGGGGGAAGTGAGCTAGTCCAGCCCTGAAACAATTCACATACCTTCCATGTACTCATGACTTAGCTTCCCCACCTTAATGGATCTGCTCCCCATAGAGCATGTGCTCCTGGGGTCACCAGACTGTTCATGGTTTGCAGAGTCTTTGGATGTCTGTTTGCTCTCTTGGTCTTCCTGTCACTGTTATGAGCTGGGCAGGGCAAGCTCCACCTCCACTTACATAAGAGACAATAAATATTTATCAAGTACCCACAACACACTGGGGATAGTGCTAGGAGCCAGGAAACCACGGTGAGCAGAAAAGACCCTGTCTTCCTTCCGTGGCTTTCTTGTAATGAAACGTATGAGTGTGTAGCCAGCAAGGGCTGCAAAGAAATGCGTGCTGCTGCGGGAGTAAGAGGGAACTTGACTTTGTCCCAGAGTCAGGGAGGACTTCTCTGAGAAAGGATGCTTGAGCTGAAACACACGGGATGAAGAGGAGCTCTTTAGGAGTGTGCCGAAGGTGGAATTTCAACCAGAGAGACTTGCGTGTGCAAAGGCCCTGGGGTGAGAGGGGTGGTGATGCACTTGGGTAACTTAGAAAAGGCCAGCATGGCTCAGGCTGGAGAGAGAAGGGGTGAGAGGAGGCTGGAGATGCGGGCAGGAGCCACATTGTCCCCCACGGCCGGGGTGTTTTCTGTTTGTTTGCTTGCTTTTAAAGGAAGGTTTTATTTTTGACGTTTCAATCTTTTAAAAAACTTTTTTATCTTTGGCTGCATCGGGTCTTATGTGAGATCATCATTGTGGAGTGCGAGCTTCCCTCTAGCTGTGGCCCCAGGGCTCAGCAGTTGCAGCGAGCGGACTCAGGTGTTCTGAAGCCTGTGGGATCTTAGTTCCCCAGCCAGGAATCAAACCTGTGTCCCCTGCATTGCAAGGTGGATTTTGAACCACTGGACCAGCAAGGAAGTCCCAGCCAGGATGTTTTCTGGGGTAGGCAGTTGAGGACCCAAGCGTGGGCTGGGGGTGGGCACGTGGTGGGGGCAGCAAGGGCGCTCTTGGTCCTGGGTAGAGGCACCATGCTGCTCTGGCCTATGGGGACCCTGAAAGCGGCCACTTGCCTCCGCTCCGTGGCTGCTGCCGGCTTCTCCTGAGCTCCAGAGCTCATCAAGGCGGCAGGGTGTGCTGGGGGAGCAGTCAGAGGAGTCGGGGTGGTCCCGCATCGTGCAGAGAGAGACGCAAAGTGAGCACTTGCTGCCCTTGCTCCTGGAAGGCTGGACTCAGGAAGCCCGACGGCCAAGATAAGAAGAGCACAGGCGGGCGACCCAGCATGAGCTGCTGGCCTGCCTCGGGGGTTCCCACGAGCTGTGGGCATGGCGGACCTGGGTGGCACCGGCCTCCTGATTTCTCTTCCTCTGTTCCCCCTTGGAAAAGGGGAGCCTTCCTCAAAGACCTCAGGGAAAGCCGGGGAGGGCTGGGAGGCCCCACCTAAAGGCCAGCAGGAGCAGGACGTATGCACAGAGCAGTCGTGAAGGGTAGGCTCTGCCTTCTACCAGCTGTGTGGCCTTGGGCAGGTTGCTTCCAGAAGCCTCGATTGCCTCCTCTATAACTGGAGGCAGTAACCCTAACCCTTCCCTAAAGAGTCTTTAGGGAGTGCCCTGATGTGGGCACAGTGCTTCCCCAGATCCTGGCACGCGTAGGCGTTTAATAGCTGTGAATTGTCATCTCCTGGCCTTCCCTGATGGCTCAGACGGTAAAGAATCTGACTGCAGTGCGGGAGAGACCCAGGTTCGATCTCTGAGTTGGGAAGATCCCCTGGAGAAGGGAATGGCTACCCACTCCAGTGTTCTTGCTTGGAACATGCCACGGACAGAGGAGCCTGGAGGGCTACTAGTCCATAGGATTGCAAAGAGTTGGACGCGATTGAGCAACTAACACACACGTCATCTACTATAAGTTCCCTGCCTACTAAGGAGTTCCATTCCGAGAGCACGTTCGTTAGCCCACTTTGTACGTAAGTCCGGCAGAGTTAGCGTAGGTACCCAATTAACACCATTGGCTGTGTAGTACTGTAATAGGTTTATATGCCTTTCACCCAAATAATATATTTAAAAACAAATACAAAAAATAAAGAAAGCCTGTTTAATCTTACAGTACAGTACCTTGAAAAGGACAGTAGTGCATACAAGGACTGGTGAGGAGTGCACAAGCAAGAAGGGCTGCTGACTGGAGGGGGCGAGGAGGCGGGAGACGGTGGAGCTGAAGGGTCATCAGCAGGAGGAGAGGGAGGGCAGGCTGCAGAGGCTCGCACGCCTGGCGCTGATGCACGGGCTCCAGGTCCTTGCTGGAACCAGGTATACCTTGGCATCTTTGAATGTTCGCACCTTGAAGGTTCAGTGTAGGGGGCTTACTGGATTAGTGAAAGTGCAAAGGGTTGCTGATGAGATGGGCCATCCATGAGGGGCCAGGGAACTCCAGAGGAGGGCCCTCCTTCCCGGCAAGACCACTCCCTGTTGGTCCCGCTTGTCCCCAGGGCTGTCAGGGACAAAGATGCTGTCTCTCTGCACTGCTCCTGGCTCTCAGCCGGACTGGGGGCTGAGAGATATTAACCGACGCTGATGGAAACGCTCTGGTCCAGGGCACAGCCCATTGTGTGCCCACACATGGCAAACACTGGCTCCTTTCTGTCCCTGCCAGTGGAGAGGGAGGCCGGACCGCCCCTCTGAGAAGGTCCTGGGCTGGGCAGTGCCGACGGGCCTGCTCCTTTGTCGGCTTAGATATACAGAGGGTGGTCTAAGTGGCGTGGGCCCAGGGCTCTCAACACGGACTCCGGGTCCTGCAGGGGGAAAACGCTAGGCTTCTGTCCCCAGCATCTTCTCTCCCCACTGGGTTCAAAAACGCACTTGCCCGCAACTTCCCTGGTGGTCCCGTGGTTAAGACTCCGCCCCTCCTCTGCATGGGAGTTTGATCTCTGCTCGGGTAACTAAGATAAAACAAGGATGCGCTTGCCTGGCCTGCAGTTTGGGAGAAGCCACAGCACATGGCAGGCTGGGCACCTCTCAAAAACCAGCCACCACTCAAGTGCTCCGTTCCTCTGACCAGCAAGACCTGGCTGGCAGGAGGTAAAGACACACGAGTCCAAGAAGCAAAATGGGGGGCTTCTCTGGTGGTCCAGTGGTTAAGACTTTACCTTCCAATGCAAGGGGCCTGAGTTCAATCCCTGGTTGGGGAAGTGAGATCTCACATGCCTTGAGGCCAAAATTTAAGAAAACGGCAACCTCCCAGTCTGGCCAGGCCCTGCACCCTGACCTCCGTGGCTCTTTGGTGACCCCCAGGGCTCGTCTATGGCCCTGGCCCCCCAGGCCTGCATCATTGACCCCGAGAGGGCTCGGGGCTGCAGGCTTGACCAGCCTCACTGATGGGGCAGCTGTTCAGCTCCTCCTTCTTGAGGTCTGGAGCCCAGTGACTGGCAGGGTGAGCGTGGGAGCAGCCCCAGCATAACACAGCCATGGAGCCGCTTCCCAGCAAAGGTGCCACTGGCCCAGGCAGCTTGCACAACGCCCTGCCTCCGCTAAAGAGACTTCTGCTCGGGAAGCAGACCTGCCCTTGACCCAGCGGCTTCCATTGCCCCCTCGCTGTGGCCCTTCCTCGCAACCCCGCCCCACAGAGGGGCTCCCAGCCCAGTCTGTCCTGGCCTGGGCTTCTGGGCTCTTTCTTCCCTCTGTGATGGAGGAGCTACTTGCCCCCGTGCTCGGGCCAGGGGGTGGGGAGCAACCCAGAGGTCACACTACTGAAGCCCGGCCCTTGGTGGTCAGCAGGGAGGCCATGCTGCGAATGCCCGCCAGTCGGCGGTCCTAGTGGGGAGAGGTGGGCCTAGGCGTCCGTCACCTGTTGGCGTGAGGGGTCCCAGGACAGCCTTGCTTGCAGCTGGGGGTCGTTCTCCTGGGGCTGAGAGAGTCCGTGTTCCCCCGGTTTTGCAGAGGTGGACAGGGGCAGGGAAGGGTGTCCTCTGCGGACCAGAGGCCGGTGCCTGCCTTCTGGAAGCTGGAGCAAGGTTTGGCTTTGTAAAGAGGAGGTTCCGATGCCTGTGGTCTTAACTGCCCCACCCACCGCCCCCGGGGGTGGGGGTGATTTGGGTTGACAGTTGATTTGGAGCCATCATCATAGTGCTGCCAACACAGTGCCTTCTTAGATGTCTCCAGGGCTTCCCCGGCGGCGCTAGTGGTAAAGAACTTGCCTGCCAATGCAGGAGACATGGGAGATGCGGGTTCGAGCCCGGGTCGGGAAGATCCCCTGGAAGAGGGCTTGGCAACCCGCTCCAATATTCTTGCCTGGAGCATCCCATGGACAGAGGAGCCTGGCGGGCAACAGTCCAGAGATTTGCAGAGTCCGACACAACTGAAGCGGTTTAGTATGCATACATAGACGTCTCCACGGGTTCCTGGACGCCCAGTGCTTACCCAGTGCCTAGTGCGTGGTCGGGATTTAAGAGATGTTAGTTTATCTCAAGGGCTGACAGTCAGGGTGGTTTCAGGCCCCGGAGATAAGTGAGACCCTGGCCCACCTCCTGCCCACCCACTTCTGGCTTCCGGGCTTCCTGTCTGGTGGTCCCCAGTCGGTCACTGCCACGTATATATGTTTGGGGAAGAGTCCAGTAGGAGCTCAGTCTCCTAGCATCGGGGGTTGGGACTAGACTCTGATGCCACTTCAGGGAGTGCCCCTGATGACTGTAAAGTGGGGGAGGGCAGCCTGAGAGGGTGGTGGGGCCCAGGAGTCCCAAGGCTGGAAAAAGTAGCTCCCAGAACAAAGAGCTTCCTTCTCCCCCCCCCCGCCCCCAGCCTCACCGAACAGCAAGTCAAGAAGAGGACCTTTGATAGGATCGCAAATTAGGCAAGTTCAGTTGGACAAAAATGCAAAAATGTTATCACTGCAATACCGCCCCTTGGAGCCCACAGCCCGCTGCCCCTCCCCCAGCCTCCCAGACTGTGTTTATCTGCAAGATTTAAGTTACCTCTCCATATGCATAATCCCATAATTAGCCTCAAAGCCCAACTGTCAACCTCCCTGTGCCCCTGGGGGTCCTGTCTCAGGAGTCAGGCGAGGGACTTCCTAGTCTCTGTTTTCTCATCAGAAGGCAGGACGTTAATAACCTCCTCTGCCAGGGCCTAGAGCTGTTGAGAGGATTAGAGCGATCCTGTGAGGGTGAGGCTGTTGTGAAAGATAAATAAAGGATAAGGTGACAGGTGCTGAGCGTCAGAATCCCTGAGTGTTGTTCAGGAGCCAGGGCGTCTTCAGTCTGCTCACTGCCCCGGGGGCAGGGCCTCCCTGCACGCCCACTGCCTGGATGCTTCCCGGCTCTGTGACCGCCTAGCCTGGTGGAGGGTAACTTGGGAGAGGATTTGGGGAGCCTTTCCCTCCACCCTTAACCACAACGCCACGCATCTCCCCAGGCCCTCCTGGCCCCAGACAACCACTTTCCATCTCTATAGATTCGCCTGCTCTGGACAGTTCGTGGAAACGGGATCCTGCAATCTGTGGTTCTTCATGACTGACTTGTCTCACTGAGTATGTTTTCAGGGCTCATCCACATTGTCGCCTGGGTCAGAGTGTCTTTCCTTTCCATGGCTGGGTAGCATTCCATGCCGCTCTGCATCTAATCGACCTTCTCTCAGTTGATGGACATTTGGCTTGTTTCCTACGTTTTGACTGTTATGAATAATGCCGCCAGGATGCAAGCATGCTTACACTTAGCGCCTGAATGAGTCCACAGCAAGTTGTGTGTTGTACTGTTGTGCTCAGCCATCTCTGACTCTGGGACCCCATGGACTGTAGCCTGCCAGGCTCCTCTGTCCATGGGATTCTCCAGGCAAGGATACTGGAGTCGGTTGCCATTTTCTCCAGGGGATCTTCCAGACCCAGGGATCAAATTCGCATCTCCCGCATTGGCAGATGGATTCTTACCACTGAGCCATGAGGGCAATGGTTAAAAAGGCAGATCTGTGGGCCCCGTTCCCCAGAGATTCTCATTCCGTGAATCTGGGCAGTGCTGGGAATCTGCATTTCAGAGGCTCCCAGGAAGACGGTGATGAAGGGATCAGCAGACCCGAGAGAGGGGCAGCCCTAGGCCATGTCGGTCACGCCTCTGCTTACCCGGGTCCTCAGAGTCCCGTAGGAAGGTGGGGACCTGGCCAGGATGTCAGCCAGGTGTGGCCCTGTTCGGAGCAGTTGGCTGGACCTTGGTGGCTTTATGAGCTCAGCATTCTAATCTTTTTTCATCTAGCCTCAGGGCTATCAGGGCCCTGTAACACCCTTCCTGGGATCAAAATCTCCTTTCTTGAGTACCCACAGGATGGTACAACTAGAAATCTGACCAGCCACGAATTTTCCTTCTTAAAGAACAAACAAATCCAGAAACAGCTTTACAGAGGTGATATCCAGCTGGAATCCGGCTTTTGTTTTGCTGTGTCTGGTTTACAGCCCGAGAATAAAGGAGCTTAGCAACCTGGACTGGAAATGACGTCTCCTGAGCTGGGCGCCCCCTCACATTCCTGTTCTCTGCTGGGGCTTCCTGAGCAGGCGAGGGGAGATAGGGTGATTTCTTCTCTCAAGGCTATGGTCCTGTGGGTCTTCTCTGACTTCTGGTCAGGGTGAACATGAGGCCCGGAGAGGTGGTGCAGTCTTCCTGGGGTCACCCAGAAGTCTGGAGCCTGAACCCAATTTGCACATTGCCCCCTGCTCAGAGAACTTCACTGCCAGTTTGGCGGCTTGAGGGGGAACAGCAGTTTTCACGCGGGGGTGATTGTGCTCCCTGGGGGGCATGCAGCGATGTCACTGCGGGAGGAGGCAATGCTGGGGCCTCCAGTGCCGGAGGGCTGCTGCCTACCATCCTACAACGCCTGGGACAATTCCTGCTCGCAGTGGTCCAGCCCAAAGCATCAGTAGCGCCAAGACTGCGGAACCCTGAGCCATCCAGAGGCCAAAAGATGCGGTTAGCACTGCTCAGCTGATCAAAGCCCCGCAACTTAGCCCTGCTCAGCAGGAAGAAGTCCCCACATGCTTTGTTCCTGGTATTTCTCACCTAGGAGATGCTGGGGAGGAGCCTGGTCCCTTCTGCGGCCCCATCTACGGATGACACCCCCTCCCCCGAGTCTGAGGCCCCCCCTAGCTCCCCAATGGATCTTGGGTTTCCCAGCCCAAATCTAGAACTGTGCAAAGATCACAACTGGCCTTGAGTCAAGAATAGGTCTGGATGTGGGGCAGGGAGGGCAGGGAGAGGGCAAGCCGGGGCCTCTGCGGAGTTAGGGGACCTGGATCAGCGGAGACAGGGCCCTGCCATGTGCTGCCACCTGGCCCAGCCCCAGCCACGCCTCCCACCCCACCCCCTGCCAGTGTGGGAGGCCCCTGTGCGTCTTGTGTGGTCAACATCCCCCTTGAAACCTCCCAGAGGCAGGTGTCCAGCGTGCTACAGGTTGAACATGGACACTTAAGACTCAGGGATTTTATGAAAGGAGGCTCCCAGGCTGAGTGCATCACCTCCAGGCTGAGGGAGGGGCCTGCCTCGGGGCAGGGGATGGGGGGGTGATGTATCAGTTTCCAAGGCGCCTGGACCGAAATACCACAGTTGTTCAGTCGCTCAGTCATGTCTGACTCTTTGAGACCCCACGGACTGCAGCACGCCAGGCCCCCCTGTCCTTCACCATCTCCCGGAGTTCCCTCCAACTCATGTCCATTGAGTCAGTGATGCCATCCAATCATCTCATCCTCTGTCATCCCCTTCTCCTCCTGCCTTCAATCTTTCCCAGCATCAAGGTCTTTTCTAAGGAGTCAGCTCTTTGTATCAGGTGGGCAAACTATTGGAGTTTCAACTTCAGCATCAGTCCTGCCAGTGCATATTCAGGACTGATTTCCTTTCAGATGGACTGGCTGGATCTCCTTCCTTCCACATGTGTCTGTGCCCTAATAGCCCCCTTTTATAAGGACACCACCACCTTATAAAAGGACACATCCTAACTCAACTGATTACATCTGCAACAATGCTATTTCCAAATAAGGTCACACTCAGAGGGGCTGGAGAGTTGGACTTCAACATTTAAATCTGGTGGGGAGGGGGCACAGCTCAACCAAACAGATGCATATCCCCCCAGCCAGGCCGCTGTTGGTCCAGAGGCAGGGGCAGGAGGCCTGGTTAGGAGCCTGGGTTCTGGAACCCAGTAGCTTTGAATCCAGTGAGCTCTGTACTTGGCAGCGCAGCCTTGGGTACCAGTCTGACTCCTCCTTACAATCTTGCGATAATGAGGGCCTGCTCTAAGTTGTTGGAGAAGATAAGAAAGTGTGCAAAGCATTTAGCATTGCTCGTGGCCCCAGTGCAGCTTTATTTAGAAAGCTTTCCTTGGGGATTTCCCTGGTGGTCTAGTGATTAGGACTCTTGTGTTCCCACTGCAGAGGGGCATGGGTTCAGTCCCTGGTCAGGAAAGTTCCAGATGCCGCGAGGTGTAGCCAGAAAAAAGAAAACATTCCCTGAGCCAATGCCGGGTGCCAGTCTGGGTGAATTTTAGGATGTACAGGAGCTGCTTTGTGGGGCGGGGGGCAACACGTGCTCACAGCGGGGCCCCTACATCTCCTTCTGTGGCCATCTTGGGTCTGTGCTCGCGGGATTCCTGGCAGCGAGAACAGGAGGAAAAGTTCCTGAGTTCTCGTTCCAACCCTGCCTCTCTCCCGAGAACTGCCGGTGATTCTGAGCTGAGGCCGCCTGCCCGCAGCCTGCCTGTCACACCGTGGCCTTGCCCGTGTGGTCCCCTTGTTTGCTTTCCCACCTCCCGTTCCTCAGCCAATTCTTGCTCATCCTTTAAGACTTGGTGCTGGGACTTCCCTGGGGGTCCGGTGGTTAAGACTCTGCATTTCCAGTGCAGGGGGCTCAGGTTCAATTCCTGGTCAAGGAACTGAGATCCTGCTTGCTTCGTGGCATGCCAGAAATTTTAAAAAATAAAGTAGATACACAACAAGGACTTCCTGGTGGCTCAGTTGTAAAGCATCTGCCTGCAGTGCAGAAGACCTTGGTCCGATCCCTGGTTCAGGAAGATCCCCTGGAGAAGGAAATGGCAACCCACTCCTGTATTCTTGCCTGGAGAATCCCATGGACAGGGGAGCCTGGTGGCTCTAGTCCATGGGGTCACAACTTAGCAACTAAACCACCAAGCAATAAAGATTTACTGTATAGCACAGGGAACTATATTAAATATCTTATTAAAAAAAAGAAGAAAGACAGTGCTGATACCTCCTCTTCCAGGAAGCCCTCCTGTAGTGGAAAAGCTGGGTCATGTGCCCCTTCTCTGCACTCTGCCTGCCTCCCAGAGCCCAGTGCTTGTTACTAAAATGGTCTGTGCCCCCACTGGACTCTGAATGCCAGGCAGGAAATCACATCTCCCTCTGACCCAGAGGGTATCACTTAATGCCTGGGTTACACGCAAAGTGCCCAGCAGTTGTGGTCACTCGGCCTGAACTCCCTGTGCTGCCTCTGTGGCAGCCCCGAGCACCCCACCCTCACCCCAGCCCTCTGCAGCTCAAGTCCGGTTCACCTGGCCGAGGGGCACAAGGGCTCCATTGTGTGCCCGAGTGGACAGGGAAGCGGGTGATGCTCTGAAGAGTGGGGTGTGGGCAGGGGTCCAGACAGATGGAAACCCAGACAAAGCCCTCTTTTAAGAGGGGCTCATGGCAGCCGTGCTGACAGTATCCTGATTCAGGAGGCTGAATGTCAAAGGGACCAGATGCCCACGGTGCCCATGAAGTTGGCAGTGCCCAGAGGTCATCTGAAGGTGATCAGTGGGTGATGGGCATCCGTGCAGGCTGCTCTCCGTCCCCTGCGCTGACAGCCCCCAGAGGGTACCTCTCGGGCTGCTGGCGCTGCCGGTGTGCCCAGGAGCCCTGACACCAGGGGTGAGAGCCGCACACCTGTCAGCCTTCCTTGCACCCCTCTTCTGGGACCCACGCCTGGGGACTTGTGGGCAGATATTTCTTCATTTGGGTCTGACACTTGATCAGGGCTCCTCTGCTGGAATTAGGGCCCGAGCCAGGAAATGGATCCTGGGAGAGGCTTACACGGCCCTGGGGCTGAAGCCCGGAGGAGGTAGCTGGAGACAGGTGTGCACCCCAGGCATACTGCAGGCCCCAGCGCCCTGCACTCAGCTCGCTGTGCCCACCCAGGCTTTGGCAGTCTGTGACGGGGGCCGGGGCAGTGGCCTCCTCATTTTTCCCTGCACAGAGCCCCAGCCCAGCGAGCCCCAAAGCTGTGGTCCTCCCAGCACCAGGGGCTCCTGAATCCTGGTGCTGGGTGGGGGTGCACCCAGAGGGACCCCTATACATCTCCTGCGTCCACGCTACTGGACCGGCGCCCAAATCAGCCTCCTCTGTCTGCCCCTCGGCGGCCGCCCTCACGCCTTGTCTCCTCTCGAGCTCTCTTTGGGCCATCACTGGCCCTGACTCCTCTGCTGACCCCAGAAGGGAGCTCTGAGACCTTGAGGTGGTCCCAGGGCAGCCCGCCCGCTCAGTGTCTTGTCCTTTCTTGGGATTTGGTTGACCTTGACCCCTGGCGCTCCTGGACACCGAGTCTCATCCTGCCCCTCCTGCTCCTTCCCACGTCCTGAGTTGGGGGTGAGGCCAGTGGTCAACGTGGACATCGGGATGGGCCTGGGGCTCCCGGGTGACTGCCCACCTCCCCTGGGACCTTTGCAGATGGTGGTTCTTATGGACCCAATGGAGGATCCCGATGACATCCTACGGGCACACCGCTCCCGGGAGAAGTCCTACCTGTTCGACGTGGCCTTTGACTTCACTGCCACCCAGGTGAGGGGGCGCCTGGGCCTGGGGACACACAGGATCCCCTCTGCCCTCTGACCAACTTGGGAGGGAGCCCTTAGGGGACCCAGGCACCGAGCCCCAGGCATCCCTCCATCACTCGCTCTCTCTACCTGCCATGTCCCCACGTGCACACGCGTGCGTGAGCCTGCGTGGACACACCACGGTCAGCACACAAATGCCACCCTCCACGGGGACCCACACAGCACTCCCCACGGTGGCCCCTAGGGGAGTCGCAAGAAGGTGCTTGAAGCCCGTCTGGTGCTGGGAGGGGCGCCTCAGGGAAGCTGATACCCTCCCAGGGACCCCCGTCTCATCCATCCATGGATGCTCCAAGGAGCAGGTGTGAGGCGTCCTCTGGGCTGGGGGCCAGGAGCCAGCTGTTGGTGGGGAGGGTCTCAGGTGTCCTGAGCACTCTTGCAGGCTGGCATTCCCCCCCAACCCATGGGGGGAAAGCAGTGACATCCATCCCCCCTTCTCACTCCCACTTCTCAGGGCCCAAAGGCTCTAGGGATGAAGCTGCCTCTGTTGAGCCTGCGGGCCTGTGTGCTCTGCCCTGGCTCTGCCCTGGCTCTGCCCAGGGTCTTGATGGGTCTCCTCTTCCCTGCAGGAGATGGTGTATCAGGCCACCACCAAGAGCCTCATCGAAGGCGTCATCTCAGGCTACAATGCCACTGTCTTTGCCTATGGCCCCACAGGTGAGGGCGAGTGCCCCCGAGAATCAAGCTCCTCACCCTCCACCTCGGAGCTTTTCTGGCCCAGGCCAGAGCAGGAATCAAGGATGTGGCCGATTGAAACTGCCCTCTCCCAGAGCCCTTTGGACCCAAAGCCCCACCCCCAGCCAAGGATGCCATCTTCTCTCCCTCCCCCCACCCACCTGGGAG
>SJXQ01000918.1:221646-232788 GCA_006408695.1 Aepyceros melampus | reverse complement strand
CAGACCCAGGTTTGCCGGGGCCCCGTGCTCCCAGTCTCCGTCCTGCTCACCCACCCGCCCTGCTCTGCCCCAGGCTGCGGGAAAACCTACACCATGCTGGGCACAGACCACGAGCCCGGCATCTACGTTCGGACCCTCAACGACCTCTTCTGTGCCATCGAGGAGACCAGCGACGACATGGAATATGAGGTGTCCATGTCCTACCTGGAGGTGAGCCCTCGGCCCACCCCGTCCTGAGGGCTTGGGCCAGGAGGCCCGCAGGCCTGGGCTGGTTTACGTCCCAGGGATCAGGCCACGGGGAAGTCTCTGGGGGTGCTCATCACGGCTCCCATGTGCTTGTGGTCTGCCTCACTTTATAAAAACTCAGAGAAGCCAGGCAACTAGACAGCCACAGTCCCGCGGTCACACAGTAAGTGGGAGAACAGGAATTCAGGCTCAGGACCCTGTGGCTTTAGAGCCGAGCCCTGCCCACCTGGCTGCTCCAAAGCTACCTGGTCACTGAGCACAGACCTCAGCCAGCCTCCCAGAGGCCATCCTCTGGGCCCACTCCTCCGCTTCCCTGGTGGCTCAGATGGTAAAGAATCTGCCTGCAGTGCAGGAGACCCAGGCTTGGGAAGATCCCTTGGAGAAGGAAACGGCAACCCACTCCATTCTGGCCTGGAGACTCCCATGGACAGGGGAGCCTGGCGGGCTATAGTCCATGGGGTCACAGAGAGCCGGACACGACTGAGCCAACCCTGTTTGCTTTGCCAGGCTCCCTGCAGGCACCCTGCATATGTAGATACAGGTGAGAACGCTACATACACGGACAGGCTTAGACCTGCCAGCCTTCTCCACCTTGACACAGCCCCAGTGCCCACCTGTGGGAGTGCTATCACTGGGCGATAGCAGATAGCGGGGGTGGGGGCCCACAGAGGCCGGAAGCGGCGGGAGAGCCCCTGGGCTAGGCTCCATCTGGCTGCTGGCCTCCCTGCCTCCCTCTGGAAGCTGATAATCTCCTGGGTGACAGCTCAGGAGGGGCACGAGGCACTGCTGCCAGCACCTGCTCCAGCCAGCATCCTGTTGACTTAGCCAGCAAGATGCACTTCGGGGGCCGTGGTTGGGGAGGCCGGGTGAAGGTATCATAAGGGCTGCCTAGCAACCACCAGGGCTTGGCCATGCGTTAGGTCCCATCCTCTGCCCGGTGCCCGGCCGGCCTGCTGCCTTCTGTGCTGTTGGCTCTGGCAGCTCAGTGTTTCCCCCCTGGATGTTGAAGCCCCCTTATGCCCACCCCATAGGAAGGAAGGAAGGGGTCCATCTCCTTAACCCGAGGCTTCCCTGAGAGGAAGCTAGAGCTCTCAGGAGGGATGGAGAGCCCGGCTGTTGCCTGACCCTCCCGCTCTTGGTCTCCCGTTAATGTCTGTCCCCTGCGCCTCCCAACCGGTCCCATCAGATCTACAATGAGATGATCCGGGACCTGCTGAACCCTGCCTTGGGGTACCTGGAGCTGAGGGAAGATTCCAAGGGAGTGATCCAGGTGGCCGGAATCACCGAGGTCTCCACCATCAATGCCAAAGAGGCGAGTCTTGTGCAGCCAGTAGGGCAGTGGAAGACACTAACCTCTGTGTGGGGGGGTGTGACCAGAGGCGGCAGGGCTCTGCAACCGGGGAGCCGCTGCGGCTCAGCTGGGCTGGAACGGGGACAGACACAGAGGGCCCTGGATGACATGCCCCCGGCCGCGCTGGCCCTGGGGACCGGCCAGGCATCCCGCCTCCTGGTTGACAGACAGGCCTTGACCTCTCAGCCCCCACAGCACACGGGGGGCTGACCCAGCCCTGCCTTGGGCCCCTTCCCAACCTTGCAGAGGCAGGACTGGGGAGCGTCCCCACGGGCCCCCAGGAGTGGCCTCCCTGCTCTGCCCCGCCCACCCAGATCATGCAGCTGCTGATGAGGGGGAACCGGCAGAGGACCCAGGAGCCCACGGCCGCCAACCAGACGTCCTCGCGCTCCCATGCCGTGCTCCAGGTGGCCGTGCGCCAGCGCAGCCGGGTCAGGGACGTCCTGCGGAGGTGCGGCAGGGCCGCCTCTTCATGATTGACCTGGCTGGCTCTGAGCGGGCCTCCCAGGTGAGGCCAGCTCCCCCTGGGGCTGGGGGCGGAGCTTGGGGGTGCGGGGCAGGGAGGCTGGCTCACCCTGCTCCCCAAGGGGTGCAGTGGGGACTGTCTCAGGGAGGGCGAGAGTAGGGGGTGCTCCAGAGGGGTTAGAGGACAGAAAGGGTGGGCTGGGCTGGGGTACCCCAGGGAGACCCCCCCACCGAAGGGCTGTTTGTGGGAAGGGGCCTGGGAGTGTGAGGGTCTCTCCAGGGAAGGACACGTGCATGTTCCAGAGGATGTGGGGAAACAGGCAGGAGAATGAATGGGCCCGGTGAGGAGCTGGGGCCCAGGGGAGACGATGACCCCTGATGGGGGGGACCCTGTCCCCCCCATCAGGGAGAGAAAAGGGCCCGCCGCCCACTTGTCAGTGTTCATTCCCCCTCATCGCCGTTTGCCCAGCCCTGCCACCCAAGCCTGGGCCCAGGCCCCCTCTTGTGGGCAAATTCAGAAGTTTCGTGGTCGCCTGAATCCATGGGCATCTCACCATTAGCACTGAGGCAAACGCAAGCACCAGGGAAAAGTAACAAGGGATTCGTGTTGGAACATGTGGGGTTGGTTTCAACAGGGTGGAGTGGGAGAAACACATTATCTTTTCATAAAGGCCTGAGGGCTTCCTGGAGGAAAGGGGCAGGGAGCAGCCAGCAGCGAGAGGGTGTGCCCTGCAGCCACCCGGTCCCACCTTCACCAGGCTGGAGAGAGACGTCTCCCGAGGGTGGCAGAGCTTCCTGGGACTTGTCCTGCTTGACCCCGGGGTCTTGCTCCCTGATCCCTTGACTCCTGTCCCGCTCTCACATCCATTCACACACAAATTCATGCACTTCCTAATGCACAGGCTTCCTTTTTTTTTTTAAATATTTACTTATTATTTATTTATGTATTGGCTGCTTCAGGTCTTAGTTATGGCACAGGGAATCTTTAGTTTCAGATTCAGACTTTAGCTGTGGCACGTGGGGCCTAGTTCCCTAACCAGGGATCGAAAGCAGGCCCCTGCATTGAGAGCGCGCAGTCTTAGCCCCTGAACCGCCAGGGGATTCCTCACACACCTTCTTATACACATATACACGCTGTCACATGTACACATGCAATTCACACACGCTTACACGCCCTTCCCCGCATACACACAAACTTCCGTCCTTCCCCCTGGAGCCTGGCTCTCCCTCTAGAGCTGGGAGGCCACGGCCGTGCCGGCTCCCAGATAAGCTGCCTGGAAAGTTGCGACCTCCCTCCATCTTGCCCTCGGCGCTGCCCTTAACTGTGCCAGTAGGTCAGTCCCCAGGGAGACGAAGAGCCAGGCTCCCATCCCTCCTTGGGAGCTTCCTGTCCCCCGCTCTCGTCCAGCGTGCATGCTCAGTTGCTTCCATCGTGTCCAACTCTGTGACCCCATGGAGTGTAGCCCGCCAGGCTCCTCTGTCCATGAGATTTTCCAGGCAAGAGTACTCGAGTGGGTTGCCATCCCCTCCTTCAGAAAATCTTCTAGATCCAGGGACTGAACCGGCGTTTCCTGTGTCTTCTGCATTGCCAGCCTGGTTCTTTACCACTAGCGCCCACCTAGGAAGCCCCACTCTTGTCCACAGACCTTTTTGTTCTCCGACCTTCTGGAATGCCCTCCCTGGACAGAGGGCAGACCAGATCCTCAGCATCTCTTCCCTGCAGAGCCCTAGAGGACAGGGAGGCGGTGTACAACCCAGGATGGCCTGGGGTGGGGAGTCATACCTGCTGCTCGCCCCCCCAGACACAGAACCGTGGGCAGCGCATGAAGGAGGGGGCCCACATCAACCGCTCGCTGCTGGCCCTGGGCAACTGCATCAATGCGCTGAGCGACAAGGGCACCAACAAGTACATCAACTATCGCGACAGCAAGCTCACCCGCCTCCTGAAGGTACCAGCTGCCACTGGGCCTGGGCCCTGAGCACCCGGGGTGGGGCTGCCAGCTTCCCAGAGGAAAGTACAGGATGTCAGCTGCATGTGAAGAAATAACAGATAAATAACGGAATGCGGTTTGGGTATCAGTATGTATGTCCCATGCCATCTCTGAGACATGCTTTTAAAAAAGCTCACTCATTTATCCAAATTTCAGATCTAAACTGGGTGTCCTGTAAGGGCTTCCTAGGGGGCTCGGTGGATATAAAAAATCTGCCTGCAGTGCAGGAGATGCAGATGTGGGTCAGGAAGGTCCCCTGGAGGAGGGCGTGGCAGCCCACGCCAGCACCCTTGCCTGGAGAATCCCATGGACAGAGGAGCCAGTCCACGGGGTCTAGAAGAGTCGGACATGGCTGAAGCGACTGAGCACACGCTCGCAGGCCCCCGTTTGTGAACAGCGAGGAGGAAAAGAGGTTGCATCTGAGCATCTGACTGCCCCCCTCCCATCAGCCCCAGAGCTGTGGGTTTGAGGGAACTGGGAGTCATCTGGATTTGGGGGTTCAGGTGGACAGTCAGTCTCGTGGCTCCCAGAGGCAGCTGTTGTGGGGTGGGGGCCACGCTCCTGGCTGGGCTCTGAGTGCAGTGCTCCACCCCGCCACACCCAGTTCCTTTTTGGAGAGGAGGGAGCCTTTCTGCATGACTTGTGGGATCTTAATTTCCCGACCAGGGATTGAACCTGGGCCCTCAGCAGTGAAAGCATGGAGTCCTAACCGCTGGACGGCCAGGGAATTCTTCACAGTTCCTTTTATCGGGTCAGCGTATCTGAGTTAGGGGGTCATTATCTCCATTTGCAGACGAGGACACCGAGGCACCAAGAGGCTAAGTAACCTCCCCAAGGGCTCCCGCCAGTGAGTGCTGGACGGAGGGCCCCAGCAGAGGTCTGGCTGGGCTGATGGCAGAGCTGCAGGTGACCTAACGCTGGGCATCAGCCTGCCAACATCACTGCACCCACTGGCTGGGGGTGCGAGAGCTGGCTCCTGCCACCTAGAAACCCAAGGGGGCTGAGGGTTAACGGGAGGTGAAGGAGCTTGCTTGAAGTCGCTCAGCTGGTCACTGCCCACCCAAGGGCTTTGCCCCCAGGCCCCTCCCTGTAGCCCCGCACACTCTCTCTGTTGCAGAGAGCAGGGCAAGCCCAGGATAAGGGAGGCGGTGGCCACAGGCCCAGTTCACTCCATCCCCAGCCTCACTCCAGCCAAGACAATGGCGCCTTCCACCGTCAGCAAAGGGGGTGACCTGGAAGGCCTGAGGAGATGGTGGAGAAGCCCAGGACCCCTCAGAGCTCTTCCTGCTCTGGTTCCAGCCAACCTTTCCTCGTCCTCATGTATATGAGCAGGGGAGGAGGATAGCTGGGAGACCCTGACTCAGATGCTGGAAATTTTCAAACATGAGCTTTGGAGAAGAAACTGGGAGAGGGAGGAAGTGGGGAGACGGCAGAGGGGGCAGGAGGGCCCACGGGGTGCTCAGCACCAGCACCCGCGAGTGTGAGAGAGAGATGCACACGCCATGAGGGCATCATGAGCGGGGTCAGGGCCCAGGAGGCGGCGCCCTGCTGACCACCGCCCGCCCCCGGCCCGTCCAGGACTCCCTGGGGGGAAATAGCCGCACCGTGATGATCGCCCACATCAGCCCAGCGAGCAGCGCCTTCGAGGAGTCCCGGAACACCCTGACCTACGCCGGCCGGGCCAAGAGCATCAAGACCCGGGTGAGGGGCCCCTGCTCTGTGACCCCAGCACTAGCCCTTCTGGGCCCAGATTCAAGCCCCCTGGACTGACTCCAGGGCCTGCCACCCCCAGTCCCCCGAACACACACACTGGACCGAGCCGCCCCTGCTCTGGCCCCCTGTGACTTGCCAGGAAGCCCACAGGGATTGTGCCAGGATTGACCTGGGTTCAATCCCTGGGTTGAAGATCCCCTGGAGGAGGGCATGACACCCACTCCAGTATTCTTTCCTGGAGAATCCCATGGACAGAGGAGCCTGGCGGGCTACAGTGCATGGGGTCGCAAAGAGTCAGACACAACTGAGTGACTAAGCACAGCACAGAACAGGGTTGGAGGCGAGGAGGTCATTACTGTCATTCTCTTTCTAACTTTATTTGGCCGTGGTCAGCCTTTGTTGTGTGTGGGCTTTCTCTGGTTGTGGCGAACTCGGGGCTCCTGTCTAGTGGCGACTGTGGTGGATTCTCTTATTGTGCGACACGGGCTCTGGGGCGTGTGGGCTCAGTAAGGGTGGCTTAGTTGCCCCATGGCATGTGAGATCTTCCCAGACCAGACACCAAACCCATGTCCCCTGCATTGGCAGGCAGACTCTCAGCCATCGGACCACCAGGGATGTCCCTTTCCTCCTCTTGCTCAAAGTCTGTGCTCATCCCCAAGGTCTGTGCCCCCAGCCCCACCATCCCCATCTTCCTGTTTCCATCTTAAAAGATGCTCATTCGCCGGGGTCCAGCCCCGGTGGATCCAGGGATATTCAAAGCGGGGACAGAGCGGGCGAGATAGGACAGGACAGGATAGGATAGTAGGAGATTAGTAGAAAAATAGAAGGCTGAATAACTTGGTTTACGGGGAAAGCCAATAAAACCTCAAGACAAGAGGTTTGCACCATCTACGTGGGCCACCAGCGTCCACTTGGGTCTCTAGAGGGGACCCCACTGTGGGCCCTCTTTTCTCGTGGAAGTTATAGCCAGGGCAAATAAGTAGACGTGGTGAGCCTCCCGCTCCAGATGGGAATTCAGCCTGGAATTAAAGTACAAGAGGACAGAGACAGAGAGACATGGGGGGAGCCAGATATCTTTAAAGAAGAAGCTCGGGAAGGCGAGTCATTTGAGAAACTGGTCTGTGAAGCTGGTCTGAGAAACTGCTCAGAGAGAACTGTTCCCAAGGAAACTGACTCCCAACTTTATTTTTTCACATGTCCTTTTTATTCAATGAAGATTAATAAGTTTCACAGATTTTGGCAATGACAGCAGCCCTGACTCTTAAGGAGAGCAGGCTTAGTCTCTGCATACCTAATTGTATACACAAGTCTTAGGTAATTTACATCATCTTCCAGCCAAAAGGCCAATTCGACAATTTACAGCTCTTTTCTGATAAGTGTTATTTCTTCAGGGTCTGGGGCCATTCTCGGGAGGCACTAAACAAAGTTGCATTCTTACATAGCAAGGACACAGTAAGCAGGAGGGCACAAATGATTTATAAGAGAAACAATTAACTCAAGAGCCTGGTGTTGCTAACATCAAAAAACGACTACATATTCCCAAACATTGTTTGTATAGCAGAAACTTCCAGGTGCAGATAAGGAGGTCTGGCAGCGACATTGAGGCAACAGTAAAATTTATCCTTAGAAAAGGTTTGTAACTTAAAAACACTTCAAGGTCCTTTTGCCCCTCACAGCTGGAGGTTGCGAGCAATTCACAAGCTTGTAAAAGGTCAGGGGAACCTGTTTAGGCAGGCTAGAGTTTTATCAAAGGGGGGTTGGGCTGCAACACTCCTTTCAAATGCAGGGAGCTAAAGCCCTGAATTAACTCTTTCCGAGAAACTGGCAGAGAATAGTGGAGAAACAGACAAATACAGAACAAATTTTTATTATTGGGGCACATGTTCAGGAAAAACCAGGGAGAAATCCGATGACTCAGATTGCTCTGCCATCTGAGTGTGCCTCGTGACTCTGTCACGGGTGGGATTCCTCACGCTGGCCCCCAACACTCATTCAGACCTTTATTCCTCCAAAGGCCCTAACCCTAACAGTTACAGTACTGGTGACTGTTACTGAGCACTTATATGTTGGCCCTTTATCAGTTCATCTCATGGGGTCCTCAAATGAGGCAGGCGTTATTTCTGTCCTCATTTTACAGCTGAGGACAGTGAGGCTGAAGGGAGCTAAGTGGCTTCCTGGCTAGGGAGGAATGGCACTGAGCTCTGCCCAGTTTCCAAGATTTCCTTACATTTTCTGGTCAGTGTGTTAGAATCCTGGCTATCTATGAGGTCATCTGGGCCCACCCGTGTGAAGAGTCTAAGAACCTAACCAACATTCTCCTAACACAGCAGTTTTCCAGCTACTGTGTCAGGAGCTGGATGCTTTATCTCTGCTCTCTCCATTAAGGAACTTAATGGTGGGAAGAGACCCTAAAAGAGCAAATTGATAGTTCAGAATATTATTAACATCAGGCAGCACGCCAACAGCAGGGAGGCCAGTGGGATCCCACGGACCTCTTTAGAGACAGTGAGTGGGAATCTGAAGGGTGAAGACGAGACTCCAGAAGGGAGGGAGCAGTAAGGACAGAGGCTCCTAAGGCAGGGAAGAGGTGGTGTCCGGGGCAGAGGTGGGGCGAGGAGGATGCTTCTTCCGCTGGAGCAGTGAGCCAAATGAAACTAGAGACAGCAGTGTGCCTTCAACACCAGATGAAGGAATCAGGACATTCTCCCAGCAGTAGGGAGCCAACGAGTTTCAAGTGGCGCAGAGAGCTGGGGCTTGCGGGGGGGCGGCGCATAATTTTAGGAGTATGCCTCTGGTAGGCGCATGTAGTTTGATAGGTTGTAGGGTCGGAGGCAGGGCTTCCCTGGTAGCTCAGGTGGTAAAGAATCCGCCTGCACAATGCAGGAGACCTGGGTTCAATCCCTGGGTTGAAGATCCCCTGGAGGAGGGCATGACACCCACTCCAGTATTCTTTTCTGGAGAATCCCATGGACAGAGGAGCCTGGCGGGCTACAGTCCATGGGGTCGCAAAGAGTCAGACACAACTGAATGACTAAGCACAGCACAGAACAGGGTTGGAGGCGAGGAGGTCATTACTGTCATCCAGGAGAAAAAGAGGGTCCCCGCTGGCAGGCCGTGGCCCCCCGGTGACTGCACCCCGCCCCCTCCCCAGGTGAAGCAGAACCTGCTCAGCGTCTCCTACCACATCGCCCAGTACACGAACATCATTGCTGACCTGCGGGGCGAGATCCAGAGGCTCAAGCGCAAGATCGAGGAGCGGGGCGGGCGGAGCCCGGACCGAGCCCCGCCGGGGCAGGGCGACATCTGCCACATCCAGGGTGCGTGCGTGGGTCTCCGTGAGCCAGAGCCGTCTCCTGATGCCCCTCCAGGCTGCCTCAGGGTGCTCTGTGGTCAGAGAGCTCTGGCTTCAAAGCCGGACTCGGGCTCTTTCTGCTGAGTAGCCTTTGAGCCTTCCATCCTTCCGCTGTCAAACAGAATCGCGATCTCTGCCTCAGAGACCTAACCTGAGGATTCGGTGGCATCAGACTGAGAGTCACCTGGGCGTTTAGCTGTGTGGGGGCTTCATGCTGGGGACTGCAGTGAGAGCTGCGAGACTGGGCCTAGCATCGCCAGGAGGGATACTGTTCCCTGACAGATTTTCTGTATTTGCTTTGATGATTTTGCAGCACATGGCAGTAAAGTGTTTAAGGGGTGCCTTTTACTAGTTGACAGAAAGGCACTCTAAAGGCTGGCAGAAGCCCAGTTCATACCGGGGAGCTGGGAGTCACCTTTGGGTCACCGCCTGAAGACAGTGTAGAAGTGGGATGTGGGAGGGGTAATCTAGGAGGTCTTCCTGGAGGAGGTGGTTGCACAGAAGTCTTTTGGGGAGAAAGAGAGGAGGGGAGGGCCCAGGCGGACCCAGACTTTCCCGGGCTGACCTTTTCTCCTCTGCTGACCTCTCCTACCTCCCATTCAACGGGCAGCCGAGGTCCAGCTGCACAGCGGGCAGGGCGAACAGGCTGCAATGGAACACCTTCGTGAGCAGCTGATCAACACCTTCCAAGAGCAAATGGACATGCGGAGACGCCTGCTGGAGCTGGAGAACCGCAGAATGGAGCTGGAGATGGACACCTCCCGCCACATGCTCACCATCGCCAGGTAAGCACCGCTGGCCTGGGATGGGAGCCGGGAGCTGGAGCCACACCTTATGCCCCCCCACCCCCCATGGCCTGAATCCCCCGTCTCCTTTGGGGTTGGGGCTGCGGCAGCTGGAAGCATAAGTCACGCCGGGCACTCAAGTGGCGGGAGGAGCGTCGGAAGGAGTCCTTCACTAAGGATGACACCAGGAAGGACTTGGACACCAGTGACAACCAGCCAGACATCGAGGAGCCCACCGAGGTGGTGTCTGCCCGCGAAAGCATCGCTACCTTGATGACCGAGCAGAAGACACTGCGAAAGCAGAAGGTGCCTGGGGCCAGGGGCTGGGCAAGGTGGGTGAGAGACATCAGGAAGGGGCTGGGGGAGGCTTGTGGGAGGAGTGAAACCTGGGCTCTCAGGCCACAAATCCCCTGTGACTCTGAGTCTTTCTCATCTGAGGGCTTCCCTGGTGGCTCAGATGGTAAAGAATCCACCTGCAATGTGGGAGATGCCGGTTCGATCCCTGGGTTGGGAAGATCCTCTGGAGTAGGAAATGGCTACCTACTCCAGTATTCTTGCCCAGAAAATCCCATAGACAGAGGGGACTGGCGGGTCACAGAGTCAGACACCAGTGAGGGACGAACGCTTTGTGTGTGTGTGTGTGTGTGCTCAGGTGCTCAGTGGGGTCCGACTCTTTGCTACCACCTGGACTATGTAGCCTGCCAGCCTCCTCTGTCCATGGGATTCTCCAGGCAAGAGCTCATCTTTCCAATGGGAGTGGTCAACCCTAGTGGGGTTGATGAGAAGATTAAATAAATCCTTACACACATTAAAGACTCAGAAAACTGTTAGCCAACATTCTAATTAGGATTTTCCAGATCCCCCTTCTCTGTTCTGGAGCATAGCCATACCAAGGGGCTTCAGGGTCCACCTGTCCAGAGGGCATCAGATGGGCTGGGGTTGAGCTGGTCCACGGAGCTCATTTCCCTGGATTCCCTGGTGGCTCAGATGGTAAAGGGTCTGCCTGCCAATGCGGGAGACCGAGGTTCGATCCCTGGGTGGAGAAGATCCCTTTGAGAAGGAAATGGCAGCCCACTGCAGTATCCTTGCTTGGAGAATCCCATGGAAGAAGGAGCCTGGCGGGCTGCGGTCCACGGAGTCGCAAGGAGTCAAACAGAACTGAGCGACTTCACTGCACGGAGCCTGTTTCAGGGATGGGTTGCAAGAAGGTGGGCACAGAGGGGTCACTCAGGAGCAGTC
>SJXQ01000918.1:206429-221160 GCA_006408695.1 Aepyceros melampus | reverse complement strand
TCGGCCTGCTCTGCCGCGTGCACGGGCTGGAGCTGGAGAGCGTCGAGATGCAGTCGCAAGCTCTGCGCCGCGACGGTGCGCTCCACCACGGCCGCGAGGCCCTGCGCCGCCTGGAGCAGCGCCGCAGCCTCTGCGAGGAGATCATCCGCGCCCAGCGGCAGCTCATCCAGGGTAGGGACCCCGCCCCGCGCGTCCGACCCGCCGAGGGCCCGAGAGCGCGCACTGAGCCCTGCCTCTCCGTTCCCCCACCGCAGACTGCAACCTGGCCGTCCCGCAGCACCTGAAGGAGCTGTACGAAGTGTACCTGCGGGAGCAGGAGGAGGGCAACCTGGAGCGTGCCACCATGATGGACCGCCTGGCCTCTCGGGCCCTGCAGGTGGGCGCCCGGGACGGACCATGTGCACCTGTGCTAGGGGCAGGGCTGATGCTCAAGGCGGCACCTGCCAGCAACTAGGCCCCCTTGGTCTTCTGGGGCTCCCAGCCCAGATTACAGCCCCAGATACTCTGTGTATCTGTGATACCCTGTATCACCCAGGCTGTTTACTCAGTCTGAGACCAAGTCTTCTGACCCCCCCTCCCTCTTTTCCCCTCCCCAGAACAGCGCCTTGCCCAAGATTAGCCCCCCAGGAACCGTGCCGACTCCGGAGGAGTCTGACCTAAAGACCGTCAAGATGCCAAACTCCGAGTCCCTGCACCAGCACAGCAGCTTCCTCCCTCTGCTCAGCACTGAGAGGTGAGCCTGAGGACCACTTCCGGCCATCCAGCCCACCTGAGCTTGATGCTTTCAGGGGAGGAGCTGATCTGGCCATGTCTCAGAGATGCCAGCCCAGACCTGGCTTCCCAGGGAGGATGGAGCAGGAAAGAGGGGAGGGGGCACAGGTCTGGAGCCAGGACTTTGGAGTCCTCGTTCCCACAATGCAACAGTTCTCAGGAGGGGTGGCGGTGGGACCCCCATGGTACCAGCCTGGGCAACAGCTGCCCATCCTCCTCTGCCGACCTCAGCGAAGCCAACCACCCGTTCAGGCCAGCTCCTGGGTCTGGCAAGCAAAGGGCTCCTCTATGCCCACCCCACCTCCTATCCTGGCCAGCAACCTGGTGACGCAGGAGGTGAGCAGTAGGCCCCATGGGCCCCTGGATGTGGGTGGGAGTACCCGGGAGGGACACCCAGTGGTTGGGATGGAACTTTTCCAAAACAGCCCTCTCAGGACATAGGGTCCCTGCTGGGTCCAATGGCCTCTCTTCCCAACCCATTCATCTCACAGGCTACCACTCAGGTTGGTCTGAACGGCCGGATCAGCTCCTCCGCTAAAAGCATCAAGAATCTGTCGGAGATCCCCTTGTCCCACAAAGGTGTGTCCCCTGCCTCCCCCCACCCCCCCATCAGCCTAAGCCTGGCATCATCTCAACAGCTCAGAGCACCCAGCCCGGAGCCCCTTCCTTCCCTCTGTCCATACAGAGCAGGGGACACAAGTGGAAACCAGAATGGGGAACACACACCCCCTCCACTTCTCACTCGAAAATAATTGTAACAGCAAATAGAGTCCGAATCCTCCCTGCCCTGTGGCCACAGGCGACCCTCATTATCTCAGCAATCCATCCTCAGAACCTGGGACTTCCCTGGCAGTCCAGTGCTTAAGACTCAGCACTTCCACTGCAACAGGTGAAGGTTCAATCCCCAGTCAGGGAACTAAGATCCTGTATGCCGTGTGTCATGGTAAAAAAAAAAATCTTCACAACCCACTGGGGTTAGTTTTCCCATCATCAGTTTACAGATGAAGGCTCAGAAACTTGCCCAAAGTTTCTCAAACAGCAAGCAACTTGGGGTGAGCTGCAGCAGAGAAAGGGGTGTTGGAGGTGCAGGAGGGGGAGGAAAATGTGGCCTTGATCCCCGGCTGGGTGCCCCTGTCCCACCGCAGGGAGGAAAGAGACCACGGCCGACACCAAGAGCATCGCTGGGAAGGCTGCCCAGCGCCGCTCGCAGGCCTTGGGGGCCGAAAGGCGCCAACTGCTGGCACCCACCATGAAGCACAGCAGCCCGTCCTTGACTCGCTGGGCAAGACTGAAGACGTGCGGCCGCCCGGACCGCTGGCCTGCAAGCGGCCGCCCAGCCCCGCCCTCCAGCACGCCACCAGCGAGGACAGCCTGTCCAGCAGTGCGGGCGCGGGCGAGGCGCCGGCCCGGGCGGCCGAGCGTCATGGCGACGGCCCTTGTCCCGCGCTGCGAGGCCAGAGGAAGAGCCTAGGCAGGAAGCGGGAGGAGTCCCTGGAGGCAAAGAGGAAGCGGAAGTCCCAGACTTCCGAAGCCGCAGGACAAGGGGTGAGCCTGGGGGGACAGGAGCTGGGGGTGTCTGGGCCCCCTCCTTGCCGGGTTCTGAAGGCTGGACTCCTCCAGAGGCCCCAGGGTACCCCTAGCTGTGCACCACTCCATGGAGTGTCCCCCAGGTGAACCTAACATCTCCATGTATCAGGTCCCCACGCAGCTCCCAGCTCATCTGGCTCTCCAGCCAACGCAGCTCTCCCGCCCCAAGACGCACGTTGCTGGGCCCCGTCCCATGGAGAATCACACCTCAGAAGCGAGGTTGCCAGTGGTTGGACACCTGACCCCTACCATCGAGCACAGGGAAAAGGCCACGCTGCCTATGGCCAAGGTCAAACTCCCTCCATGCCGGAACTTGCGTGAGTACCAGCAAGTGTTGGAGGGCAGGGATAGCAATGGGGAGAGGGGAGCCCTCGGCCAGGCCAGGGAGGAGGCTGGTTGAGCTCCCTGCGCCTATGGCTGCCCCTTGCTGGAAACTGGGTTCCTGAAGACTATTAGTGGGACTGGCCTCTGGTGGGGGAGGTGCCCCTAGGGAGTTCAGAGCCACTGTGGGTGACGAGAAGGGCATGGAGAGGCATGCCTTAAAGCACAGCTCCTGGCCCTTCCCTGGCACAGGCCCTGAGGACCCCTCCCCCCTCGCTGCCGCCTCCAACCCAGCGGATGTTTCCGAACAGGTTGCTCGGATGCCCTGCCTGCCCTATGGCACAGGCACCCAAGGCAAAAATGGACGCTTGCAGCACAACTGAGGGCCTGCCTGGAACTGGCCCTCCTGCCCGCCAAGGCTTGATGGGGTGTGGCAGGAAAGGGAGACGGAGGCTGGGCAGATGGGGATGACTTGGCATCAGGAGCTTGGGATCTCAGAAGGCTGGGGCCCCTGGGACCCAGGAGTCATGGAGGTACCTGATCCCCACACTTGGCGTGCCTTCAGTGCCACCTGGAAGGGGAACTGAGCCCAGGAGGCATGGCCTGGATGGCAAGGCTCCCTGCTTCCCAGCCCTGGATCCCAGGGCTCCCTGGGCAGAGACTCCTGTTGCCGAAACTCTATTCTAAGATCTGCAACCAGGCTTGGCCTGAGGAATGTGGGGTGGGGGCGGAGCAGGGAGGGACTGTTAGTGGGATTAGGGCTCCTGGGCCCACATCTGGGACAAGGGCATGCTGGATGGTTGGGGAAGGGCCCGACGGGCATTTCCCTTACTGTGGCTGGGGGGTGGGAAGGAATCTAATTTTATTACTTAGCAGTTGCTTCCACCTTCCCCCTGCCCCCCAATTCCTTTTTAACAATAAAAATGACATTAGAGTTTTGTTGGTTGTTCTGGAAACTAGACCTTGTCTGAAAGGTGGGGTGTCCTGACAGACTGGGCTTCCCTTCCCGGGTGGTGCTAATAGTAAAGAACCTGCCTGCAATGCAGGAGATGCAAGAGATATGGGTTCAGTCCCTGGGTCAGGAAGATCCCCTGGAGGAAGAAACGGCAACCCACTCCAGGATTCTTGCCTGAAGAATCCCATGGGTAAAGGACTGGCGGGCTCCAGTCCATGGGGCTGCCAACAGCCAGACATGACTGAGCAACTGAGCATGTCACTGATTAAGATTCACCCCAAGTCCTCTCTTCCCACCACACCCTGTTCCTTTCCTGCTGGTTGTAGAGCACCAGTCAACAAACTCCTGGGGGAAAGCAGTTTTCCTCCGGACTCAGGTCTCTGCCCAGACCTCCTCCCAGGAGAGGTCAGAGACAGGGTTGTGCTTTCCCCTCCCACCCCAGGCAGTCACGGCTAGAAATTGCTCAGCTGAGCCCCTGTTTCAGGTGAGAAAGCTCCCCCAAGGTGCGCCTGGTCATCACGCTGCTTTTACCTGTCCTGTCCCCTGTGGGGGGAAAGCTAATGAACGACGGGCAGTCCTTGGCCTGTGGAGCCCTCCTTGGACTGTTTTTACCCCCAGAACTGGGTGGTTTAATCATCCCCTTGCTGCTCCGAGCACTGGCTTATTCTACCAAGAGCATTGGCTTCCCATCTAGTGCTGGTGATCAAGAATCCACTTGCTAACACAGGAGATGCAAGAGACATGTGTTCGATTCCTGGGTTGGAAGATCCCCTGCAGGAGGAAATGGCATCCCCTTCCAGTATTCTTGCCTGAAAAGTTCCATGGGCAGTGGATCCTACCCGGCTACAGTACATGAGGTGGCAAAGACTGAAACACAGCTGAGCACACATATAAACAACACCAGGAATCCCACATTCAAGTCAGTGTGAAAGCAGCTCCTGAAACCAGGCATCTGGTCTACCACCCAGCTCTAAGGCCGCCAGCGCCTGGTCACCCAGCAGGCCAGGAGAGACACCTCTATTTTCCTGATCCAGAGGCATCACGGATGCTGAGCTCCCCTCCCCGGCCCGCTTGGCTACTTGGGGGTCCGGATGAGGGTGTGATAGACGGGCTTTACAATGAGGTGGAGGTGCAGGGCGTTCTCCACCAGGTACTCAGAGTTGCGCCGCTGCAGGTCGGCGTGCGCCAGGAAGTCGCCGGCCTCTTCGCTGCTCTGGTGGAAGCTGTAGGCGTGGCGGACCAGCAGGCGGCCGTGGTGGCGCGCCCCCACCAGCACAGTCTTCTGGAAGCTCACGCCCGCCGCATCGCCGCCGCTGCTGGCCGGCGTGACCACCAGTCGCGGCCGGCCGTCCTCGGGGCGTGCGAGGGGCAGCGCGGTGCCCGTGGCGTCCGCGTAGACGGGCCGTAGACTTACTGGCAGCCAGCGTGGCGAGAAGAGCACGTTCCAGGTGACCCGGCGGCCCGAGTCATGGCCGCTGGGCCCAGCTGCGTCTGGAAGCTGGTGCTGCGATCGTCGCGGGCCGGGTTGTTGATAACCCACGGGGTGCCCCAGGCAGGTGCAAGGTAGTTGCGGGGCAGGAAGGCGCTGCCATTGACGTCGAAAAACTTCGCGTAGTGCAGCGGCGAGGCGGCGTGGAACTGGTAGGCCTGAAGGAGCAGGTCGGCCACCGCCGGGCCATGGCGCGCCAGGGCGGCCGAGCGCGCCTGCAGCTGGAACAGCTGCGCCGGAGGAATCATAGGGTAACGGATGGCGCGCAGCGCGCGCTCGGCAACGGCCGGAGGCGGCCGCGCGCGGCCCAGCCATGCCTCCAGCGCCTGGAAGAGCTCCAGCTCGTCCTGCAGCACAAGGTCCGAGCGCGGCAGCAGCTGCGCCAGCAGCTCGGGGCTCACGGCGCCCCACTCGGCGCTCCCTGCCACGGCCGACAGGTTCCAGGCCAGGAACTGCAGGCAGCTCTGGCGCAGGGCCTCGTCTCCGGTGCTCACCGCGTAGTGGTACCAGCCCACTGCCGGGCCCGCGCCGCCCGCCAGGTGCGCGCGCATGTAGTCGGCCACGCCCCGCTGCAAGGAGGCCACGCGGTACTTGGTGGCCAGCTGGTGCAGGGGGATGGCCTGCGCCAGCAGCACGGTCAGCTCGCCGCAGTAGAGGTACCTGCCAGAGAGGTGCAGAGAGGGAGCGCGGTCAGGGCGGCCGCGGTCACCCTACCCAGCACAGCCTCCTGAGTCCCAAGAGTACCCAGCATTGGGCGACAGCATCGTCATTAAGGGAGCCAACAGAAGGACCTTTCCACGCGCATCCTACTTCACGTCCTCTTCTTTCCGGTTTCTCGTGGGACGTGGGAATAAGCAAGCATTTATTGAGCACAGGTGGCTCAGTGGTGAAGGCAATGGCACCCCACTCCAGTACTCTTGCCTGGAAAATCCCATGGACGGAGGAGCCTGGAAGGCTGTAGTCCATGGGGTCGCTGAGGGTCGGAAACGACTGAGCAACTTCACTTTCATTTTCACTTTGATGCATTGGAAAAGGAAATGGCAACCCATTCCAGTGTTCTTGCCTGGAGAATCCCAGGGATGGGGTAGCTTGGTGGGCTGCTGTCCATGGGGTTGCACAGAGTCGGACACGACTGAAGTGACTTAGTAGGCTCAGTGGTGAAGCATCCGCCTGCCAATGCAGGAGACGCAGGTTCTGTCCCTGGGTCAGGAAGATCCCCTGGAGAAGGAAATGGCAACCCCCTCCAGTATTCTTGCCTGGGAAATACCATGGACACATGAGCCTGGTGGGCTATAGCCCATGGGGTCACAAAGAGTCAGACAGGACTTGCTGACTGAGCATGTCAGTGATTCCTCGATTGAGTGCCCACTGAGTGGCTGAGCTCTGTGCTGGGACAAGAAAGATGTAGCTCCTACCTTTGCCAGGTTTACAGTGTGGGTTCGTATTCATATTCTACCAGTTACTTGGGCAAGCCATTGAACTTCGCTGTTTGCCTCTGGGAACAAAAGATGTTTCCCAGAATCCCTTAGATCACATGACTAAATTCTAGCTAATGAGATGTCCGCAAAGGCACAGACTGAGATTGGGGGAAAGCCTGGTTAAATAGAACTGACTAGGGTAGAGATTATTGTCATTCAGTCTGTCAGTCCTGTCCAACTCTGTGACCCCATAGACTGCAGCACACGAGGCTTCCCCGTCTTTCACCATCTCCTGGAGCTTGTTCAAACTCTTATCCATTGAGTCAGTGATGCCATCCAACTATCTCATCCTTTGTCGTCCCCTTCTCCTCCTTCCTTCAGTCTTTCCCAGTTAGGGGGAATGATGCTTTTCTCCTTCGATGCCCGGAAGTTTGAGGAAATGACCAATATTCTGCAGCCATCTTGTCTAAGCTATTAAAGCAGAGTCACTGTCTCAGACTAGAGTGTGGGCAGTGTCCCTGTGCAGCATGCTAGCAGGAAGCAGCCCCCTAGCCCTGTGGTTCAAAACCTGGCCAGACAGCTAAACCACACAGAGACATTAAAATAAGAAACTTCTGGCCCAGCCCTAGATAAGAAGCTCGGGATTCAGGGTGGGGTCCAGAAGCCTATAGTCTTTAAAAGCTATCAAGGCCAGGTTTGGAAACAGCTTTGAGAGTATTTGGTAACTAAGTTCAAACCACTCAGAGCTTTCAGGCAAGGGAGTCATGCTGCATTTTGCAAGAAGCTGGTGCAAAGAAGGAAGAGGGAAGTGGTTGCATGGTCATCCTAACGCCATCCAGGGAAGGGGCAGGGCTAAGAGCCAGGGCTTCCATCACCCTGTGAGTGGAGAAGCCAGGGATGTGGAAAGGGATGACATCTTCCCCCCCAACCCCCTGATCCTTCCCCACCTGATGAACTTGTCGAAGACGGCCGCACAGTCCCGGGACTCCTGCAACACCACCTCGCTCTGGTTACTCAGCAGCTCCCGGAACTGCTCACTGTGCAGTCCCAGCAGCAGGCGGTGGGCATGGAAGACTCGGACCTCGTCGGTGCCCATGGCCTGCACCCGCAACACCACGTCGCTGGCGTTGCCCTGCCGCAGCAGTTCCTGCAGGCGCTGGAGCAGCATCTGGGAGTGGTTGATGGAGGTGCCCGCTGACTCCCCGCCAACATCAGTTTTCTGGGCTGCAGCAGGAAGGAGCACAGAGCAGCCTGAGAGGGCAGCTTCTGGGGCTGCAGATGGACCAGCTGGAGATGCCTGTGGCTGGATGTGGGCAGAGGGTAGGGGAAGCCTGGGGGGGCTGTGTGCTCCCATTTGTGCCTGTGAAGTGCGTGGGTGCATGTGTGTGCAGACAAGCACATCTTAGATGGGGAAATTCGTGAACCTGAGCAGACCCTGAGAAGATGCTCTTGGAATGGGGCGGGGGGCAGATTCCCAGCAGGGAGAGGTCAGGAATCAGGATGGGAGAAAATGTGCAGAGCTGGATTTCCCTGGTGACTCTGTGGTAAAAATCCGCCTGCCCATGCAGGAGACATAGGTGTGATCCCAGATCTGAGAAGATCCCACGTGCCACAGAGCAACTAAGCCTGTGCTCCCGAGCCGGGGAGCTGAAACTACTGAGCCCAAGGTCTGCAACAAGAAAAGCCACTGCAGTGAGAAGCCCGCGCACTTGGAAGAAGAGTAGCCCCTGCTTGTTGCAACTAGAGAAAAGCCCACACAGCAGCAGAGACCTGCCACATCCAAAAAAAAAAAAATTAATGTCTAGAGCTGATCTCCATGATGCCAGACCCCTAGGCAAGGACTGAGGAACCTCTTGGTCCCCACCCCCTCGCCTCCTGAAGAATTGCCCACCTTACCCCTTGGAAGAGAAAAGTTGGCCCAAAGCAGTGCATTCCCCAGCAAATCATCCATGGAGCACTTACAATAAGCCAGACACTCCCGTGGGAGCACAGGACACAAAACAAATCAGCTCCTTACACTCATAAAACCACAACTTAGCTTCTCAGGCAATAAATACATAAATAAGCACTCTGGTTTTAGGCTGTGACCAGTGAGGGAGGTGACGGGAGTGGGGTGGCGGCTCCTGTAGGTGCAGGAATCAGAGACACTTCCCTGAGGAAGTGATAAGGAGCCTGCCCGAGGCCCTGGGAGAGGCTGGGCTTGGTGCTAGGAAGGCAGAGGGGATCTGCCCACATTCTGAGTGGGAGGCGAGGGGGCGGAGCAGGGGAGGGGGCTGCAGCCTACGGGGGTGGTCCTGATCTGGGAGGCAGGGGTTTACACTGGCCTCCCTGGGGACCCGAGAAAGCACAGTGAGCAGGTCCTGGACGGGACTCTCGAGGCACCTGCGCCTTGGGACTGGCATCCTCCTGCTTCCAGGCGAGCCCCATGGGACCCTCCTCCCCTGTTTCCAGGGACACCGTGAGGGTCAAACAGGGACACGTGCTCACGGACGGAAAACTCAAGTGACAGAAAGCACTGCCAGCAGCTTCCCCAAGTGGAGCATGGACTGAGGAGTCGAGGGGAGCAGATGGGCACCCCTATCCCGCCAGTGTGCGTATGTGTGCACGTGCCCACACACACACACATACACACAGTCCCAGGGCCCATGTGGCCTCTTAGGAGGCTCCCAGGAAAGCAGAATGAGAGGCAGATAGAAGGAGAAAGGGTGAGAGAGGAGCCCTGGTTATTTTCCAGCCCCACCATCCCCCACGCTGTCACAGTGAAGGCTCCAAACGCTGATGGAGCCCACTCTCCCCAGCCTGGGCCCAGCTGCCAGGGACAATGGACAGTGGAAGGGTCTTCCTGTGGTTAAGCCCCCTGCCTGCCCAGCCCTCCTGCCCTTGGAGGCCGGCTGCCCTCCTCCATGGAGCTACGTGATCAAATCAACTCTGTGCCTGGCCAGGCCGTCTGGACACCGTCCCCTCCTGGCCGTGGGCAGTTGGAGACCGAAGGTCCTGCCCCTTCTCCTTGCCCACTACCCACTCACCTGCACGAGTGACGAGGCCCACCAAAGTCAGCATGGCCCAGAAGCTGGCCCAGGACCCAGGCTTGGCAGAGCCCAGCCTGCGCATCTTTGCACCCTATCCCCAAGCCCACGGGAGGAACAGCGGAGCAGACCACTCCGCGCACATCCCTCCTCCTTATATAGGATCCAGCCCAAGGGGATGGCCGCCCCCCTTTCCCAGCTGGCTTCCCTCCCCCAACCCAGCCTCTGCCTTGGATTGGTGGAAACTGGCCCCAGCTGTTACCCAGGCAACCAGTTGAACCGGAGAGCGGCCGCCACAGGCGCTATTGTGCTGCTCTCGGGCCCCTGAGGGGACCAGATCCGGCAGCTTCCCCCACGTCTCCTACCACCCGGGACAGCTAGTCACTCCTCTCCTGGGAAGTCGAAGGCTCTCCAAAGGGCAGGCAAAGGGCTCCAGAACCAGAGGCAGCCACCAGCCCAGAGGGTCCCCAGCCGCCTCCCCTGACCCCCCGCCCTGGCACAGAGTACGCTTGGCAGCATTGTGGCTGGAGCACCATGGTGAGCCAAGGACTGCAAAGGAAAGGCCTGGAAGAGGAGGAGGCCACGGTCCGGGCCCCGCCTCCCCCTCCCGTGTTAGGCTGGGCTAGCTCTCCAGAAAAGAGGACAGGGCTCTAACAGGGGCCAGTGGGGTAGCTGATGTCATTTTCATGCCCTTCGTTGAAGAAGGTTCCTGGTGCGCTCTGAGGAGGGTGATGGGCCTTAGGGACATGAGGGCTGTGGCCATCACCCCCTCTCCAGGTCAAGGTGAGCTAGGATGGCAGGGCCGGGCATAAAGCAGCTGCACCCCGTGCCGTGCACCCCTGCTGAGCACCCCCACCCAGAGCCGGGCTGGCTGCCGCGCTTGAGGCTGGTCCCCCGCAGGCATCCTGCCCGCTGTCTGACCAGGAGCTGCCCTGGCACCTTCTTCCTCTAATTCACCTTCTCAAGTGGTCTCAGGTCTCTTGGTTCACCTCCTTGGAAGGTTTCTCTTACCAGCTTCTGTCCAACTTCCTACTGTAATTTTTCCCATCTCAAAGTTCCACAGAGGGGGCTTCCCTGGTGGTCCAGTGGTTGCGACTCCATGCTCCCAAGGCAGGGGGGCCGGGTTCCACCTCTGATCAGGCAACTAAGATCTGGCTTGCTGCAACTAAGACCGGTGCGGTCAAAAAATAAATAAATAAAAGCTGCAAGGAGACACACAGCAGAGCCAGGACCTACCCTGACAGTCGGAGACACTGAGGCAGACAGCTAGGTAACAGTGTCAGCAGGGTTAGTGCAGGGGCGAGCTCTTCTAAGGACAAAGGGATAGAGAGAAGAGGGTGGAATCTGGAGCCCAGGGGGATGGGAGTCTGGAGCCCAGGGGGATGGGAGTCTGGAGCCCAGGGGGATGGGTGGGCCGCACTGGTGGGGCCTCACCTTTTCCAGGAACAGGTAGGGCCTGGCCCAGATCCTCACGGGAGGGAGTCCTTCCAAGTTGATAAACTGAAATGGTGTGTGTGTGTGTGTGGAGTGTGTGTGTGTGTGTGTGTGTGTGTGTTGGGGGTCCTCCCAGGAGATCCAGCTTAGCCTTTCTCCCGAGGCTGGGCCCTTCACTGGGGCTGAGTTAGAGCCCGCCCTCCCTTGCTCTCTGAATCCCAGGGACCGGCTCAATGCATTGTCTCTGCCCCGGGCTGGCACAGAGAAACCCAACAGCTCCACCCCCCACCCGTCTCTGGAGCCACAGAGAGAGCTGGAATTGGGTCTGGCACCTGCTTCGTCCGGGTTGGCAGAGATGCAGCTGTCCGGCCCAGCGGAAACCCCTCCCGCTGTCCTGACCTTCACGCCCAGCTCCCTTCATCCAGATTTGCCACCCCCTGCCCACTGGCTGCGCGCCTGCCCTTCCCGGGAGGCTGTACCACCTCCCTGACCCAATCCAACGAGACAGAGCCTCAGTGTGAGGGGAGGGTGGGGTCAGGGCCAGCACTGTTCAATAGGATGTCATTGATGATTTTTTACAAAGATGATGCTGAGAGAACCCACCAGTCAGAAAATGGTCTTTCAGTTAGAAAGTCTCCTTGAGGCTCAGAAGTGTGACCCACCTGTGCTGGGATCTCCCACCCTCCACCTAGGAGCCAGGGCACCTGTGTCTTCTTAGCATCTTGACGATGGTCATGTACACCCCGAAGCTAAGCTCTACTGGCTGGAGTTAGGTGGATGGCATTTCAAGTGTGCAGGAATTGGGGAGGGCCCAGGTTACCCAGAAGACCCAGGAGGGACACCTCTGGCTCCCCATCTCTGGGGGACCTCGCCTCTTCTAGTTCTAACTTCTAGTTCTGAAACTCCTCTACTGATCTAGAAACTGCCTTTCCAGCGACTGCCCTGGTGGTCCAGTGGCCAAGATTCCAAGTCCCCAGTGGAGAGGCCTGGGTTTGATCCCTGGTCAGGGAATTAGATCCCATATGCTGCAACTGGGAGCTCGTGTGCTGCAACTGAAGAGCTTGCACGCCGCAACCAAGGTCTAGTGTAGCCAAATAAATTAAAAAAAAAAAAAAAAAAGCTGACTTTCCAGGAATACGCATTTTCTGTTTTCATTTTCTTAGTCTGAGGGTTTCTGAAGTGTATGCATGCATGTGTTTGTAGGTACGCAAGTGTGTGTGTGTGTGTGTGCGGTCTGTAAGTATGCACACGTGTTTGTAGAGGGTGTGTGTATGTGTGTGTGTGTGTGTGTGTGTGGAAGTATACATGCCTGTGTTTGTGTGCTTGTGGTGTGTGTGAGAGTCTTGGAGCTGGAGAGAGGAAGCGGGGTGTCCACCCTGCCCAATCTTGCAGATGGAAGGTCAGAGACAGTTTTATCTGGCCCTGTGCATCTGGAAGCTCCGTAATTGCTTGAGAGCAAGTCTGAGCTAGAACAATTCCCGGAGACCAGTGTAACTTCCCACCTGAGACAAGAGTACCTATGACTCAAGGGGCTTGTCTGAGGTCCCCTGGCCCAGAAGGGGCTGAGCCTGGATTCAGATGTTGCTTTTCTGTTTTTCTTTCCGCAGCCCCATACTGTCTCTTCTGGGAAGCTATTTCAGTACCCACACACGAGGCAAGGAATCGCTAGTGTTGGTAGAATAAGCTTGGGGCAGGATGCAGAGTTTCTGAATCTACGGATGCGGGAGGATGGAAGGGTGGGCTCCCAGTGCCCCCCGCCCCAGCTGCAGCCTCCCTTGTACCTGTGATGTCTCACTTCCTGAGCTAGGGTGCCCCAGAACACTTAGATTGGGGAACAAGGAATCAGGAATCTAGGTTCCAGGCTGCTCGGATTTGGGGGTGGGAGGCCCAGCAATGATAAACAGGAGAGAATTGCTCCTCAGAGTAACTGACATGACATGGAAAGCTCAACCTGAAGCCAGGCTGCCCCGTGGTGGCACCCGCCTTCCAGCCTCAGCGTCCTGCGCCATGCTGCCCACACACCCCCAGCTGGAGGGCCTTGTGCGCCCGAGGGGTGTGTCTACCTGACCCACTTCCCCTCCCGGTAAGGCCTGAGCTCAGGGTGGACTTGTGCTACCTGAGTACCTGCTCTTCTGGTGGGAGGGAGGGACCAGCAAACGGCTCTGGAGGAGGGACAAGGCCACATTCAAATTCCACCTGCCACTTACATGCTCTTAGCCTTATCCTACTTGCTGGACTTCTCTGCGCTTCGGTCCCCTCTCGTGTGAAATTGAGATGTCTCAAGTAGCTTGCGGGGCTGCTGGGAGGGTGACCCGTAGGGAATAGGGTGGGTCCTCAGGAGATGTTGGCAGAGACCCTTACACCTGGCTGTAAGTGGCCCCCTGCTCACCCACAGCCTCCTGGTGCAGGGAGGTGGCGGCCTGGGGACTTATCTGTGCCATTTGCACCCTCTGCTGCTGGAGTCCCGGACACTCTGCGCAGGGACCTGAGTGCCTACTGTGCCTCCTGTGACCAAAGCCAGTGGACTCTTGGAGGTATGCAGTGCCAGGACCCGGCCACCAGGGAGCAGCAAGGCTTCTGTGAGTTCCGAGGCTGGGTGTGAAGGTGAGGCTGAGGGTGGGCATCCTGGCTCCAGCCCCAGAGTGGGATTTAACTTTGTTCAGTCACTAAGTCCTATCTGACTCTTGGCAACCCCACCGACTGCAGCACACCAGTCTTCCCTGTTCTTCACCATCTCCCAGAGTTTGCTCAAACTCATGTCCATTGAATTGGTGATGCCATCCAACCATCTCATCCTCTGTTGTCCCTTTCTCCTCCTGCCCTCAGTCTTTCCCAGCATCAGTGTCTTTTCCAATGAGTTGGCTCTTCCCATCAGGTGGCCGAAGTTTTGGAGCTTCAGCATCAGTCCTTCAATGAATATTCAGGGTTGATTTCCTTTAGGATGGACTGGTTTGATCTCCTTGCAGTCCCAGGGACTTAGGTCTAACTCAGGGAGCCTGGAGACGGGCTCTGCGGCATTCCCAGAGGGTGAGCGTGGGAGGCGACTCCAAGCTGGGCCTCAGCTCGCCCCGGACTCAATCCACATACTGTCCCAGGCGCCCACGTGGGCTGTGCTGGTGACTCTTCCCCACGTGGGATGGGAGAGCTGGCCAGGCTCAAATTCCAGTCTCTCTGGACTGCAAGCCACGCCGGATGGTGTTTATTTGCTAGTGACTGCTTGAAGGATGGTCCATTTCACCAGGGCTAGGAAAACAAGGGCTTGTGGGGTGCTGCTGAGTCTGGGTTTCCCAGAGCTGCTGGCAGCTGGTCCGGCTCCTCCTTGGGGTCCTGGCCAGCCCCAGGCACGGCTTCCTGCCATCCTTCCAGGCCAGCAGCACCCCCACCCCACCCCGAGGTAGCCTCCTTCTCGACCCACCACCCGCAGTTACTGCACGACTGATTCCTTCCAACCTGGCCCGGGGGCTCCTCTCCAGATCCGTGTCCCACCCAGGGCGGCCTCGGCGCTCCCTCCTTGGCACGAGTTTCCCCCCACTCCTGTCTGAGTCAGCTCCTGGAACCCATCTGCCTTTCTTCAGAGTGCTCGCCCCCAGGGTTTCTGACAGCCAGACTGAGCCCAGGCCGGTTCCCAGTGCCCTTGGAGCACGGGGCAGGCCATCCAGAGGGCCAGTGCGACTCTTCCAAAGGCCACCCTCCAGCCTCGCGCCTTCCCTTCCCAGGCTCCCTCGTGGTC
>SJXQ01000918.1:133766-193062 GCA_006408695.1 Aepyceros melampus | reverse complement strand
AAGGAGCCGGGAAAGGGGACGCCCCAGGGGGAGCTGGGCTGCCACCTGGCCCTCCCTCACCTTCTCCTGGAAAGCAGAGCTCAGGCCAACATCTAGGCGCCCCTGGAGAAAGTGGGTGCGGGCCTGACTCCGCCTCGTGGCCAGCAGGGGCTTTCCCGCCCAGGGCCCCCACCTACCCTCCTCCTTCTCGGGGTCCTCTGGGCGGGAGCGGGGAGGGGGTGATGAGGACACGGTTGGTCCACTTCCCGTGGTCACTCCTGACCTCTGACCCCAGGTCCCATACCCCTGGCTGGGCATGAGGGATTGGCTGGGGCCTCCCACCCCTCCAGCTGAGCCTGGGCAAGGGCTCCTCCAGTCTTGGGCACCCCTTCCACCCGCCCGCCCCACCACCCCAACTCTCTCCACGGCTGCTGGAAGTGAAAGAGTTAACCAGGTCTGTGGCGTTTCCCTCCCAGACTCCTCCTAGATGTATATTTAGCAGACAGGGCAAAGCCAGGGAGAGGAATGCCCAGCTGCCCTGGCACCAGAGCCCCTGATGGCCACACCACTCCCAGGAGGGTGGGGGCGGCTCTAAATGGAAGGCTGTGGCCTCAGGGGGACTTGGAGGCCCCTGTGGAGAAGGGCAGGGCGATGCTCCTTTTCCAGAGAGAAGGATCCAGTGACTGGGTCTCCCAGGGCCCCGAGAGAGGCAGGATTGTGGGAAGGGGGCTGGCATCAGAGAGCTTACTGTCAAGGGGCGTTGGGGCACGGCTGGCTGGGAGGGTTCCTTCCAACTGCCGAGCCCGATGCTGGCCTGGACCAGGGACCGTGGGAACTGAGGGTCACAGGCCAGGTGCCCCAACAGGTTCAGGTGCCCATCTGGCTGGCTGGACATGGCTGGAGGGGAGATGGCTAGGGAGCCGTGTGCCAGCAGTCACCCGTTCACTTTGGGACAGCAAGCATCGCCAGCAGACGTCACGTGAGGTGGGCTAGAGCAGGAGTTCTTCTAAGTTCTCCATCAAGAGTGCTTCCAGGGGCCCAACTTTTGAGAAGTGACTGGCAGGTGGGGTGATGGCACAGTATTTTGGCTTTAACAGTGGGGAACCCACTGAGCTGGCACCAGGGCACCTGGGTTCTGGCCTTTTCTCTGATACCAACACACTGCATGACCTTGGAAAAGTCATTTCTGGCCCCAGGGGTCTCAGTTAGCTCGTCTGTAAAATGTGGAGGTTGGACAAGACGGGACCCACGGTCAAGTCCACTAAGCAGGAGTTCTTCTAAGTTCTCCATCAAGAGTGCTTCCAGGGGCCCAACTTTTGAGAAGTGACTGGCAGGTGGGGTGATGGCACAGTATTTTGGCTTTAACAGTGGGGAACCCACTGAGCTGGCACCAGGGCACCTGGGTTCTGGCCTTTTCTCTGATACCAACACACTGCATGACCTTGGAAAAGTCATTTCTGGCCCCAGGGGTCTCAGTTAGCTCGTCTGTAAAATGTGGAGGTTGGACAAGACGGGACCCACGGTCAAGTCCACTGGCAAACTCCCGAGTCCTGGATGAGCCTCAGTTCAGAGTAGAAGGGTGAGACACAGCCTGCTGGTTGGGAGGCATCTCACAGAATAAGCAGCAACTTCTGAGAATCTCCCATGGACCAGTGTGTGTTTGTGGTGTGTGTGTGTGTGTGTGTGTGTGTGTGCACGCCTCCTGGCCTTCTGAGACCTCTGACCTCCCTCTTAGACCTGCTGCCTCACCTCCACGGAGCTCCTTTGTGACGAAATAGAAGTGGGCTCCCATAGAGTGAAAGTTAGTTGCTCAGTCATGTCTGACTCTTTGCGACTCCATGGACCTGCATGACCAAGGAATCGAACCAGGGTCTCAATGAACGTTAGTCTCTATGAACCATGCATTGCTGTCAGATTCTTTACCATCTGAGCCACCAGGGAAGCCCATAGATGGACATACACTGAGGGTCAAAGAGTTAAAGCAATTGCCCTGCAAAACACACCTAGTTCGTGGTGAGGCAGGACTCGGACGCAGGCCTGTTTGTTCATCCCTGGGTTCGGTGCATCTCACTCTTGGGCAAGGCTCAGGGAGGTGCTTGAGTTAGCAGGGAGTGCAGACCCAGGAGGGAGGCATAGAGCACACATCGCTTTGCTTTCTTCTTACTCTTGGAGTCAGGTAAGAGTAAGAACAGAGAGGACTTTGCCGAAGCCTGGTGGGTGGGGGACAGGCCGTCGCCAGTGAGAATGAATGAAGGTGGAAAAGTGGGCGGTGCTGGCTTGGAGGCCTCGCTTGGAGGCTGAGTTTCTTCTGATGGTTCTTAAGATCACGTTCCAGAAGGATCCCTCCAACTGCATTATAGATGAGGGGTTGATGAGGCTGGAGAGCCCTTAAGAGACCACTGGGAGGGTCCAGGCATCATAAAAAAGGTGAGTCCAGGATGGAGGGCCCAGATGCCCCTGCAGGGTACGCTGAGTTTGGAGAAGACCCGGGGACAGAGAGAGGGAAGGCTCACCCCCTCTGTGGCCCCTGGAGCCCTTCTGGAGGGAAGGGAGGTTGTGGAAGGGGCTGCACATGGAGACAGAGAAGGATGTTTGCCTGTGTTGTGACATAATTCCAGATAGGAACATCCCAGGACTTCGCTGGTTGTCCAGTGGCTAAGACTGCGCTCCTGATGCAGGGGGCCCAGGTTCAGTCCCTGGTCAGGAAACTAAGATGCTGTAAACCCCAAGGTGTGGCAAAAAATTAATACTATCTATTGAAGTGAAAGTGAAAGTGAAGTCACTCAGTCGTGTCCGACTCTTTGCCACCCCATGGACGATAGCCTACCAGGCTCCGCGGTCCATGGGATTTTCCAGGCAAGAATACTAGAGTGAGCTGCCATTTCCTTCTCCAGGGGATCTTCCCAACCCAGGGATCAAACCGAGTCTCCTGTATTACAGACAGACGCTTTGCCGTCTGAGCCACTAGGGAAGCCCAGTACTATCTATTAATACTGTTTAAATCAGTGTATGTTGATAAATATTAATATATTTAACAATATTAATAATTAATAAAATGAAAACAATAACAGAAGTAGAGCATGGACTTTCCTGGTGGCCCAGTGGGTTAAAACTGAACTTCCAAGGCAGGGGGCACAGGTTCGATCCCTGGTTGGAGAACTAAGATCCCACATGTCACATGACATGGCCAAGAATAAATAAATTAATGTTTTTTTAAAAAGTAGGGTGTCCTATGTGAGAGGTTAGAAGTGCATACCTGGTTTTCTTGACTGGTCCTAAGCTGGAAGCCCGGATGAGAGTTAGGGCAGCTGTCAATCATTAATCAAGCCCTGCCCACGTGGGATGATTGCTACCGGGGTTACTGTTTGGCTTTCTGGACCACTTGTCCGGGATAGTGGTCTGATTTCCTACAAGTCTGACTTACGGCTAGCAGGCCGGCTTCCTGGCATGTTTGCCGCTGATTACGGGTCAGAGATCTATTTTTACAGAAGCTCTGGCCATGATCCATCTGTATATTTAGTGTCTCAACAACAACCCACGAGTATCATCCATTTTTCAGGCAAGCAAACGAGGAAGTCATAGGGCCAATACGTTTCAGAACCTGGACAGGAAGCCACTGGTTTTGAGCTTATATTTCTTTGCCTTTCAGTCTTCTGGAGGCAGGGGTCCTGACTCCTAGCCTCCAGCCCCTGTGCCAGTACACTGAGCTTGCTCTCAGTAAATATTTATTAAAGTTAAGGCGTAGTAAAGTTTGAGGGAACCAGGTAGAAACGCAAAATGAAAGTGTGCGTGTGTGGTGGGGGGGTAGTTCCCTGGTGGCCCACTGGTTGCGATTCTGGGCTTTTGCTGCAGTGGCCCAGGTTCAATACCTTATCAGGAAACTGAGATCCCACGAGCCACCTGACATGGCCAAGTAAGATAATAGAACAGAATGGGGTGCTGGGGGATCCTGGCTGGAAGGGCACCTGCAGTTAGAACCGTCAAGCATTTGACCATCTTTCCTCTTGGCATCTCTGCACTCCGGGCTTGGAAGCCGAAACCACAGGCTGAGACATGCGAGTCTGGGCCAGCTGGGTGGGAGGGAACTCGCCTCTGGGAGACAAAAGCCATCCGCCCATCGGCCTGTCCACCACCCTGTCCACCACCCTGTTCTAACTGATGTATTGGGAGGTCTGGTCCAACTTCGTTGAGTAATTAGGGGCAGTCAAGAACTGAGAAGGACACTTCCTCCCAGGAGCTGGCCTGGGGGTCTGGCCAGGTGAGGGGGATGGGAGCCTCCAGCCCTGTGAAGGCAGAATTCTCAGGTGGCCGCGTGATCTCGGCCCCTATCCTTGGGAGTTACTCCGTGATTATATTATGTTACACAGTGAAGGAGAGAACCACACTGCAGGGGAGGGCGGTGACCTGAGGTCAGGTGATGGGGTGGTCAGACAACCCCCACCCCGGGGTGGGGGAGGTCAGGTGATCTGGCTGCTAGCGTGTTCTGTATTCGCCCTGAGATTCCACAAGCCCTCGTTTGTGCATCTCTGAAGGGAGCGGTTGGCCTGAGCAGTCTAACCCTGCCAACTGTGATCTGGATTCCTCTGAGGCCAGAAGAGGCTAGGAAGAAGGCCAGCTCCCCTGGGCGATGCTGGCCCAGTGGATGTAGGCGGCTGTTCAGTCCCATGGACAGAAATAAGTGGAAGAAATCACTTCCGGATGTGGGTGCGGTGACCCTGGACCCATGGGATTCCTGCCCACCCTCTGCAGCCTCAGTTCCTCTACGCCCTCAGGTTGGAAGGGCTGCACCTAGAAGAACCAAACAGCGTGGCTGTTGATCTTTCCCAGGGCTTGGTTCTGCTTTCTCCCTGGGGCCTTACAGGAGGGTGTGGTCACAACTGATAAAGACCTGAGCGTCCAGCCAGCCCACTCAGTACACACAAAGGCTGGGCATCAGGAGCCTGAGCCAGGGCTGGGGAGGTGACTGGGCCCTCGCCACCGCCACTCACGGCCCTTCTGACACCATGTGGACGAAATTCGCTGCAAGAGAAAGGAAGTGGGCAGGGCCTGCACAGCGTCCTTAGACGTTTCAGTGGCTGTGTCTCCGTCAGCCTCTCTCTTCTTTTCCCCAGAAAGGCATCCACCAGAGGGCTTGGTTCCCTGAAAAACTAAAGGAAGAGAAAAGCAACTAGAGATGATCACACTAAGAGAAGTAAGTCAGAAAGACAAACACTACATGATATCACTTATATGTGGAATCTGAAATATGACACACATGAGCTTATCTTCAAAACAGAAACAGACTTACAGACGTAGGGCAGACTTGTGGTGCCAAGGAGGAGGCAGGTAAGGGAGGGATGGAGAGGGAGGTTGGGATTGGCAGATGCAAATTATTACACATCGAGTGGTTAAACAACAGGGTCCTCCTGCCTATTCAGTATCCTGGGATAAGCATGCTAAGTTGCTTCTGTCGTGCCTGACTCCTTGACGCTATGGACTGCAGCCCACCAGGCTCCTCTGTCCATGGGATTCTCCAGGCAAGAATGCTGGAGTGCATTGCCATGCCCTTCTCCAGGGGATCTTCCAGACCCAGGGATGGAACCCATGTCTCTTACGTCTCCTGCACTGGCAGGCAGGTTCTTTACTGCTAATGCCCCCTGGGAAGCCCACACAAAGCCCTCTATTGGCTTCCTATTGCCTGGGGTAAGATGCTGCCCTTTGAGGTACTAGCTGCCAGGCTCTTGGCCTGTCTCTCCCCATGCCCCCTCCCAACCACGCTCCAGCCAAGCTGTCAGATTCCTGGCACCTACTCAGTGCCTGACAAATGGGTGTTATTCTCCATTAAATTGGTATCAAGTGCGTGAGTGATAACAGGCAGTCTGGCCAATCAGAGAGTTTCCTTTTAGCTTTGAGGTTCCGAGCGGAGCCGACAGCACCTACGTGCACACCAGTCTTAGCGCCCTTGCTATACCGTGCTGTCCAGCAGCTCTGCGGAGAGAGTCTGGGTCCCCTTGAACTGGGGAGACGACCTGGGCCTTTATCGTCCCCATCCCTTGCTGCCTGCCAGCCACTGGCTGCCCTCCGTGGGGCTCCAGGGGAAAGGAAGGGCTGCAGCTCCTGGTGGGAGCTCTAGATCAGGTTGTTTTTACCAGCAGCACAGGGGCCCCTTCCAGTCCTCCAGGCCCTGAAACTCACCCACAGGAGCAGAGAGCAAGGTTGAAGCTGAGGTGGAGCTGAGATGCCAGCTCCTGGTCGAGGAGGAGGAGGAATCTGCACAAAGCGTCCTTCTGCATCGAGGGGCCCCAGTGGGCAGGCCTGCAGCTAAGAAAACATCTTTAGTGGTTTTTACTGCGGCACCTACATTCCTGAATAGCTGAAGGGGAGAAGGCCCCTGAAGGGGATGGAGGGAGGCTCCCCACCTGGCCTTGCTACAAGGAACAAGCATTGAAAGGAGCTAGAAATATGGTACAGAAAGTTCTGGGAGCTTGTTAAGGGCAGACCCTCAAGGAAGCCAGGAGCCAACCAACAGACAGAGCCTGGCCTTCTTTCTCCCGGGGACAGAGCTCAGTGCAGTGTTGAGCTTCTTCTCAAGGGAGTCCTGTGTCCAGGAGGCTTTCAGAGAAAGGAGTTTTCTCCAAGGGAGAGGAGTGCCTTTTTTTCCTCTATTTTTAGATCTCCAGAGTGTATCTGGTAAGAGTTGGGGCCAAGGCTGTTGGTCACCCACCCACACGGGGTGGAACCAAATGGGACAACTCTTTGGCCAGAAGACAAAAGCGTCTCTTTAGCTCCAAAGGACACCACTGGGTCTCAGACTCAATGTCCCAGGCATTGTGAAAGGCAGAATTCTAAGATGCTCCCTGAGAATTGCCCCTGTGATTTTGTGCTCAGTCATGGCTGACTCTTTGAGACCTCGTGGACCGTAGCCCACCTGTCTCCTCCGTCCACGGGATTCTCCAGGCAAGAACACTGGAGTGCGTTGCTGCTTCCTTCTCCAGGGGATCTTCCGACCTAGGGACCAAACCCATGTCTCCTGTGTCTCCTGCATTGGCAAGTGGATTCTTTACCACTGCACCACCTGAGAAGCCCCTAAGATTATTTTTTTCATTAAATGGCAAAAGGGATTCACAATGGAATAAATTTACTAATCAACAGACCTTCAAATAGAGTGGTTACCTGGATGGGCCTGACCTAAACTAAAAGAGCCCTTTAAAAGCAGAGAGTTTCCCTGATGGCAAAAGGAGAATCAGAGATTTCAAGCACAAGAAGCATTTGATGCCCCGTCAGTGGCTTTGAAGGAGAGGACAGGGTCGCCAAGGGGTGGGGGCTGCAGGGAAAGGACTTGAGAGCTGCCTCAAGGAAGAGAGACCAGCAAGCGCCAGCAAGAGCACAGGGGCCTCAATCCTACAGCCGCAGGGAACTGGTTCTGCCAACAACCTAAATAAACTTGGGAGCGAATTCTTCCTCAGAGCCTTCAGTAAGAGCTCAGCTTCGCCACCTCCTTGATTTTGGCCTTTAGTTTTTAAGCAGGGACCCAGTCAAGCCCACCCCAGACCTCTGACCTACGAAGCAGGGAGCTAATAGATCAGGCTTGTTAAGCCTCTAAGCTTGTGGTGACTTGTTACTTGGCAGTCGGGAACTATTGCACCTACAGGGAAGGGTTCAGGTTATCATGCATGTTGACCCAAGTGAGAAGGAAAAGGCATGATTCTGACTCATCCACGACCTGGAGGTGGCAGGCTCCTCCTACACTCCGTTTATGTCCCTCCTCCACACTGAGGCATCCAAATCTTTGTCCATTAGCCTCTGCCAGAGGCCCCAGGCTTCCCAGCTGATGCAGTGGGTAAAGAATCCACCGGCAGTGCAGGAGACACAGGAGACCTGGTTTGATCCCTGGATCAAGAAGATCCCCTGGAGAAGGGAACGGCAACCCACTCCAGTAATTCTGTCTGGAGAACCCCATGGACAAAGGAGCAGTCCATGGAGTCGCAAAGAGTCCGACACTGAGCGCAAGCACTCAGACGCTCCAAGCTCCAATCACTGGACTAGGAAGTTTGGACACAAACCACTTATCAATAGGTTCACTGCAGGTGAACAGGATGGCTTCTTGGGCCTAATTATCTGTTTCTTATCTGTTTGCTTCTGTTAACTTTTCTTGTATTTCTGCCGAAACTGTTGGATCACTCAGTCCTTGACAAAAGCTAAATCCCTTCCAGCAAGTTATCTAGGACTCCCTGATCCAGGACCCAGACTGTTCTTCCAGAGAGTTCCTTAAAGCTCAGAATGGATTGCTTTCTCTGTTGGTCCCATGATCTATATGACTTGATTCATCCTTTGGCAGAGATGGTGAGCTGTCCATCAAAATCCATGCTCCTCTTTCATAGTATAGCTGCTGCTGCGCTGCTGCTGCTAAGTCGCTTCAGTCGTGTCCAACTCTGTGTGACCCCATAGACGGCAGCCCACCAGGCTTCCTCATCCCTGGGATTCTCCAGGCAAGAACACTGGAGGGGGTTGCCATTTTCTTCTCCAATACATGAAAGTGGAAAGTGAAAGTAAAGTTGCTTCAGTCATATCCAACTCTTAGCGACCCCATGGACTGCAGCCTACCAGGCTCCTCCGTCCATGGGAGTTTCCAGGCAAGAGTACTGGAGTGGGCTGCCATTGCCTTCTCCATTCATAGTATAGAGTTGGTGCTAAAGCACTGAGACTACATTTCCCAGCTGCCCTTGCAACCAGGTGTGATCATGTGACTAGTTCCCACCAATAGTATGTGAGCCAAAGAGATGCGTGCCAATGCCTTAGGAGGCAGGGAAAGAAGCAGGTGTGCCTCCCCCATCCACCTTCTCTTCGGCCAGCTGGATGGAGGTGACAGTGAGAACAGCGAAGCCTTGAGATGGAGAGAGCCTGGGTCCCTGGATCACCATATAGAGGAAGTTCAGTCGCTCAGTCGTGTCCGACTCTTTGCGACCCCATGAATCGCAGCACGCCAGGCCTCCCTGTACATCACCAACTCCCAGAGTTAAGCCACTGGCCAATGAAGAATCCCTGCCTTGGTGTGTTAAAAGAGTAAGAAATAAATGTCTAAGATATTTAGACCATTATGCTTTGGGGGTCTATTTGTTACTGCTTTTTAGCCCACTTTTTATGATATGTATCCCTCTACTTGGCCCTCGACCTGAATCGGATTGCACAAGGTGCTGACTAAACTCCTGGTGTGAAAACCTCCAATATTCCCTGCGTTTCACTGTCCTTGGCTGGCTCCAGTCCTTATCCTGGTTCAGGCTGTCTGCTTGCTCCAGAGTCTGGCTGACTCAGCTGGCCTGGGCCACCATCCATCCGCTGTCAATGAGTGCCTGGCTCACAGAAAAATGCACGTTTATTCCCCCAAAACATAGGGTTCTTTTTTTTTCAGCAAAGGTGGGCAGCAATATATTTGGAGAAGCGAGTACCCAGGCCTCTGGTTCCTTGGGACACAGCCAGGGAACACACGTCTTCAGGCTTAGCTCTCTGAGCCAGAGCTGCCAGTGCTGGGAGCAGAGGCAGCCCAGGCTGATGGGGGGAAGGGAGAAGACCAGAGGTGACAACTCTCTAAGAAAGCAATTACGTGCTTCTTGGTGGCCTCAGGGACAGCCTCAACGTTTTTGGACTTTCCCCCCAGGGAGGCTGAGGCATGGGGGAGGAAAGCCTCCGTACCTGCAGCTCTTGAAGGCTCTGCTTAGTGATGTGGCGAGCAGAAGACTCCGAGGAGTCTTGGCAGAAAGGCAGCCCCACCCTGCTCGCTGCCGGGGGTGCCCTCTCCTGCGCCGGTGGCAGTCTCTGGTGTAAAGAACCCATCCTTTTGTCTGTAGCAGCCGTGTGGGGAGCCCAGGAAGGGACTGGAGTGGGGACCAAGATCAACAGCCCCAACCGGCTGTCCACACCTGGAGTACAGCTCCGGGTTTCCAGCCTCAGCAGAGAGAGGACAGGCTTGACTATGGATGGTCAAGCCGCCTAGAACAGGTCCAACAGGCCCTGGGCTGGCCGGTGGTGGCTCACGAATACCGAATACCGCAGCCCAGCTCCGATTGCAATCAGGATGCCCTGGAGGGCCTAGACTTATATGACAGCCCCTTGTTCAGATGGCTCCAGGAAGATGCCTCTGCCTCAGCAATTTCCAGGGCAAATTTGCTTTTGATTGAAGCCTGGAAGAAATAGTGGCAGACTCCCCAGGGCCCAGCAATCTAGCCACTGGCTCCTGCTGGTTTTTCCAGTCTGTGAGCAAAAATCCAGCCAAACGCCTAGGCTGTCTTGGAGGTTGCTGTGCGCTCAGTTGCTTGGCCGCTCAGTCGTGTCCGACTCTTTGTGACTCCATGGATTGCAGCCCGCCAGGCTCCTCTGTCTGTGGGGATTCTCCAGGCCAGAATACTGGAGTGGGTAGCCTATCCCTTCTCCAGGGGATCTTCCAACCCAGGATTCTCCTGCATTGCAGGAGGATTCTTTACCAGCTGAGCTAATGACAATAAGCGGACCTGGGTTGTCCCACAGATGCCCAGATCCCACACAGAGAGGGTCAGCGAGGGTCCCTAGGCCTCCCCATACGTCTAGGTGGCCGCACAAGAGCCCTGAATCCTCCATGTGTAGCCAAGGGGGCACCTCTGCTTCCCATCAGGCAGATCTCAGCACTAACCCTGTAGTGACAATGAGCTGAGGAACCGACGGTGAGCGCATCTCATTCAGGATGTATCTGTAGAGATTTCGTTTCTTCTTTTTTTTGGCCACACAGCATGCCAAATCTTAATTTCTTGACCAGGGATTGAACCTGCACTCCCTGACACACAAGCCTGGAGTCTTAACCACTTGGCCACCAGGGAGGTCCCCATTTAGAGATTAAAGTGGAATCTTTTCCTAACATCCCCCTGATTCCTTCACCATGGCTCACCACCCTTTCTGCCCCAAATCCTTTCCAACAACTTAAATCCTTCCTTCTCCATACCCAGCGTTGTTCCTCTCATTCTGTCACTTGTAACTTCGGACTTGGCTCACCTTAGTTCCTTCCAAACATCCCCTTTCTGAATCTAGCTGGGTCCTCTGCATGCCCAGTTGGCACGCACATCTGACTGGATCCCCATCTACAAACCCCATCTCTCCCAGGGGATCCAGAGGTCTGCAGTTTGGCAGGTGCAATAATTCAGTGCATGCTGCTCAGCGCCCACGGGGGATGCCAGAGCCCGAGGTCCTCCCAGGACTGGCGGCTCAGATGGCTCCCAGAGCAGAATAACCTGAGCCGGCTGCCCTTTCCTTCTCGTGAGTGACTCAGCAGGAAGCTGGCCGACAGAAAACAAACCAACTCCTGGATCTTGCAGAAGGGATAGCGAGCAAGGCCAAGGCCTTAGGCTGCACGGGGAGAGGCACTGAGGCTGGCAGCAGAACTGGACGCTGAAAAGAAGCTCAACCTCACTTAGAACAAGAGTCAAATGAAAACTGTACCAGGTCCCATTTTCCACCAAGCTGACTGGCAAACATCAAAGGTTTGATCACGCACTGAGTTGGCAAGGGTGGAGAAAGGCTTTCTCATGCTTTGCTAGCAGAATTGTAACCCATACAATGTCCCTGGAGAGTAATTTGGCACTCTCTACTAAATGCACAAATTCCTTGACCCAGCAATTCCACTTCTGGACATACACCTTCTAGTTATCCCTGCACATTGGTGAAGCGACAGGTGGCGTTGCCTACAAGAATGACAAGACTTGGAAGTGCTCTCCATAGGTCCACCCTCATGGTATGCCCAGGTGAAGGAATACAGCACCCAGACAAAGAATCAGAACCATGGATGGATGGATATGGAAACACAGCTCAGACACATTGTTAACGTAGGAACACATAAGAAAAGCAAAGCAGAACAGGTTATGGGGTTCACTGGTTTCCAGTCTCGATGAATGAATCAAACAGCATGCTGCCATTCAGGTGAAAAAAGGTGAGAAAGAAACCATATATCTGCTTGTCTGGTTTAACGTGCCGAAGAATCTCTCTGGATGGATACCCAAGAAACTGGTTTTGTTGGTATCTTTAGGAAGAAGAATTTTCATTACACGCTGTTTTATAACTTTAACCTTGTGAACTGTGTGAATATATTACATATTGAGAAAGAAAATACAGTTTTTAGAATATGTGCTCCCCACCTCCATAATGGAAAGGAGTAACTCCCGGTGCTTGAGAGGCAAGTACTAGCTCCTGGATAACACGAGGTGATGGAGCTCTTATGTTCACATGGTGTGTTACATTCTAGTTTTTTAAAAATCCTTTGTCCATGCTGCAGGGCCTGTGGAACCTTAGTTCCCTGGCCAGGGAACAAATCCACACCCTCTGCAGTGAAAGCACAGCGTCTCACCCACTGGGGTGCCCAGGAAGTCCTGTGTTCACTCTCCGAGAGCAAAATGATCACAGCTCTTCTGACTTACCCTGCATAGGATTACCCCCTGCAAACATGTTTTTCATCAATGTCAAACAGTCTGATGAAAGGTCGTATCTTTTCTTCTATAGGTGGAGAGGGGACCTGTGTGGTCTTGTTCTGTGATTGTCAAGTATGGTCACACTGCCCTCCAGCTCCCTGGTTTCTAGAACAGACAAAGCTGTGACTCAACAGGAAGCTAAGAGCAGAGCTGAAGTGGAAGTGGATTCCGCCAGCTCCCGCTGATCCGTCCAGAGCCTGGAGTTGGGACCACCCCCTCCCCATGGCCTACCTTGACCGGAGACCTCGCTGTCCTTCAGCCCCATCCACTCCCAGGCCCTCTGCTCTTGATTCTAGACCTGGGCCCCCACGTTGCTCCCCTGTGAACTGGCAACTCTGCTCTCAGACCTGCCCGTCTGGTGGAATTGTGGCGAGGCTCCAACAAGCAAGCACAGAAAACATCTGAACAGATACAGCCAAGACTGGCTTCTGTGGAGAGTGGCAGGGGACAGTGGAGAAGAGGGGTCAGAGGACATGTCTTATCTTCAGCCAACTCTGATCTTATTTCGAATGTTGTAACAAGTATGAATTCCTTTTTGTGATTGAAAAAAAGTTTAAAAGGTTCACAGTAACTAAATATGGTAATACAATAATGTATTTTGGGGTCTTCAAAAAATTTCCAGCTCTGTTAAGCTCTCCTATGCCTGTGTGTAGGTCACTTGGCCCAGCTATGGATGCTTTTAGCCCAAGGATGCCAATGAAATCAGCTGGGATGGGGACCTGGGTTCCAGGGGAGGTGGGAGACAGAGGCATGGCATGACTCCAGGTGGTTGGCTGGCTCCTCCCTTCCCCCCCGCAAGCTGCCACGTATGAGACATATGCTTCTCCCTCACTCTCTGGCCAGACCAGCTTGCAGGAAGGAGCCGTGGTACCAGAGAGAGGGATGCTACAGAACAGAGTGGAGTCAGCACAGAACACGTTTTTTAAAAAATCAATCGCCAGGGTAGCAGCCCACCAGAGTAAGAGGGCGGGGCGCCGGGGCCATCATTCCAGGAAGCCAGCTTGCAGCTTGAGGTTCTGGGATTCTGATAGCTCAGCAGACACTGGGGCCAGCCTTGGCTGACTATATTCAGTGCCCAAGGGCACAGCGTGGGCTGGCACACCTTTACCAGGCGGCGAGGAGGAATGGGGCTGTGCGCATTTGTACTTGTTTATTTGCTGTTTAGAGCTCCTTGCACATGGGTGGGGGTGCAGACTTCCCCATGGGATTGGAGTCTGCCCAGGACAAGCCCTCCCTTGCTCACAGCCCCTCCCAGGTCTGGGAAAGCGGCTGGGGGCACAGTCCATGGAGGAGAACCAGAGACCTCAGGAGCAAGAAAAAGGACCAAATAAGGAGACCAGTGTTGTTCCTAACAGGGGGTGTCCACACCCACTGTCATTTTCCCATGATGGGAGGGCGGGTCCCCAGGATGACTCTCAAGAAGCGGGAGGTGGGATGGAGGAGATCCGGAGCCCCTGAATACACCAGGTCACAGCTGAGCTCACGTTACAGCGGTTCTCACCCTTCTGGAATTTACCTCCTGCCCCCAGGCTCCAGCCACAGTTATTTTGGGGCAAGGGGCCGGAAATTCTTCGTGTGCTGGGAACAAGTTCTGTCTTTTCCTCCTGAGCTGCCCAGGACTTGGTGGACTGAGGGAGCCAGTGGTTCTCTGCTGGGGGCTGCAGCCGCCCAGTGGCCAATGACAGCCTGAGGGCAGGAGTGAAAAATGACCCGGGTCCTGAGTCAGCACCGCTGAGACCTCGATCCACTCTCACCCTGAACAAGTCCAGCCCATCAGATTGGAGAGACACCCACACACCCCCTCCGACAGACAGGCTCCTACTCAAAACATGAATCTCCTCTAGCAGCCCAGACAGAGATCATCACGCAGAGGGCAGGGTGAGGCCTTCCCTGATTCGGAGCCCAATGGGTTTTTCTTTGTAAAGGGCCAAAGAGCACAGATTTTTTACTTTAGAAAAATGATTTATTCTAATTGGCTGTACCGGGTCTTAGTTTCAGCACTCAGGACCTTTAGCTGCAGCATGTGGGATCTAGTTCCTGACCGGGATCGAACCCAGGCCCATTGGGAGCTCAGAGTCTTAGCCTCTGAACCGCAGGGAAGTCCCAAAGGTTTTTGACTTTTCGGCTATATGGTCTCCCTCACTGCCATTGCAACGCGAACACAGACAGACAGTACGCCAACACATGGCCGTGGCTGTGTTCCAATAAAACTTTATTTATAAAAACAGGGAGAGGACCAGCCTTTGGCCTGTATGGTTTACTGACCCCTGTTGTAATTCACCAGACTCCTGCCCAGGCAGATCAGAGCAGCCTTTAGGACTAGCCATCCTCCTTAAACCCTGGACTTGCAGTAGCTATCCTGAATTCCCCAAGGGCCTGACTGTCCATCATTGCAGACAGGACAGTTTGGGTTTTATAAATACTTATTTACTTGACTGTGTCCAGGCTTAGGAGCAGCATGCAGGACCTTTAGTCGTGGCACGCAAACTCTTGGTTGCAGCATGTGGGATCTAGTTCCCTGACTAGAGATCGAACCCAGGCCCCCGGCACTGTGTGCTGAGTCCTAGCCCCTGGACTACAAGGGACGTCCCGAGGAAAGTATGTATGGGGGGAGAGGAAGCAGATTTTTGCTGACCTGAGCCCCCGACGCTGACCCTGGGAAATTTGCTGTTTAATTCGACCTGATCAGATGCCGCCCCTGTGAACACGTGTTTGTAGCTCCATAAATCTCCAAGGTAGGCCACTTAAAAAGATGAACACGGAGTGAGCCATCTGCAGGGGGATGTGAGTCTGGAGAAAAAGCGGGAAGCCTGAGGAGAGGCTGCGGGGCTTAGGATCAGTCTGCTCTGGGAAAAAAATGGGTTCAAGTCTCCAAGTTGCTGTCACTTGCTAACCAAATGACCTTGGGCAAGTTACTTAATCTCTCTAAGCTTTATAATTTCTTTGCTTTATAAAATAGAGATAAAAATAGTCCTTGGTTCCTGGAGCCCTGAGGTTTGGATCAGATTACCCATGTAAAGCATTTAACATCTAATATGCCTGGGGGGCAGGGCTGCAACTGTGGCATGACTGTTAGCTTCCTTCTACCATGTATCAGACCTGTGCTAGGGACTGCTAGGTTAAATCTTTTGTTTTCTGGCTGCTCTAGGTCTTTGTTGCAGCATGCAGGCTTCCCTTGTTATGGAGCACAGGCCGCAGAGCACAAGGGCTTAGCTACCCCGCGGTGTGAGGGATGCCGGTTCCCCAACCAGGGATCGAACCCGTGTCTCCTGCATTGGAAGGTGGATTCCTAAACTACTGGACCACCAGGGAAGCCCCTCTATGAGGTAGCTCTTATTATTTCCATGTTACAGGTGAGGAAACTGAGGTTCAGAGAAGCAATGTCTCCCCCAGGGCATACAGAGTTAGTTACAGTCAAAAGGGAAGGGTGAAAAAAAGAATCTGAAAAAATGAAAGGTATATATGTAGAATAACTGACTCCCTGGGCTGAACGCCAGGAAGCTAACACAACGCTGTGAACGCACTCTCCTTTTCTGTGCGTGCTCAGTCGCTCAGTCGTGTCTGACTCTTTGCAACCCATGGTCCATAGCCCGCCAGGCTCCTCTGTCCATGGGATTTCCCAGGCAAGAATACTGGAGTGGGTTGCCATTTCCTTCTCCAGGGGATCTTGCCAACCCAGGAATCGAACCTGTGTCTGCTACATTGGCAGGCAGATTCTTTACCACTGAGCCACCAGGGAAGCCCAAAGACCTTCATTACTTTGAGCCTCATCATTTACTCTAAGACCATGAGGCCCAGGCTATATCAAGTCTCTGGGTTCCCCTTCGCACAGTTCTTGAGGCGGTAGCTTGCTGTGCTCTACCCTCTCCTGGCAGAGGATTAAAGCCATCTTCCTATTTCTTCCAAACTCTGTCCCGTATTTTTTTATTCGCTGGGCAGAGAAAGCGGAGATTTTGGCGGCAACCAAAGGACACAGGATGGCAGAAATCCGCTGGTGGACGAGCGTGGGTTTGGAAAGCCAGGGGATGTCATAGAGTTTAACAGGAGCCACTGCAAGGACCAGGAATCGGGGTGTAGTCAGGAAATAATGGGAGGAGAGGCTGGCTGAGCAAGGCTCCATTGCCTGAGAACTGCAAATACATGGGGCCTGGTGACAAGCTCTTTATTGAAGAGAGATCGGCCACTCGCTGATGCATTGTTGGTCGGCTTCTCCCTTCCACTTCAAGCTGCCCTCCCCGCCCCCACACAGGGGCTTTGCCTGCACAGCTGTCCAGCGGACAATCAGAAGCCACCCCAGGAAGCCATTCAACTGCCAGATCAGGGCTGTGCTCAGATGAGGGCATGCGGCCAGGCTGGATGGTGGCCACATACAGGCCTCTGAACCGTGGCTCTGACCTTGGTGCCCCAGGGCTGACCTCCACAGGATTCCCGTGGCCCAGAGCAAGCCAGCAGCACCCGGGGGGCAGGTGCAGGGGCCTAAGGCTCCCCAGTAGGTTCTCCATTGAGGGGTTTCTCCCCCCCCCCCCACTCCTCTAAAGGAGGAGCTGTCATATCAACAGCCTGTCGAAGCTGGGCAGCTCAGGAGTCTCAGTCGTGAGGACTGCCCCTTATTCTGGGTGGTAGCTTGTGTCAGAGACGGTAGCTCTCAATTCCCGCCCTCCTTGTGCGTACACACTGCTCCCCTCTCGAGAGCTAGAGTCCATTTCTCCACCTGCTCGTAGCCACGCTGCCTCGTGGCTGCTTTGACTGAGAGGATATGGCACAAGTGATGCTGAGCCAACTCTCGAGAGGACTGGCCATTTTTCTTTCTTTTTTAAAAACATTTATTTGGCCACACCTGGTCTTAGTTTCAAGGTCTTCAATCTTTGTTGCGGCATGCTGGATCTTTAGATGTGGGCATGTGGGATCTACTTCTCAGATCAAGGATGGGACCTGGGCACCCTGTGTTGGGAGCACAGAGTCTTAGCCACTGGAACAGCACAGAAGTTCCAAGACTGGGCATTTTCACCTGCTTTTGGAGTTGTAAAAGTGAAGCAAAAGTGTTAGTCACTCAGTCGTGTCTGACTCTTTGCAACCCCATGGCCTATAGCCCCCCAGGCTCCTTTATCCGCGGATTCTCCAGGCAAGAATACTGAAGTGGGTTGCCATGCCCTTCTCCAGGAGATCTTCCTACCCCAGGGATCGAACCTGGGTCTCCTGCTTTGCAGGCCGAGTCTTTACCGTCTGAGTCACCAGGGAAGCCCCTTGGAGCTGTGAGCTGCCACTTAAGAAGCTGGGCCATCCCCCTGGATAGAGAGGCTACACCCTGGATAGAGAGGCTACATGGGGGTGGGCCCTGACCACCTCAGATATTCTATCCAGTGGGGCCTTCAGATGACTGCGGCCCCAGCTACTCCCTGATTACAGCTGCACAGAGGCCCCTAACCCGTGGCCAAGTGAGAATGGGCCAGCTGAACACTGTCAAGCCACACAATGTTGAGTTCAAAAGACTGCTTTAAAGCTATTACATTTGGGGGTAGCTTGTTTACAAAGCTCTCGGTGGTAGAAATACCCTGAAAGAATCACCTCGTCTTATTCACTGGCTACTTCAGGGCAAAAGAAAGCCCCTTTACAACACCCAGACTCCAAGTCCATGGTCCCTCACTGACGATCTGACCCAGTGGGCTCCCTTGGTAACCAGCCCTGAGAACGGGGCCGAGTTGCTGAGAGGCGCTGCTCTTTCTAGGGTTGGTAGGAAATCCTTACATTAAAATCAACAAATATTTGTCAAGCAGCTAGGAGGTTCGTGGCACTGTGAGGAGCTCAGAGAGACGACATACGGCACTTCTTATTTGAAGAGCATTAAACAGCTTAGCAAGCATGCTACCTTATTGAACCTCATTTCACCTGTGACAACTGTGAAAGGAGTGGGGCTGGCATGATTCATTTTGTTATTGAACAGGAAAGTACACACAAGACCACACAGATAGGAGTGGCAGAGCCAGGGCTGGGAGCCAGGGCACCTGAACGCCTGTCCCCAGGCCTTCTTTGCACAGAACGTTATTGTCCTTAAACCATCCAGATAGCAGTCTGGGTTGGGTCAGGCCCTTCCCAGGTCAAAAGAACAAAATACTGGAGAAGAGAAAGTGACCCAGGTTCTACATTTATGTTATGATTACAGGCCCTGAAGTCACTTTCCTGGGTTCTGCCCTTGGACTTCCCAGGTGGTGCTAGCGGTAAAGAACCCACCGCCCCAAAGCAGGAGACATGAGATGCGGGTTCCATCCCTGGGTCAGGTAGATCCCCTGGAGAAGGGAATGGCAACCCACTCCAGTATTCTTGCCTGGAGAATCCCGTGGACAGAGGAGCCTGGCGGGCTACAGTCCATGGGGTCGCAAAGAGTTGGACATGACTGAGCGACTCAGCAAGATCGCACGCCCGCGGTTGTGACAAGGTGGCAGTTGCTCACCTTGCTCAGCCTGTCTCTCTGTCAGGGGGATGCTCTCTCTGGTCTGCAGAGAGCTGCTGTGAACCCGAGGAGAGGGCGAGCTTTTGTGAATGGCAGAGCACGCAGAAGTGGCCCCCGGTAAGGCTGGAAACTAAGTCGCAAACCGGAAGCTCTCTGCCTCACTCTGCGCGAATGGGCTGACCTCCCCTGGCGACCATGCTGGGAGGAAGCCCAAACCAGCCCGCAGAGGGCAACTGCCCAGACAAGCCCTGCCTGATTTCCTAGCCCAGAAGAAACACCAGAGGTGAGGAGATGGTTGTTGCTTGAAGTCACTACATTTAGGGGTTACTTGCTGCAAAGCAACAGATAACCAAAACCGGTGAGGTTGGGGCTGGGGGAGTTAGTGGGTTGAATGGTGTCTATCTCTCCCCGTCTCCTCTTCTGGGGAAAAAAAAAAAAAGATACTTTCACTTGGAACTTTTGGAATAAGGGTCTTTGCAGATATAATTAAGATAAACATCTTGACACCAAGATAAACATCTAGGTGTCCCCTAGAGGTCCAGTGGCCCCGACTTGGTGCTTTCACCCTGCTGTGACCGGAGTTCAATCCCTGGTTGGGGAACTGAGACCTCGGAAGCCCTGCCGAAGGGGCAGAAAAAAAAAGATAAAGATCTTGAAATGAGGTCATCCTGAATTGGGCTGGGCCCTACATCCAGTGCCAAGTGTCTCCTAAGAGACAGAAAAGGAGACACAGAGCCTCGGGTCACGTGAAGCCAGAGTCAGAGCCGAGAACGAGGCTGTCCCCAGCCAAGGAACGCCTGGAGACCCCGGAGCTATAAGAGGCAAGGGAAGAAAAGAAATAAATAAAAATAAGAGGCAAAGAGGGATCCTCTCCCAGGAGCCGTCAGAGGGAGTCCCCTGGCATGAGCCACAAGGGGTTACTTGTTGCTTTCTGAACCCACCAAGACCCCACAGCCTCCAGGTCTCCTCTCATGCTTGGAATTCCTTTCCGTCCTGCCTTTGCATTCCTTTCATTGTTCCCAGTCCAGCTCAGATCTCACCTCTTTTCTTACCCTCTCCCGGATTCCCCCAGCCTCTCCCCAGCATCCACGGAGTCCCCGTCTTCATCCCCAAGGTCGTGGTGCTCTTCTGCGACTATCACCCTGCATCTCAGTGACTGTGGTCATTGATCTCATTGATCAGATTATGCGTGTTTGAAGGCAGAGACTGACTCGGTTTCCTTTACACCCTGCCTTTTGCACACACATATCGAGTGTGTATCTGAAGACATGTGCCTGAGGAATCAGGAGGCTAGGGTAGAAAGGGTCCTGATTTGCTGGAGGAGGATAATCAGAGGCAGAGCTGCAACGGGAAATCCCTTCCCCGCCAGCATTTTTCTTGCACGTTGACCAGCGGTGGGTTTGGCTTCAAAGTCGGTGAGCCCAGGCGTGAGGGACTGAGCTGCGTTTCCTGAGGGGTGCCGGGACTCTGCCAGGAGATGATTTTTAGAGACACGGTGGCTTCAGAAACAGAGGGAGGTGACGTGGACCACAGAGATGTGTGGGGGAGTCAGGAGAGGAGGCTCTGCAGTAGGAGGAGCCTCTGGGAAATGTTAGACACAAAGTCTGTGGCCAGGATCTAGAACCCACTGGAATCCATGAGGAAGTTCCAATGAGAGGACCTGGGAAAATGGCCAAAACATCAAGGACTTTTAAAGTGACCTTGAGACTTCCCTGGTAATACAGTGGTAAAAACCTGAGCTTCCAATGCAGGAGATGTGAGTTTGATCCCTGCTCAGGGAATTAAGATTCCACACGCCATGCGGTGCAGGCAAAAAAATAAAATAAAAAATAAAGTGCCCTAAAGAATTGTCCCTGCGCTGCCGTCACAATGAGAAGACTGTTGACTAGGCTGACCATTCTAACCACTGGCTCCCATCATCGTGATTCCCACCAGCACTGCTGTGATCTAAGACGATGCCTATTCCTATGTACAGGGTTTTACACATTGCATAGCATGTGGGAGGGTTGAATTAGCCCCCACCCCCACCCCAGAAAGAGATATATTGAGGTCCTAACACCTGGTAGCTGTCAATGTGACCTTTGGAAACAGAATTTTGCGATGTTATCAAGTTAAGATGAAGTTATACTTGATTAGGTCGTCCTTCAATCCAATCTGGGCTTCCCTGATGCCTCAGTGAGTAAAGAATCCTCCTGCAATGCAGGAGATCCGGGTTCTATCTCTGGGCCAGGAGGATCCCATGGAGAAGGAAATGGCAACCCACTCGAGTATTCTTGCCTGGGAAATCTCATGGACCCAGGAGCCTGGCAAGTTATAGTCCATGGGGTCACAAAGAGTCAGACATGACTGAAGTGACTAGACCACTGCCACATGTCAATCCAATGTGACAGTGTCCTTGTAAGAAAACCATGTGGGGAATTCCTGGTGGTCTAATGGGTAAGACTCCATGTTCTCAACGCAGGGCCACAGGTTTGATCCCTGGTGGGGGAACTAAGATCCAGCATGCAATGGGGCCGCCAAAAAAAAAAAAAACTTCCAAAGATTGCCAGCAGCCACCAGTTGCTGGAAGAGACATGGAAGACTGTCCCAGGAGCCATCAGAGCGCACGGGGCTCACCCGACACCTCAACTCTGGACTTCCAGCCCCCAGGACTGTGAGAAGACGCTTTCCTGTATTTGAAGCCACTGTCTCTGTGGTTCAGCAGCCTTGGGAAACTCACTGCACATATTGACATCAGTCTCTGAATCTGTCCTCCCAACCACCCAGTGACTTCATATATGTTACTATCTGTGATAGCCAGCCTCCAGGATGGCCCCAGCGGTCCTGTCACAGCAAGGGGAACTCCTTCCAGGGCGTGAGAGTGGGCTCTTGTCTAACATTTGGAAATGAATTGTCTAAGAAGACACACGAGCTGACAAGCAAGAGACCTTAGTGGGCAGAGAACAGCAGGGTAAAGGAACCCAGGAGAACTACTCTGCCTTGTGGCTCACAGTCTTGGGTTTTATGGTGATGGGATTAGTTTCTGGGTTTTCTGTGGCCATCATTCTGACTTAGAGTCCTTCCTGGTGGGACACACATTGCTCAACCAAGATGGATATCATCGAGAAGGATTCTGGGATGTGGTAGGACATGTGGCAGATAGCTCAGAAGTAAAGAATCTGCCTACAATGCGGGAGACCTGGGTTTGATCCCTGAATCGGGAAGATCCCCTGGAGGAGGGGATGGCAGCCCACTCCAGTATCCTTGCCTGGGAAATCCCATGGACAGAGGACCCTGGCGGGCTACAGTCCGTGGGGTCGCAAAGAGTCGGACAGGACTGAGTGACTAACACACGGGACATGTGGTGTCTCCTTTTGACCTTTCCTGAACTCTTCCGGTTGTTGGTGACTTATTAGCTCTGTGGTCCTTATCAGGACCTCCTGCAGGAAAATAACTCATGCAAATGGTTACTCTGGTGCCTGGCCAGGGTAAGCAGTTTCAGCCAATGTGTTTCCCCTAACAGTCCCACCCCCTGACATCCACCTCTCTGTGTCGTTCCCTTCCACACTGAGTAAGGCTGACCTGTATCCCTGTAAGGAGATAGGATAAATGTCCTTGGAGAAAGAGAACCAGGCCCAGCTTTCTTGATGAAAGTCTTTTTTTTTTTTTGGCTGTGCCACCTGACGTGGGATGTGGGATCTTATTCCCCTGACCAGGGATCGAACTGAACCTGTGTCCCCTGCAGTGGAAACTCAGAATCTTAACCACTGGACCACCAGGGAAATCCCAAAAGTCCTTTTTGGCCTAACCCATTTTGTGATCTAAGCCTGCCCACAGTCCTTGCCTTTGAACAGGTCTGAGTAATTAATGGTCTTCAGGGAATAAAAGAAAGCAGAAACAAAGGACTATTTTCAAGCAAGAGAATTAATAATAACAGATAATGTGTCAGCTGTAAAGACTCCCAGTTCTGTTTCAATGGTAAAGATTAGTCTGAAGTGCTTACAGATCAAGGGCACGTAAGGGGTGACAATGACTCTTTTCTGACCCTCGTGACTTAATCAACTAAAGCTTGGACTCTGTCCTCTGCTGCCCAAGCCCCTTCATGAATATGCATGTACCCTTAGCTTAAAACAAAACAAAACCCTGTCACTAAGTCCTGTCTGACTCTTTGTGACCCCATGGACTGTAGCCCGCCAGGCTTCTCTGTCCATGGGATTTCCCAGGCAAGAATACTGGAGTGAGTTGCCATTTCCTTCTCCAGGGGATCTTTCCTGGCCTAGTGATATAACCCCTGTCTCCTATGTCTCCTGCATTGCAGGCAGATTCTTTACCCATTGAGGCATCAGGGAAGCTCACTTAGCTTAAAACTTCTGCAAATTTGTTGTTCAGAGAGACACTGGTTTGGGAAAGATCCCAGGTATTCTCTTTACCTGCTGCAAGTAATAAATTCTTTCTTCTCCCTGTCTTTGGCTTGGTTGTGTCTTTTCGCTCAAACACCCACCAAGAGGCGAACTCAGTTTTTGGATAAAATAACCAATAAGATCTTCTAGAAATAACAGTGCATACCTTCTCTGGATCAGTCACTGTGTTCAGTTTCTGCCTCGCCCTCTCTTGGAACGCCTGCACTGGGAAAAACCCAGAGCCTGAGGCCACTCAGCCTGTGGCGAGTTCATGTGATAAGGAACTGAGGCCTCAGGCCAACCATCAGCCCCACATAGGGCGCCATCTTGTAAGCAGATCCCGCAGCCCTAGTCCAGTTCAGTTCAGTCGCTCAGCCGTGTCCAACTCTTTGCGACCCCATGAATCGCAGCACCCCAGGCCTCCCTGTCCATCACCATCTCCTGGAGTTCACTCAGACTCACATCCATCGAGTTGGTGATGCCATCCAGCCATCTCACCTTCTGTCATCCCCTTCTCCTCCTGCCCCCAATCCCTCCCAGCATCAGGGTCTTTTCCAATGAGTCAACTCTTCGCATGAGGTGGCCAAAGTATTGGAGTTTCAGCTTTAGCATCATTCCTTCCAAAGAAATCCCAGGGTTGATCTCCTTTAGGATGGACTGGTTGGATCTCCTTGCAGTCCAAGGGACTCTCAAGAGTCTTCTCCAATACCACCATTCAAATGCATCAGTTCTTCAGTGCTCAGCTTTCTTCACAGTCCAACTCTCACATCCATACATGACCACTGGAAAAACCATAGCCTTGACTAGACGGACCTTAGTCGGCAAAGTAATGTCTCTGCTTTTGAATATGCTATCTAGGTTGGTCATAACTTTTCTTCCAAGGAGTAAGCGTCTTTTAATTTCATGGCTGCAGTCACCATCTGCAGTGATTTTGGAGCTCAAAAAAATTGTCTGACACTGTTTTCACTCTTTCCCCATCTATTTCCCATGAAGTGATGGGACTGGATGCCATGATCTTCGTTTTCTGAATGTTGAGCTTTAAGCCAACTTTTTCACTCTCCTCTTTCACTTTCATCAAGAGGCTTTTTAGTTCCTCTTCACTTAGGCAGGGCACAACCTTTGAAAGAATGACAGAGCTTGAGGACACAACACGATACACAGGCTGCCTACTGTCAGCCTGCTTATTTAACTTGAATGCAGGTACATCATGTGAAATGCCGGGCTGGAGGAAGCACAAGCTGGAATCAAGCTTGCTGGGAGAAACATCAATAACCTCAGATATGCAGATGACACCACCCTTTGGCAAAAGATGAAGAGAAAGCGAGGAGCCTCTTGATGAAAGTGAAAGCAGAGGGTGAAAAAGCCGGCTTAAAACTAAACATTCAAAAAGCTAAGATCATGGCATCCAGTCTCATCACTTGAAACAGTGACAAACTTTATTTTCTTGGGCTCCAAAGTCACTGAAGGTAGTGATTGCAGCCATGAAATTAAAAGACACTTGCTCCTTGGAGGAAAAGCTGAAACTGTTTACCACAGATTGGGACTTGAACCCATGTGCTAGGACTCGAGCCCAGCCAAAACCCTGCTTGGGACTCGAATCCAGACAAAACCCATGGTACCCGGTTTCAGAACCTAACGAAGCTCAGGTTCTTGATGTCTCATCATAGAAAGAATTTAGTGAGAGACAAAGTGATAGGTAAGAAATGGATTTATTCACATACAGAGTGTGGGCCATCGCAGAGGGCGAATGTGGCCGTGAAATTTGGTGTGGTTAGTTTTTACAGGCTGGGAAAGATTGAAGGCAGGAGGAGAAGAGGATGACAGAGGATGAGATGATTGGATGGCATCACTGACTCAATGGACATGAGTTTGAGTAAACTCCAGAGTTCGTGATAGACAGGGAGGCCTGGCGTGCTGCATTCCATGGGGTCGCAAAGAGTCAGACACAACTGAGCGACTGAACTGAACTGAATTTCATATGCTAATGAGTGGGAAGATTATTCCAACTATTTTGGGGAAGGGGCAGAGAGTTCCAGGATTGGGGCCTCTGCCCATTCCTTGGTCTTTTAACAGTGCCTTTGGAACTGTCATGGTACTTCTGGGTGTGTCATTCCACTTGCTGATTGAGGATCGAGATCTAGTCTTGTCTGCCATCTTGGTCCCATATGATTCTAATCCTTTATGTTGTGTCCTTGGGTGATGTCATTTTTCCAAAAGTTGTGCCGGCCTCTTTCCCTACTGTTACAAAACTATGACCAAGCTAGACAGCATATTAAAAAGCAGAGACATTACTTTATCAACAAAGGTCCATCTAGTCAAAGCTATGGTTTTTTCAATATTCATGTATGGCTGTGAGAGTTGGGCCATAAAGAAAGCTGAGCACCAAAGAATTGATGCTTTTGAACTGTGGTGTTGGAGAAGACTCTTGAGAGTCCCTTGGACTGCAAGGAGATCCAACCAGTCCATCCTAAAGAAGATCAGCTCTGAATGTTCATTGAAAGGACAGATGCTGACACTGCAGCTCCAATACTCTGGTCACCTGATGGGAAGAACTGACTCACTGGAAAGGATGCTGATGCTGGGAAAGATTGGAGGCAGGAGAAGGGGATGGCGGAGGATGAAATGGTGGGATGGCACTACTGAGCTGATGGACACGAGTCTGAGCAAACTCCGGAAGTTGGTGTTGGACAGGGAAGCTTGGCGTGCTGCAGTCCATGGAGTTGCAAAGAGTCAGACACTACTGAGTGACTGAACTGAACCGAACCAAGGGCGCAACAGAAACTGATTAGAATCATATGAGTCCAAGATGGCAGACAAGTCAACTTCAACTAGACCTTGATCCTCAATATATGTTCATCATAACACATCAGTAAGCCAAAGACATACCCAGAGTCGCCATGATAGTTCCAAGGCCAACCATCAAAGACCAAAAGGTGGGCAGTGGCACAATTCCTGGAAATCTCCACCTCTTCCCAAAAACAGTTAGAATAATCCTCCCACTCATTAGCTTATGAGATTACCCAGATCATAAAAGCTAACCACACCACATTTCAAGGCCACACTAACTCTCTGCAAGGGCCCACACTGTGGCTGCATCTCACTAAATAAATCCACTTCTTACCCTATCACACTGTCTCTTACTGAATTCTTTCTGTGATGAGATATCAAGAATTTGAGCTTCATTAGGTACTGAAATGTGGTCTGTGATCTCAGTCAGAAGACTGTAGGTTTTGGCTGGGTTCAATACCAGCCTCGTGAGTTTGAGTCCCAAACTAGGTTTTGGCCGAGATCGAGACCCGGCACATGGGTTCAACCCTTAATCTGATGTGAACAATTTCAACCAGATGAACTTGCCACCCCAGCCAACATCTTGGCTTCAGTCTCATGAGAAACTCCCAATCAGATCACCTAGGTAATCCATTCCTTGATCCCTGACTCCTAGAAACAGAGTCATAACAAATACTTATTGCTTTTATGCCACTAGATTTCACAGGACAGCAAATACATTTTTTTCTATCTCAACTAAGGTAGTGTGCATAGTAGTTAAGAACACAAGTTCTGGAGTCAGCTGTCACTTACTAGTTACTGACTTTGAACCCCTCATTTGGGCCTCTTTGAGTTTCCTCATTTTATAAGCATGTAGAATAATTGTATCGACTTTAGAGACTGTAGGGAGGAACAAAGAATATGGAACTTATACCTGCCTGGCACAGAGTAAATATTGTTGTTTAATCACTAAGTCGTGTCTGACTCTTTTGCGACCCCATGGACTGTAGCCCGCCAGGCTCCTCTATCCAAGGGATTTCCCAGGAAAAAATACTGGAGTGGATTGTCATGTCCTTTTGCAGGGGATCTTCTGGACCCAGGGATCCAACCCACAGCTCCTTCATTGGCAGGCAGGTTCTTTACCACAGAGCCCCCAGAGTAAACACTAGCGATTGTTACTAGAGAGTCTTCCTAGCTGTACCACCAGCTACTCAGCAGTCAGGCTGAATCCTGGACCCAGGTCTCCTGACTCCCTGCCTTGCGCTCATAGTTTAACTAAATGGCTGAGGAAGTCAGATGCTCTGTGAGTATATAATTTCGATCCCTCCCTCCCCCTGCAGCCGGTTGTTTCAGCTGCAAATCACCATCAACAGCTGGCTGCACGTTGTGCTAGGGGTGGGGAGACAGCCAGTGGGGGTCAGACTGTAGCGCTTGTCCTAGGCTCTGGGGAGAACCCCTCAGTCTTTGGAGGAGAAGCATTAGAAAGGCAGCAGCAGGCTGGCACCCTCTGAGGGGGCTGTTCTGGATCACATTTCATTGCCACAGTGGATCTAAGAACAGGAATGAGTCTTTGTTTTCAGCCCTGATTAGGAATGGCCCAAGAGCGAGCAGGAACACTGTTTTGAAATGCAATATAGTATTAGGGCGAAAGGGTTGTCGGGAGAAAATCTCTGTGCCCGGCTGCTTTCGTTTGAGCAGATCAAAAAGACCTTGGACAAGCAGAGGTCCAGGAGCCATGGGCTCCCTCTAGGAGAAGTACCCACTCCCCTCCTTTGCCCTTAAGTTAGTGGCTCCTAACTCCCACTGATAGCAGCAAACAGCCAATGCTTGTAGTGAAATGAGGCAGCGAGGAAAAAAGGAAATAAGAAAAAGCAGTGGTGTTCGAAATTTCCTTTTGAATGACCAGTATCTCTATGAAAATTGGATGCAAAGAATCTCCAGGTGTGCCTCCTCGTGGCAAGTGGAGCCCTTTGGAAAACATCAAGGGAGGTTACTGGGCGTGACTTTCCCAAGACTTTCACTAAAGATTGGTAGAATATGCTACCCCAAAATATGCCTCTTAGGCACAAGGACTATTTTGAGAAACAGCACATGCAGGAGAAACTCTGAAGGCAGAGCCACAGTTACCCTCTGGCAAGGGAAATTCCTATTTATGAAAGAAATCTCCATTTGTAGAGGCGTCTCCCTCTCCGTGCCAGGAAGAGGATGGCAACTCTAAATCCTGACAGTCTTATCAATGGAGGAGGTGTCGACGGAAATCTGCATAACCTTCCTCTTGTGGATCCTGCCTTTCTTGGTTACGTCCCCCTAAGCAGTCTCCCTCACACCTCTCTTTTGTCTTTTGCTGAAGACAGTAGGTCAGGATTCTGAGCTACCTCTTTGAGTTACTCACTTTCCCCTCTGGTTATCCCCACCTGTGTGAGCTTCCCTGGTGGCTCAGTAGGTAAAGAATAGGCCTGCAAAGCAGGAGATTTAGGAGAAGATGCAGGAGACCGAAGTTTGATTCCTGGGTTGGGAAGATCCCTGGAGAAGGAAACAGAAACCCACTCTAGGATTCTTGCCTGGAGAAATCCTATAGACAGAGGAGCCTGGTGGGCAATAGTCCATGGGGGTCCCAAAGAGTGGGACACCACTGAGCATGCACACATCCCCCATGTGCACACAAGGTATACATGTTAATAAACGTGTCTTGTGTGTGTGTGTGTTTCGTTAGTTTCCAGCAGAACTGAGAAGAGTGGAGGGAAACTTTTCTTTCCTCCTCTCTGTCACTTTGACCTAAGATGCCCCATGACAGCATCCAAGGCCTTCACTTCAGCTGACTTGCTTTTTCTCTGAAGCTCTACCAGGTCCAAAAAAAGGAGTCCAGGTGAGAATGTTACTGAATCCAAGCTCAGGGCAGGAGATGAGGTGCTGAGGCAAGAAATAGTGACTCCATTCAACTTTTTCCAGAAAGCCAGGCATCCAAGACGATGTCCTAGAGTAGCATCTTATCGGAGTCCTGATGCCAGTTTCTTTTATAAAACAGAGAGGGGGAGGAGATGAAGAAGTAAAAAGCTGTAAGTCTTGCAGAATATCTGCTGGCTTGGTCAGCATCAGGGACAGGATGTGTTAATTTCTTCTTTTCTGCAGTTATTCACAGGTGGGCAGGGTTCCCCAGGCAGGCCATTATGTATGGTTACAGCTATACACAGCATCCTATCTACCAAAAGCCATCGAGAGCAAAAGTAAAGTGAAAGGAACAATCCAACATGAAGTCAGATTCTACTCTCCGCTGTTTCCAAGAAGGAGCAAGACCAGACGCCAACAGAAAATAATTCAACGATAACTGCCTCTGATCTCCAGGGAAAGGAAACCTACAAGGAATCAGCTCCTGAAAAGTATTTCTTTGGGGGCTGGCTCACATTGTCTTGCCTTCTGCTCCCTTCCCACATCTGGGATCCTCATCTTTCAACAGGCAAGAGTCCGGGGGCTTCAGTTTATGTGTCGAGCCAATGCCCGTCACGGCAACATCATCCCCCCAAGGGCCCCACCTCCACGCGCTCCCTCACTTCACTCCCCACGAACACTCAGCTCCCAGGAGTGCGTTCATCTCATCAGACAGCTCTGCAATCACTTACTCTCCAGTCAGCTGCCGCTCCACTCCTGAGCCCCAGTTCTGCTCATCGCTTATGTTCCTGGGAAGTATTTGCTTGTCTCTAAAACAGATTTGCATTTCAGTGGCTCTCAAATTCTATTAGACACAACAATCACTTGGAGAACTTCCTAAAATACAGAGTCTGAAAAAAACCACAAAACATAAAAATAAAATACAGAGTCTGGGTGGATTCATAAGACCTACTTTTTTTCTAAATTTTTATATTAGAATATAGTTGATTAATGTTGTGATAGTTTCAACTGCAAAGCGATCCTATACATATACAAGTATCCATTCTTTTTCAAATTCTTTTCTCATTTGTTGCTCTTGTTCAGTTGTGAAGTCCCATCTGACACTCTGCGACCCTATGACTCACAGCACGCCTGGCTCCTCTGCCCTCCGCTATCTCCCGGAGTTTGCTGCAATTCTTGTCCATTGAGCCACTGATGCTATCTAACCCTTACAGAATGTTAAGCGGAGTTCCCCGTGTTATAGAAAATGTATAGTCTTGATAATACACTTCAGGCTATGATCAACTCTAGGATAACTTTGGGTTATCTTAAATGCAGGAACCATGCCTCTAATTGGAATGATTTCAGACCTGGCTGGAAAATACTCGGGACAGGAGCATGAGGCAAAGGGAGAGAAACCTAACAGTGGCTTCTGGATCCTCAGTCATGCCTTCAGCACAGGAGATCCAAAGCATGGCTGTGCCACAGCGGAACAGAAAAGCGCAAGGCTCCTCTCCTAGAACGCATCCCTCGTGGGTGCCCTCGGCGCTTCCCACTCTGGCTCCAGCCTTCTGTTGCAGGAGGGGACTCCTTCCAGAGGTGTGCTCCTGTCTGATGGTTGGAAATGACGTGCCCGGGGAGACCACTTGCTGACAAAGCAAGAGGCGTTGCTGGAAAGGGGCGCCTGGGCGGAGAGCTGACGGTCAGGGAGCCCCGGGGAACTGCTGGGCCAGCTGGCTCGGAGCCTTGGGTTTTACGGTGATGGGATTAGTTTAGGGACTGTCTCTGGCCAATCACTCCGACACAGGGGCCTTCCTGGTGGCGTGCGCATCTCTCAGCCAAGACGGACTCCATCCAGAAGGGTTCAGGGGGGGTTGGTAGGACATACAGACTGGTGTCTCTTCACTCCTTTTGACCTTTTCCGAATTCTTCTCGGGGTAGCTTGTGAGTTCCGCATTGCTTACCAGGACCTCCTGTTTTAAGATAACTCATGCAAGTGATTCTATCTTGTCTGGCCAGCATGGGTGGTCTTGGTAAGTGGTTCCTCTAACACTTATGCTCATCTTCCAATGACCCTCATACCCTGAAAGCAGGGAACCTGCCCCCCTGGCTGTGGCAACACAGAAGCCTCCACGGACCATCTGTGATGTTTGCGTTTGGCCTCTATTCCACTTTCCTCTCCTCATAGCTGACTTGAACAATTCTTTTCTTTTTTAAATTTTCATATTTGAACAATTCTTGACTTAACCTTGGTTCTCAAAGGCAGTGTGCATCATTAATCATATTTGGGAGTGGGGAGCAGAGATTTTTAAAAACAGGCACTTAGTCTTCATTTTGGTTAGAGACCAAAATTCCAGAGTTCAGAATGGGGCCCAGAAATCTGCTTTTTAAACAAACACAACAAACTCTGAAGCTGTGCACTTCAGTTTGGGAAAGCCTAAAGACCTTTGCCTCCATTTTCACGAGCTGTTTTCTCCTTACACAGACGGGCAGTGGAGGCAGATGAAGGTCCCAAGCTCCGGCCAGGGATGCTCAGATCTGGTTTCCTGTAAACTCTACAGCAATTAGCAGGGGAGTAGGGGCCAGAATTGTGGCCCCATTTTACATACAAGCAAGTTCTTGCTCTTTGGACAACTCTGATGGTAAAAATCTCCCTGCAGTGCGGGAGACTCAGGTTCAATCTCTGGGTCGGGAAGATCTGGAGAAGGGAATGACAACCCACTCAGTATTTTTGCCTGGAGAATCCCATGGGCAGAGGAACCTGGTGGGGTACAGTCCACAGGGTCACAGTCAGACAGTCAGACATAACTGAAGGATTAACACACACACACTCACATATACTGCTCCTTGCAGCTCTAAAACTCTATGATCCCACCGCAGAAGTCAGAGCGCCAAACTTAAGCTTTATGTCCATCACTTGTGACCTTAGGGAGGCTCTCTTCCCAGCCTGGCCTCCGGTTCCCACATGGAGGCTGGGCATCGTCTCAGCAGGCGTCTCTGAGGGCTCTCCCAGAACAGGTTAATCACGGGGGCTTAACTTTGTTGTAAACTGGTTTTGATTATGACTCTAATCTGCTGTCACACAGGCTCAGTCGTCATACTTGATTGTTTTACACTGCATAGGCAAGTCTTCCAGGGTCAATTTTAGAAAGAAGGAAGGAAGGACAGGAGGGTGGAGGAAGGGGGCGGAAGGGAAGGAAGGAGGCTTTCAGAGGAGACCCACCACTGGATTTAAGTTTGAGTCAGTACATCAGAACGCAGTGATGGGTTAGTGTCGCGGGGTGGGTATGCAGACGAACTGTAAAACTAACAGAAAATGGCCACGGGTTGTGCGGCGTGAGTGACAGCAAGAATGAAGGCCGTGGCCTCGGAAGACTGAAGTATAGATTGTTTACGCCAGGCCCCACTTTAGCAAAACCACAACTGCTATTAAGACCCTCAAATGCGCCATCAGTGGTTCTGAACTTGGCATCCTGACCGAACTCTGCCTTATCATCAGAGGGGAAGCGAAGAGCACACAGACCAAAGGGGCTGAAATTTCAGCTGCTGCCAGGCGTCCCAGAGCCCCATCACCGTCCCAGAATAGCGCAGCGCTGTTCCCAGAAGCCTCGGGGCACCACGGCTGGGCTTCCTGCGAGGCAGCCGGAGTCAAGCCTCAAGCAGGGCCAGGAACAGCTGGGACCAAGCTCCACCCAGATGCCAGCTGGCGGGCCCTGCCCCAGCAGAGGCGCCGGCTCTGGTGAGTCGGGCATGGCTGGCTTTCCCGTGGCACCCTGGTTCTCCACACCCACCCCGTCCCCTCGGGGTTCTGGCTGACTTAAGACTCAAGGTGAAGTCGCTCAGTCGTGTCCGACTCTTTGCGACCCCATGGACTGAAGCCCACCAGGCTCCTCAGTCTATGGAATTTTCCAGGCAAGAGTACTGGAGTGGGTTGCCATTTCCTTCTCCAGAGGATCTTCCCAACCCAGGGATCAAACCCAGGTCTCCCGCACTGCAGGCAGACGCTTTAACCTCTGAGCCACCAAATCCCAGGCAACGGGGTGCAGGCTGAGGCTGGGTCTTTGGAATACTGGTAGGTGATCCAGGCTGGTGGCTGGGGAGGCTGGTGAACAAGGGCCCTGAAGGCGGGACAGGCTGCAGCACACGCGGAGAGGACGTCCCCACAGTGGGCTGGCAGCCTTGGGAGAACAGGATTGAAAAAGGGAGAAAGGGCAGAGAGGGAGACACAGCGCCCTGCCGGAGGTCGAGCACTTGCCTAGGGCAGCGCCATTACAGGGCTGGCTTCTCAAGGTGACAGTTTTGTTGGGAGATGGGAGGATGGCTAAGAAGGGAGGCTACAGGCTAGAGAGCAGGTCGGTTCTGCTTCCAACGTCCTTCTCTTGTGATAGCCCGTGCAGGCGCTTCACTTTGTCTGTTTATTCCCTCGAAAACACTGATCGAGGCCCTACAAGGGGCAAGGCATCAAGGGACACAAGAATACATCCTGGTAGAGGAAGGAAGACATATACGTAAATGAACGTTCAGAGCTCAGAAAACAAGCTACGAGAGATACGACGAACGTGCTTTGGGGCACAGAACAGTGAAGAGCCAGTGCAGAGGAGTTAACACCAGTGGATTCTAATCCAGGGCTAGTCACTTAGCCTGTATGAACCTCAGTTTTAAATCTATAATATGGAGATAATGTCTACGTTTTGAACTCCTAGCGTTGTTAAGATCAAATATATACAAAAGATTCTTGGGAAATTGTACAGTTGGAAGATCCCCTGGGGAGGAAATGGCAACCCATTCCAGTATTGCCTGGGAAATCCCAAGGACAGAGGAGCCTGGTGGGCTACAGTCCATGGGATCGCAAAAGAGTTAGACACAACTTAGCAACTAAACAACAACACAGAAGTAAACTATTATGGGTGTTAGGTTGTTAGACCAGTCAGTGTTTCTCTGGACATGACTGAGCGACTTCACTTTCACTTTTCACTTTCATGCATTGGAGAAGGAAATGGCAGTCCCACAGAGTCGGACACGACTGAAGCGACTTAGCAGCAGCAGCAGCAGCAGCAGTGTTTCTCTGAGTATCTTGGCCTGCGATTCTGGGAGCCAGAGGGAACCAGGGATCCGAGTGTGGGGCTCAGGACAGCAACAGGTCCAAGCCCAGTCTACCCCTTCCCGAGAGAAGGCCCCCAGCAACCCTCAGGTCTTGGCCAATCATTCCAATCATTCCACCCAATTCAGTGTATGTACAGAGCCTTATTCCAGGGCTGCAGGGCAGCTAGGCATGAAATCTGTTCCCCACTGAGCCCATCACAGAATGAGGGAAGCCAGGTATCTATATATAAAACAATTAACCATGCAAAGCAGGGCAAGATCGTTCAATTCATGCTGGAGGGGAAGCTTTGGGAGAGCAGAGGGGGGTGGTCTATGCTATGGGTGGGGTTGCCGGCCAAAGCTTCTGGGAGAAGCAGGGGGCTTTAAAGGGGAATTGGTTCAGAGAAGCCAGGCGTCAGTGTATTGGGCTGACAGTGGGGGACAGCATGAGTGAAGCCACAGGAAGGTCTGTCCCGTGGCCAGACTCAGAGCTGACCTCAGGCTGGGATCGCCACTTCCTGTGGGGAACAGGAGGGATGGGACCTTGCAAGGGCCTTGAATGCCGCTGAGCAAAGGAGTTTGGTCTTAGTTTAGGGGCAGTGGGAGCCAATGGAGTCTTTCCAGGTGGCCCCAGTGGTAAAGAACCCACCTGCCAATGCAGGAGACATAAGAGACGTAGGTTTAATCTTTGGGTCTCCCCTCGAGGAGGCATGACAACCCACTCCAGTGTTCTCGCCTGGAGACTCCCATGGACAGAGGAGCCTGGTGGGCTACAGTCCACAGGGTTGCAAGAGTCGGACATGACTGAAGCGACTTAGCATGCACGCACGGGAGTCAAGGAGGTCTTAGGAGCCAAGAACGCCAGGGAGATGTCAGTGGCTGTCCCACAGCAAATGGGGGTTTGCAGGTGACTGGAGGTGTCAGGGAGTGGAAGGAAGGCTGCAAGCAGGGTGATCAGGTTGGGTACATGTAATCCCAATGGGAGGTTTGCTCCCACCCTGAAATATTCTCACAACAGTGACGGGATGGGGGTGTGGAATGGGGGACTCTGGGAGCAAGGAGAGGTCAAATACAATATCAATTTACCAGCTAGCTGCGGGGTACACAGTCACCAAGCACAAGATTCTGGGCACCTACCCATCAGGGAGCCCGGGGCCCCACACTCAGCTCAGTGGGGAACTAGGGGACGTTGGAGAAGCAGCTTCTGCAAGAGTTTAAGCTAAACACTGTTGTGCTGTGCTGTGCTTAGTCGCTCAATCATGTCCAGTTCTTTGCAATCCCATGGACTGTAGCCCACCAGGCTCCTCTGTCCATGGGGATTCTCCAGGCAAGAATACTGGAAAGGATTGCCATACCCTTCTCCAGGGGATCTTCCCAGCCCAGGGACTGAATCTGGATCTCCCGCATTGCAGGTGGATTCTTTAACATCCGAGCCACCAGGGGAGGCCTAAACACTGTCAGGCCTCTTTTTTTTTTTTTTTTTTGTCACAGTGCAAGGCTTTTGGGATCTTAATTCCTTGACTAGGATTGAATTCAGACCCTCAGCAGTGGAAGCACAGAGTCCTAACCAATGGACTGCTGGGGAATTTCCACTGCTAGGCTTCTTTAACCGGTAGGGGTGAGATTGAAAGAGGATGGACTACGAATGGAGAGGCTGACCTCTGAGCACCTGTGAGTGCCTGGCTTGTGCGAGGAACATTCTAGACGTGGCTTATCTGGATGTGACAGCAGATGGGGAGGGGTATTATCACGCCCCCTTTATAGTAAAGCGGGGCTCAGAGAGGCGAAGTGACTTGTCCACGTCATATAAGTGGCAGAGGGCAAAGCTGCGCCCCACCCTGGGCACTGTCAGTAGCTTAGACTCCTACGGCTCGAAAAGGAAGCATTCCAGTGAGTAAAGGTAGTCTCAGTTGGCCAGTGGCCAGCAGGAACTTGTGAACCATGCTGAGAGGGAGGGGTCACAGACACCCTCCAGACAGCCCAGCCATCCAGGGTCTCTGGGAACAGCCAGCGGGTAGTGTCCTGATGGGCTGCTGTTCAGTTGCCCAGTCGTGTCCGACTCTCTGCGACCCCCTGGACTGCAGCACACCTGGCCTGCCTGTCCCTCACCATCTCCCGGAGTTTGCCCAACTTCATGGGCATTGCATTGGTGATGCCATCCAGCCATCTCATCCTCTGATGCCCTCTGCTCCTTCTGCCCTCAAACTTTCCCAGCATCAGGGACCTTTCCAATGAGCTATCTCTTCGCATCAGATGACCAAAATACTACATATATGGGACCACTTCTCAGAGTGCTATCTCTTGGTGAAGGCGGGTGTCCATAAAGGCTTACACGCCTGAAAGTGAAAGCGGTAGTCGCTCAGTTGTGTTGGACTCTTTTTTAAAATTTATTTATTTTTTGTCAGACTCTTTGGACTCCATGGACTGTATGTAGCCCGCCAGGCTCCTCTGTCCATGGAATCCCCCAGACAAGAATCCTGGAGTGGGTGGCCATTTCCTCCTCCAGGGGCTCTTCCCAACCCAGGGATCAAACCCAGGCCTCCTGCCTTGCAGGCAGATTCTTTACCACTGAGCCGCCAGGGAAGCCGCTGTGGGTTGTTAACTTGGGTAAAGGGTATTTGGGGGCACCGATGGGCCTGTGGTCGGGGTCTCTGAGGCCATGACACCTCCCTCGGAGGAACGTCTCTTCTGCTCACTGGCTGCATCCAGCAGCGCCCACGTGGTCTGGCTCCCAGGGCTGGGGTGGAGCTCCAGGATTTCCACTCCTGAGTTCTGTCCAGGACAGGCCCTCAGGCCCTGGGGATCTAAAGCCAAGGGCATCAGGGACCCTACAGCCTCAGAAGCCCCAGGACATCTGCCTCCGGTGCCTTGCTTTGTTCTGAAGGCAGATCCTGTTCCAGATAAGATAGGGTAGGAAGGACCAGAACAAACTGTTCTCAGAAAACCGCCCCAAGTCTCCACCATGATGGCAGGACTGGCTGAGGGCGGGGTTCAGCCGCTGGGGTGTCCGGCTGGTTTCCAAACTACCATCAGTGGGTGGTCAGGCACCACCTACCCCAACCTGACCCCTCCCTGTGCCCATAGAGAGCGAGGTACACTTGCTTCATGGGAGAGGTCTCTGGAAGGTGAAGGGGTTCCCCAAATTAGGAAGCAATTGAGAGGAAACTAAAATTCCCCTGCGTCTCCCTGAAGTCACTTGTCTCCCAATCTCCCTCCTACTCCCCGCCCCCAACCCCTTTCCCAGACTCCCAAGACTGGCTTTTTAAAAAATTTATTCTTTGGCCACCCCTTGCAGCATGCAGAATCTTATTCCCCCCAATCAGGATCAGACCTGCTCTGCCTGCAACAGAAACACATGGATACTTAATCAGTGGAAGCCCCAATAGTATATATATATTATTTATAAAAGACCCCGATGCTGGGAAAAATTGAAGGCAGGAGAAGGGGATGACAGAGGATGAGATGGTTGGATGGCATCACCGACTCAATGGACATGAGTTTGAGCAAGCTCCCGGATCTGGTGAAGGACAGGGAGGCCTGGCATGCAGCAGTCCATGGGGTCGCAAAGAGTAGTACATGACTGAGGGACTGACTATTTATATATACAAATTGCCAACATCTGCTGGATCATGGAAAAAGCAAGAGAGTTCCAGAAAAACATCTATTTCTGCTTTATTGACTATGCCAAAGCCTTTGACTGTGTGGATCACAGTAAACTGTGGAAAATTCTGAAAGAGATGGGAATACCAGACCACCTGACCTGCCTCTTGAGAACCTTTATGCAGGTCAGGAAGCTACAGTTTGAACTGGACATGGAACAACAGACTGGTTCCAAATAGGAAAAGGAGTACGTCAAGACTGTATATTGTCACCCTGCTCATTTAACTTATATGCAGAGAAACGCTGAGAAATACTGGGCTGGAAGAAGCACAAGCTGGAATCAAGATTGCTGGGAGGAATATCAATAACCTCAGATATGCAGATGACACCACCCTTATGGCAGAAAGTGAAGAGGAACTAAAAAGCCTCTTGATGAAAGTGAAAGAGGAGAGTGAAAAAGTTGACTTAAAGCTCAGCATTCAGAAAACTAAGATTATGGCATCTGGTCTCATCACTTCCTGGGAAATAGATGGGGAAACAGTGGAAACAATGTCAGACTTTATTTTTTTAGGTTCCAAAATCACTGCAGATGGTGACTGCAGCCATGAAATTAAAAGACACTTACTCCTCAGAAGGAAAGTTATGACCAACCTAGATAGCATATTCAAAAGCAGAGACATTACTTTGCCAACAAAGGTCCGTCTAGTCAAGGCTATGGTTTTTCCTGTGGTCATGTATAGATGTAAGAGTTGGACTGTGAAGGAGGCTGAGTGCTGAAGAATTGATGCTTTTGAACTGTGGTGTTGGAGAAGACTCTTGAGAGTCCCTTGGACTGCAAGGAGATCCAACCAGTCCATTCTAAAGGAGATCGGTCCTGAGTGTTCTTTGGAAGGAATGATGCTAAAGCTGAAACTCATGTGAAGAGTTGACTCATTGGAAAAGACCCTGATGCTGGGAGGGATTAGGGGCAGGAGGAGAAGGTGACGACAGAGGATGAGGTGGCTGGATGGCATCACTGACTCGATGGACGTGAGTCTGAGTGAACTCCGAGAGTTGGTGATGGACAGGGAGGCCTGGTGTGCTGCGATTCATGGGGTCGCAGAGTCGGACACAACTGAGCGACTGAACTGAATTGATACATATATATAGTATGGTATATATTGGTGTTAATATAATGGGATATGGTATATAATATTATATATATACATATTTGATGGCACCATGTGACATGTGGTATCTTTGTTCCTCCACCAGGGTTGAAATCTGTGCCCCCTGAATATTAAGAGCCAAATCTTAACCACTCAACTGCCAGAGGAGTCCTGAACTGGCTTTGTTGTTCAGCTGTTTAGTCGTGTTGAACTCTTTGTGACCCCATGGAGTGTAGCCAGACTCCTTGGTGCATAGGATTTTCTAGGCAAGAATACTGGAGTGGGTTGCCATTTCCTTCTCTGAACTGGCTTTAAACATATGCTAATGAGGGACCCCTCTCATCAAACTGGTTTCAGCATTGGTTGCCTAGTTAATGAAAGCTAGCCAGAGCAAAAAGGAGGAGGGGAGCACGGAGGATGAGATGGTTAGATAGCATCACCAACTCAATAGACAGGAATCTAAGCAAAGTCCAGGAGATAGTGAAGGACAGACAAGCCTGGTGGGCTACAGCCCACGGGGTCAGAGTCCAACTGAACAACAACAAAGTCGGAGGCCAGAGTGGTCGGCTTCAGGGAGCTCTGACTTCCAGCTCTCCGTTTCAGGGTGGTCCCCACTGTCTGGCCCTTACAAGCGGCTGCACACCCTCACTATTGGGGGTCCCTGAAAAGTGGCGTGGGAGAGGGGGTTGGGGGAAGGGTGTTGAAGTCACAACTCTGCAGCCCAAATCCCTCTTCCTCTTCATTCTGGAAAGAACTGAAACAATTCAGTGTTCACCCCATTCCCCAGGCCGGCCAGCGAAGGCCAGGCGCAGAAAGAGATAGAGTTCTAGAAAACCAGGGCCCCAGCGCCAGCCCAGGCAGCAAGGCAAACCTGGGCTTTATCGCTCTGGCAGCGCTGGGTGTTTCAGGGAGTTTGACTTCTGGTTGTCATAGATTGAGGCAGGCAAACAAACAGCCCGGGAGGTACCTCCCTTCTCCCTGCGCCCTCCCCTATCTTGCTACCCCCTGGCCCGCGACCAGCCGCCTCCCCTTCCCTCCCGGCCCCCCCTTCCCGGGCGCTCCGGGCAGACCCACACGCCCAGCCGCCCGCTCTGCCACCGGCTGGCTCGGACCGCGCTCTGCTAGCGATCCCCCAGGCAACTCGGCGTCAGGAGAAGTAGCACCCCGGAGACCCGGCGCCCAGCCCTGCCTCCGCGTCCCCTGGGCCCCAGCCAGGCCCAACAACCACTCCCTTCTCGGTGCGCCGTGGCCCTTCTGGGCCTCCCGCGCTTGCCAACTGAGCCCCGCTGCGGCAGCCCACCTCCCACGCCGCCCGCAGCCCCAGCGGGAAGGTGGCCGGAAAATCTCTTGTTTACTGGGCCGCGGCGATCCCAGGTTGGATTCACTTCCCCATTTCTACAGTTCCATTTCTGCCGATCCCTGACGCCGGAGGGGAAAGGGTGGCCGGCCACCAGCTGATCGGTGGATTGGGAGTCGGGTGGGGTACGGGGAGGGGAGGCGCTCGAACTTTCGGAAAAGTCCCCGGGCGGAGGGAGGGGCAGGACTCCGCGGTCAGGCTGGCGTGTCCCGAAGCGCAGAGGCCGCGGGGGCCGGGTGAAACACTGTACCCCGGGGAACTGAGCCGTGAAGGCTAATGGGGACAGGTCGGAACAGGGAACCGGGACGCAAGGAGGGGAGCGCACGCTAAGGTGGACCGTGTCCGGGACGATCCCAGGACACCCGGGCGCGGGGCAGTCGGACCCAGGAATACTTCTGCCCGCGGTCCCCAGTGGTTCTGGGCCCGGCCCACCGCGCTTAGGGGCGCGCGGGGTGGAGCTCCTACGTACAGTAGGTGACCCAGGAGCGGGGGAAGGATCGCGCGTGCAAGACACTCGTGTGTGTTGTGTCCACGTATGCAAGCTCGGATAGGGCAGGGGGCGCAGAAGGCGTGACAAAGACATCGACTTTGCGTCTGAGTGTGCCCCTCACTTTAGTCTGGAGCGGCGAACTGCCCCGCGCGCGTCTCGGGGGAGAGCCAGGACGAAGGTGACAAAGGCTAGGTGTCCGCCCCAGAGAGACGCCCCAAGGTGGCCCCCGCGCGTTGCTCGTGTGGCGCGCTGGGACTCGCGGAGACCGACAGCCCTCGGGCGAATTGTGCGGGGCCGTTCCCCAAGCCGCTTTCCGGAGCGAAAGCCGAGTCCTCCAAGTGTGTGCTCGTGAGTGTGCGCGCGCCCGCGTGCGGGGGCGTGGCAGTAAACAGCAACAACCCACCCGCCAGCTGGGCCAGAAACTCTGATCTCCCTCCGCAGCCGGAAAGGGCGTCTAGTAGGAGCCGGGAGGTGAGTCAGGGATGGGCTGGGGGGAGGGCCTACGGGGCTTTGTTACCTTGTGAGCGTATTGCCTGCACCTGGAGCCCCGCGGGCTCCCGATAAGCGCCTGAATGGAGGTGATGTCACGGCGATGCAGGCGTCGGCCCACCCTCGCCAGGAGAAAGGAGTCGAGCGCCCGGAGAGGCCAGCGCGACAGCGAGCGCGGGAGCGCAGCCAGCGCCGGTTCCCGCTGAGAGGCAGGCCCTGCGCCCCGATCCCCCGCCGGGGCCCCACCACCCCAGGCCAGGGTTGGGCCTGGCCCCGCGCCCTGCGCCGAGTCCCTCCCAGCCGCGCTCGCGCCCCGCCTGGAGTTGGCCCCAAACGCCGCGCCGGAGCTGGGCCGGCGGCGCGTCCCAGGTAAGGGCTGCTGCCCGCTCGCTCCGCCCTCCCGCCGGCCGCTGGGAAGAGTAGGGTCGGGTCGGGCTGGCGGGGAGTGGGCGAGGGTAGGGGCCCGAGGTTGGGAGAACCGGGGGACGGAGGGCGCCGCTCCGACTCCGCTCGATCGCAGAAACTTTCCAAACCGAGCCGGCTGGGGACTTGGGGGTGCGAGAAGCCCGGCGCCGCGGCTCCAAGTTGGCGGCGAGGGCGAGCTCCACCATCGGGGTCTCGCAGGACCGCCCCCTCCGCCCTCGCAGCCTCGCTGCGCGGGTCCGCGGCCAACAGTGACCTGCGGGCCGGCGTCCTCTAGCGATGCAGGCGTCGGCCCACCCTCGCCAGGAGAAAGGAGTCGAGCGCCCGGAGAGGCCAGCGCGACAGCGAGCGCGGGAGCGCAGCCAGCGCCGGTTCCCGCTGAGAGGCAGGCCCTGCGCCCCGATCCCCCGCCGGGGCCCCACCACCCCAGGCCAGGGTTGGGCCTGGCCCCGCGCCCTGCGCCGAGTCCCTCCCAGCCGCGCTCGCGCCCCGCCTGGAGTTGGCCCCAAACGCCGCGCCGGAGCTGGGCCGGCGGCGCGTCCCAGGTAAGGGCTGCTGCCCGCTCGCTCCGCCCTCCCGCCGGCCGCTGGGAAGAGTAGGGTCGGGTCGGGCTGGCGGGGAGTGGGCGAGGGTAGGGGCCCGAGGTTGGGAGAACCGGGGGACGGAGGGCGCCGCTCCGACTCCGCTCGATCGCAGAAACTTTCCAAACCGAGCCGGCTGGGGACTTGGGGGTGCGAGAAGCCCGGCGCCGCGGCTCCAAGTTGGCGGCGAGGGCGAGCTCCACCATCGGGGTCTCGCAGGACCGCCCCCTCCGCCCTCGCAGCCTCGCTGCGCGGGTCCGCGGCCAACAGTGACCTGCGGGCCGGCGTCCTCTCCGCTGCCCGGGACCGTGGATTGGGAGGGCAGATTTCTGGGGCCGGAGGGAACGGGAGAGAGGCGGCAGCCTGCTCTTTCTGTTCCGCCATCCCGGGGAGCGTGGGTGTAGACCCCGGGGCCGGGGAGAACAGGGAGGGGAGCGCTCGGAATCCTCCTGCTCGAAGTTCGGGATTTCGGTCCGTCGTTAAATTCGTGGCTTCTAGAACCTTTCCCTTGGCCCGCCCTTCCCCCACCCAGGGGCTTTCCTGCGCCCTTCTCAGCGCGGAGGTGAAGTTGCGGCGCTCCTGCCGGGACCCACAGTTTTAAACCCCGCCAAATGCGATCACTTGAAAACTCTATGCTGTCGATCCTAAAACTCTGGGACTGGACTGTGTTGAATTTGGGTTTTGTGCTCCTGGAAGGTCCCTCCCGGAGCCTTTTTGTGTGGCTGGGGGAGGGCGTGCCGCTGGGGGTGGGGCGCATTCCGGAGTGGCTTTCTAGAGCGGACCCTTGGGTTGAGGACTCACGTGTTTCTGAACGCTCAGGCAGTTGGGGGCCAGATGCTCACCCTCCGGTGTGAGGGTGTAGGCTGGGGTTCCCGGAAGCCCTCTAACTCCCCCTCTTCACCCCCCGCAGCAACTTGGGCGCAGAGGTAACTCCTTACTGGCCTCTTTGACTCCTCCTATTGGTTGGTTTAAACGCCAGAGCCCCCAGAGCAGAGGAGGAAGATGGCAAGACCTAAACGGGCGGGGAGGTGGTGGGAGGCTGTCAGCGGGTCCGCGCGTCTCTCTTCGTGGGCTGCTGAGCGGTGGCAGAGCAGGAGGAAGGAGGCTGCTCCGCGGCAGTCTGCGCGGGGCCTCTACCTGGCCATGGTGCCCTTGAAGGTAACCACTGACCGGATCTGCCTCTTCCTCTGCCCCATTGAGCGGGGGAGACAGGCCGGGCCTGCAAGGTCTCGAGAGCCTCCGGTGCCTCTTTTCAGGATGTTTCTCAGGCTTGCGTGTGGCTGGCTGCCTCATCCTTGCTCAGCGAAGCCCACTCGGGGCTGGCTGGGCCTCGGAGCCCCCCACTCTGCGGAGGGAAAGAGGGAGGAGGGGGTTCTGGAACCGGATTGGGCCGACTCAGACCCGAGATGGGGGCAGAGTGACTGAGCCTGGGGAAAGGCCGATTTCAGACGTGGTTAAAAATATTTGTAACTGATTCCAGGGAGGTGAAGCAAAAGGGCTCCTTTGTCCCGAAAATAATCTGCAGCGTGATTATGGGCTGCAGCCGTGGTCTAGGGGCCACTCACAGGGTGGAAGGAGTCCTCCTCCTTGGTCCTAGAGAAACTTCGAGCAGAAGCAGTCACTCTAAAAAGAAGAGGCAGGGCCGGGATGGGGGAGAAGTGAGCACTCAGTCTGTTCAGTGAGCGATTTTCCGATGCCTCCTGTGTTCGGTGCAAGACTAGATAGATGTTGCGGGGGATGCTGAGATAAGCACATCTTGCTCACTCTGGTAGACCTTAAAGCCCGGTAAAGGAGACACCGCACACACACATGATTCTAACCATCGAGGCTCAGAAGACAGCCTGGAAATGCAGGCTCTAGCGACCCGCAGGGTGGAGAGTCTGGAGACTGAGCTGGTTCGTTTCCTCCAAGTCCTTTCCCCTTTGCCACCATCTTCAAAAATGGCATCCCTTGACTGGCTGAATCTGCATTCCTGGATGTTGAAGGACCCTGAGCCGAGCTCTTGAAGTCTCCCACTGGCCTCCAGGGGTCGCTGTCCTAGACAGTGGACAAGAACCAGGCCCACCTGGCCCAGTTTTCCCACTTGAACTGGTGTGCGCCTCTCTCCCTACTCAAGCACATCGAGGTTCCCATGTTGGTGAGTCCAACAGGCTTAAAGCATAAGATTGGGACCAACAACAAAGTGAGAAGGAAACTGGGGTGAGGGCTGTGAAGCTGCTCTGGCCCTGGACCAAGTTCCTTTGAGGTGCTGGATTCTGGTGGGGTACCAGCAGGTATGGCTCTAAGAGCAAGACAGACCGAGAAGGATTTACATAGGAGTCCCAGGACTAAATGGTTTGGTTTTCGGTAATGAAATGGCCGTTAGGAGATTTGAACTTGTAGCAGGGGCTTAGTATCCTTTCCCCCGAATCCAACCAGGCTTTAGATTTTTTTTTTTTAATCTTTATTTATTTATGTGGCTGTGTCGGGTCTTAGTTGCATGAGGGATCTTCCTTTGCAGTGCACAACTCTCCACTTATGGCTCATGGGCTCAGTGGTGGTGATGGCCGAGCACCAGAGTACAGGCTTAGTTGCTCTGTGGCATGTGGGATCTTAGTTCCCGACCAGGGATCGAACCTGTGCCCTGCATTGCAAGGCAGAGTCTGAATCACTGGCCCACTAGTGAAGTCCTCAGACCTTAGATTTTATTTGGGTAAGAACCTCCATTAGGCCTTCTTTGGCCTCCATCTTTAACCAGGGAATAACGTGTTCATAGCAAATGGATTGCTGATGCTTTTTTGCCAGACTCAAATCTTAAAGCACAGCCCTGGTAATACCCTCACTGTGCAAAAAGAAACAGTCTTCAGTGGCCCCCTCTGCCTTTAGAGTCCTGCCCTGAACTCCTTCCCTGGAGCGTCTCTAATCTGTCGCCAGCCAACTGCAACCTCCCTTTACAAACTCAGTTCATAGGTATGTATTGGTGAAATTTATTAGAAACTGAATAAAGTGCTGTTGAGAGGTCTTCTCCACCCTGGATCCTCCTTTGTGTTCCTGTATCACTTTTCTCTCTCCAGAGGTCGATTCTTTCATGTGGCTCTTTACCTGACTCTTCCTTGGGTGGTTTTCTTATGGACCTATCTTTTCTCTCTTTTTGATTTGAAATAACATTATTGGCAGGGATTGTGTTTGTTCATCTGTGTACTTTTCACTGCGTCTCAGAGAACTACTGGGCTTGGTCCCCACGAGACGCCCAGTGAATCACTGATTTGGAATAATTGTAAACTGCAACCTGGAGGAGGGAGGTGGGATGAACAGTTCTCGAAGATGCACAGATTGCTGGAGGCTAAGTCTGAGTGAGTGACCATTCTCAGGGTTCAGTACCACAGCTTCACCCCAAGTTCTAGCTGCTTGGCTATGAAGCAAAGCACCCCAAGATGGGCTTGAGTGCTTAGAATCCCTTAGCATGTTATCCATAAATTATCTCCTGGAATGGTCCATTACACCTTATCCATTAGCCCGCTCCGATTCCTTTTTTCTCTTCTTAGTCATTGTAAATAAAGTACAGTGTGTGCCTTATTGATTTATGATTACGCAAAGTCCCCTACAAAAGCTTATTTAAGTCGTGATGTAGGGAAAACAAGCTTTGCGTTGAAGTCGAGCGAAACTAGCTGCATTATGGTACCATTTATTTAGGAAAACAATATAGTAAATTCACATAAGATTGTTAATTTATTAAAAGTTAATGGTCAGGGTTTGGGGAAAAGCAAGCTTTAATTGACAGATGAGATGGTAGCCAGGAATGCTGAGAGACCTAAAATACTTTCAAAGGGCTTGTAGGATATCTTAAAGGACTTTGAAAGTTGATGATCTTTTTATTATGTTAGTCTCAATTAGTGAGTTTTATTTTCCCTGACTTAGTAGCAGTGTCCTTCCCCTTATCAATTATGGAGAGTCAGTTTTCTTTGCCTGCTACACATTAATTAGCCAGGAATAGTGGAAACATTAAAGGGTTTTGTTGTTGTTTAGTCAATAAATCATGTCTGATTCCTTTGCGACCCCTAGCCTTTGCTAGGCTCCTCTGTCCGTGGGATTTCCTAGGTGAGAACACTGGAGCGGGTTGCCATTTCCTTTTCCAAAGCCTTATGGTGTGTTAGTTGCTCAGTCATGTCCAATTCTTTGCAACCTTGTGGACTGTAGCCCGCCAGGCTCCTCTGTCCATGGGATTCTCCAGGCAAGAATATTGGAGTGGGTTGCCATTTCCTTCTCCAGGGGATCTTCCCGACCTAGGGTTTGAACCCAGGTCTCCTGCATTGCAAGCAGATTCTATACCATCTGAGCCACCAGGAAAACTCCAAAGAAAGGGTTCAGCTCAGTTCAGTCTCTCAGTCGTGTCTGACTCTTTGCGACCCCATGGACTGCAGCACGCCAGGCCTCCCTGTCCATCACCAACTCCCAGAGTTTACGCAAACTCATGTCCATTGAGTCGGTGATGCCATCCAACCATCTCTGTCGTCCCCTTCTCCTCCTGCCCCCAATCCAAAGGGTTGCTGCTGCTGCTAAGTCGCTTCAGTCATGTCCGACTCTGTGCGACCCCACAGACGGCAGCCCACCAGGCTCCCCCGTCCCTGGGATTCTCCAGGCAAGAACACTGGAGTGGGTTGCCATTCCTTCTCCAATACAGGAAAGTGAAAAGTGAAAGTGAAGTCACTCAGTCGTGTCCGACTCTTCACAACCCCACGGACTGCAGCCTACCAGGCTCCTCCGTCCATGGGATTTTCCAGGCAAAAGTACTGGAGTGGGGTGCCATTGCCTTCTCCAAAGGGTTAGTGGTGTACAAATCCACCCTCCACCTTCAAAGCAGAAGAAAAGCAGGGAGGAGGATCATGCCATTCCCCTCCAAGCCACTAGTAGTCACTATAGCCCAGGAAAGCTTGTCCAGGTTGCTGTCCTAGAAAGTGCCTGGGTCCAAGAGGTAAGAGAGGAAGAGGCAGGTTTACCAACCACTTACTTGACCACAGTGCAAATAAAAGACCGCCTTCTTGCCTTCTAGCTACAGGGTCTTGATGTCTTCCACTACAGATTAATTCCTTTGGGTTTTGCTTTGCCCTTGCCTTGTTCTTGCTTTTAAAATGTTAATGCCTCATAGGAGGATTTTTGCGTTAAGTCATTAACTCCCTAGCTGGGAAATTGTTAAATTTTATCCTTGAGACTCTTTAACAACTTGAGCTTCCAAGGAACTTGGATTCCAAAGAGAAGTGTTGAAGAGAAGCGTTGGGACTAAGAGTGGGAAAATGAAGGACAAAAAGGGTCAGTGTTAGGAAGACATTGGGGAAAAGTGTTGATACATACACCTTTTCGGTCATCTCTTCACTGTCTGGTAGCAGTTTGTACCTGTTCCTGGGGCTTGTTAAATACTCACTGAATGGATGAATGCATGGCTGATTCTCTGTGGACTTGGGTATCACAAGGACAGAGAGGAGGGCCAAGCGGCTGGCCATCTGAACTCTGGGAGTCCTGGGGCAGAGAGGAGCTGAGTGCTTGGTGAACTTGCCTCATAAACCTCACCCCCATCCTAGCTGCAAGAGCTCAGGGAATATTTGGGTCCAGGTTACAATTGGTGGAGGGAGGTGAAAATTTAGCACAGTTTCCCTGGGAAGAGGAATGACAACTGGGCTTCATCTCGTTTGCTCTCTGGTTAGTTGACAAGAGTCCCGGGAGTTCTGGCTTAAGGATGATTCTGGGAACTACTTGGCGATCCAGTGGCTAAGATTCTGTTCTCCCAATGCAGGGAACCCAGGCTTGATCCCTGGTCCGGGAACTAGATCTCACATGCTGCAATTAAGAGCTCACGTGCCACAAAGAAGATCCAAGACTCCCATGTGCCCCAACTGGTGCAGTCAAATGAATACATACATAAGTAAATAAGAATAAAATAAAGAAGGAGTCCAGGAACTTGCCAGGTGGTCCAGTAGTTAAAGACTCCACACTTCCACTGCAGGGCGCATGAGTTTGATCCTTAGCCAGGGAGCTAAGATTTCACAGGGCACTCGGCGCGGCCACAGAAGAGAGAGGGAAGAAAGATTCAGTAGCTCCGAGGGCTAGACCCCAGATCAAAGCGCCCTGGCCCAGCACCCTGTGTATCGGGGTCTGGCCCGAGGAACTGATTTTGCTTTTTCTCCCCGCCGTCTCTAGGGACCCGGCTGGAGCCTGGCCTGGCATCCAGGATGGCCATCCACAGAGCGGTGCTGACGTGTTTGGGACTGCCTCTCTTCCTGCTCCCAGGGGCCCCGGCCCAGGAGCAGGCCCCGCCCGGCTGCGGCCCCGACCTCAACCCCCTCTATTACAACCTGTGTGACCGCTCTGAGGCTTGGGGCATCATCTTGGAAGCCGTGGCGGGGGCAGGCGTCGTCACCACCTTCGTCCTCACCATCATCCTGGTGGCCAGCCTCCCCTTCGTCCAGGACACCAAGAAGCGGAGCCTGCTGGGGACCCAGGTGTTCTTCCTGCTGGGGACCCTGGGCCTCTTCTGCCTCGTCTTCGCCTGCGTGGTGAAGCCTGACTTCTCCACCTGTGCCTCCCGGCGCTTCCTCTTCGGGGTCCTGTTCGCCGTCTGCTTCTCCTGCCTGGTGGCCCACGTCCTGGCCCTCCACTTCCTGGTTCGGAAGAACCACGGGCCCCGGGGCTGGGTGATCTTCCTCGTGGCCCTGCTCTGAGCCTCGTGGAGGTGATCATCAACACGGAGTGGCTGATCATCACGCTGGTGCGGGGGGCCGGCGCCGCGGGCGACGCCCCGGGCAACGGCAGTGCGGGCTGGGTGGCCGTCTCCCCCTGCGCCATCGCCAACGCGGACTTCGTCATGGCGCTCACCTACGTGATGCTGCTGCTGCTCTGCGCCTTCACCGGGGCCTGCTCGGCCCTGTGCGGCCGCTTCAAGCGCTGGCGGAAGCACGGGGCCTTTGTGCTGCTCACCACGACCGCCTCCATCGCCGTCTGGGTGGTGTGGGTCGTCATGTACACTTACGGCAACCGGCAGCACAACAGCCCCGCGTGGGACGACCCCACGCTGGCCATCGCCCTCGCCACCAACGCCTGGGCCTTTGTCCTCTTCTACGTCATCCCGGAGGTCTCCCAGGTGACCAGGTCCAGCCCGGAGCAGAGCTACCAGGGGGATCTGTACCCCACCCGAGGCGTGGGCTACGAGACCATTCTGAAAGAGCAAAAGGGCCAGAGCATGTTTGTGGAAAACAAGGCGTTTTCCATGGACGAGCCAGCCTCAGGTGGGTCACGGGACACCCTCCTCGGGTCCCCTCTTGGTGGTGGCTTAGTTGGTTAGCCAGCGCATTTGACTCTTGTGACCTTACAGACGGTAGCCCGCCAGGCTCCTCTGTCCCTGGGATTTCCCAGGCAAGAATATGGGAGTGGGTTGCCATTTCCTTCTCCAGGAAGCTCCCCTTTATTTAAAAAAAGAAAATTTTTGAAACTTTATATTTTATATTGGGGGATATTCGATTAAGTGTTGTGATATTAATGGTTTCAGAGGAACAGCAGAGGGACTCAAGCATGCCTATACATGAATCTAATTTTTTTTAATTGTTTTAATTATTAATATTTGGCCATGCCCTGTGGCTTGTGGGATCTTAGTTCCCCAACCAGAGATTGAACCCCAGGCCATGGTAGTGAAAGCACCAAGTCCTAACCACTGGACTGCCGAGGAATCCCTGCCAGCTCTTCTTTATTCCAGGTGACTTGTTCTAGGACCAGGGACTAGTCTCCTGAGCAAAATGGGAGGTCTCTGCGAATATCCAGAGTTCTCTGCCATCAAGTTCCTAAACTTCATTTTTAAAAACATTTTTTTCTCTATACTCATGCAATTCATTAGTGTATTTTCATTGTAAAGTCTGCTGACACATTAGGGATAAAATTACCCTTCACTGTCTCCCTAATTCTACCCTGTTCTTCCTCTTCTGTCCACAGAACTGATCCCTGTTGACTGATTATTTTCCCACTAGGTGCCTCAGTTTCCTCATCTGTAAAATGGAGATAATAGTGCCTCCTGTTTCATAGGATTCTTTTGAAGATTCAGTTAATGCATCTTTTTTTTTTTTTTTTTTTTGAGCCATGCTTCATGGCATGGGAGATCTTAGTTCCCCAACCAAGCATCGAACCCATGCCCCGTGCAGTGAAAACACAAAGTTCTAACCACTGGAACTCCAGGAAATTCCCCAATTACTATATCTTCCTGGCCCTTGGAAAATAATCCAGAAGTATTAGCTATCGGCTCTGTATTAGCTCTATCAACTCTGTATTACTGTTATTTTTCTGTCATTATTATCCCTCCAGAGCTTATTCTTCTATTACATACATATCCGTAGTCTTAACTTCCTTTAAAAGCTTTTTCAGTTAAAAATTTTCCCTTTTTCATGAAAGTGTGTGTGCCGCATGCTGACCTGAGCAGCACCCACTATTCAACATCCAGCTTGTCCCCAAGCTCCTGCCCCGGCTCTTTGTTAATGGGATGGGGTTCTCCTCCGGAACTAGCACTCGGGGTGCCAGGCAGGAACAAAGCGTCGGGTTTTGGAGTTAAGGGTGCCCCAGAGGTGGAAGTGGCAGGAAGTAGGAGAGAGAAGCCCCCGCAGCCTGCGGCCAGATCCCCTCGGGAGCGGCCCACCGCTGGGCCCGGCCCCCCTCGGGAGCAGCCCGGGAGGCAGGAGCCGGTGGCCATTCTCCTAGAGACGCATCCGAACATGCTCCCGCTCCCTAAGGAAGGCGCCCTCTGTGGTTCCTCATCAGGACCACTAGCATTTACGGAGCAGGAGCTGAGCGCCAGGGCCTGAGCCTTTCTGGACTTGCTCTATTGCCTACATCTCGTGTGCCTTCTTAGCCAGCTGGCTGCAGCCCCTGCATCCACCCTGACCCGGAAAGCCTGGACTCTGACCCCGGCCTGTGCTGATTGAGGCTTTTGGGGGCTTAAGACTTGACCTGCCTGACTGTGGAGCACCGACTGGCTTGGGCTTCTGCCAGGGGTCAGAGGCCGGGGAGGTTGCAGAGGCAGAGCTCGCGGCCTTTTCTCTGCAAGCCGAGGTCCTCGTGATCCCAGCTTTGGGGAAAGGCTCAATCCTCACCCTGCCAAGCGCTGATCCTTGACCTGCCCCTTGGGGTGGCCCTGGCACACGCACAGCCTGGGGCTGCTCGGGGAGCGGGGCAGGGGGCGGTGGGTGAGGCTCACGGACTAGTGTTGGGAGGAGCCTTCGCTGCCCCCACCTCGGCTTCCATCCGTTGCCTGTTTGTCAGGACCAGGCGTTCTCAGCCTTTGTCCTCAAGGCAAACACTTCTGGGGCTGTGAGAGGTTTTTTTCCTTTTATTTTTATTTTTTTTCTAAATGGAAAAATCAATTGAGTAAGCCCGGCACTTAGGAGGCCCTATAGAATTGTGGTCCCTCCGAGCCTCGGGGCCATCAGCCGGCCGGAGACCAGCATCCGCTGCCCCGGCCCCCAGGGCTCAGCCCGCTCCCCAGACCCCAGGAATGGTCAGCGGTTTTCCACAGCCCCAGCGCCCAGCAGGGCAGGACAGGTCAGGAAATCGACAGCCCCGAAGACAGGGCAGTGTTTCTGAAGCTGAAAATAGTTCTGGAAACTTGCCAAGGGGCCACAGGGTTAGGCCACTGATGTGCCTTCAGTCCCCTGGGGGGCTTGAGGGGGGCAGGCAGTGACTCTGGGTCCTGGGTGGTCAGCACCCAGCTCTGCCCCATGGAGACTTTCAGGCGGTGGGCTCCCTACTGTATTTACCCCGGTGCCTGGCAGCTGGCCCGCAGCGGGGGAGGCCAGAGCTGGAGGCTGGCCATCTTGGAAGGCCTCCGGAGGTCTGTGTGCCTGTCTTGGCCTCTGGCCCCGGAGGGCGGACGAGGATGTGAAGGTTGCTGACAGAGCATTTTTTGGTAGGAAGGGGTCTTGCGCTGCAGGAAAACCCGAGGGGAAGGCAAACATCATGCTCTCTGTGCCTCCAGACAGAGAGCTGCTGGGCTCCAGTGCGAGGGAGGGGGGCCCACACCTACGGCCTCACCCCAGGGCTTGCCCAGCGCCGCCCCCCACCGCCCACCCCACGTCCCTCTCCCTGCTCCCCGGGGAGCCTCCCTTGAGAGCGGGAAAGGGAGCTGAGAGACCAGCCCTGGAACAGCACCTATGTCTCCTTGCAGCTAAGAGACCGGTGTCACCATACAGCGGGTACAACGGACAGCTGCTGACCAGTATGTACCAGCCCACCGAGATGACCCTGATGCACAAAGCCCCGGTGAGTGGGGTCCCCAGGTCCCCGTGACCCTGCTGGAGCCGGGGGGCCAGTGCCGGCAGGGTGGGTGGAGGTGGTAGGGAGAAGGCTGGCTCTGCGTCCGATGGGTTAGCCTTGAATTTGACTCTTGTGACCTTACAGACGGTAGCCCGCCAGGCTCCTCTGTCCCTGGGATTTCCCAGGCAAGAATATGGGAGTGGGTTGCCATTTCCTTCTCCAGGAAGCTCCCCTTTATTTAAAAAAAGAAAATTTTTGAAACTTTATATTTTATATTGGGGGATATTCGATTAAGTGTTGTGATATTAATGGTTTCAGAGGAACAGCAGAGGGACTCAAGCATGCCTATACATGAATCTAATTTTTTTTAATTGTTTTAATTATTAATATTTGGCCATGCCCTGTGGCTTGTGGGATCTTAGTTCCCCAACCAGAGATTGAACCCCAGGCCATGGTAGTGAAAGCACCAAGTCCTAACCACTGGACTGCCGAGGAATCCCTGCCAGCTCTTCTTTTATTCCAGGTGACTTGTTCTAGGACCAGGGACTAGTCTCCTGAGCAAAATGGGAGGTCTCTGCGAATATCCAGAGTTCTCTGCCATCAAGTTCCTAAACTTCATTTTTAAAAACATTTTTTTCTCTATACTCATGCAATTCATTAGTGTATTTTCATTGTAAAGTCTGCTGACACATTAGGGATAAAATTACCCTTCACTGTCTCCCTAATTCTACCCTGTTCTTCCTCTTCTGTCCACAGAACTGATCCCTGTTGACTGATTATTTTCCCACTAGGTGCCTCAGTTTCCTCATCTGTAAAATGGAGATAATAGTGCCTCCTGTTTCATAGGATTCTTTTGAAGATTCAGTTAATGCATCTTTTTTTTTTTTTTTTTTTTGAGCCATGCTTCATGGCATGGGAGATCTTAGTTCCCCAACCAAGCATCGAACCCATGCCCCGTGCAGTGAAAACACAAAGTTCTAACCACTGGAACTCCAGGAAATTCCCCAATTACTATATCTTCCTGGCCCTTGGAAAATAATCCAGAAGTATTAGCTATCGGCTCTGTATTAGCTCTATCAACTCTGTATTACTGTTATTTTTCTGTCATTATTATCCCTCCAGAGCTTATTCTTCTATTACATACATATCCGTAGTCTTAACTTCCTTTAAAAGCTTTTTCAGTTAAAAATTTTCCCTTTTTCATGAAAGTGTGTGTGCCGCATGCTGACCTGAGCAGCACCCACTATTCAACATCCAGCTTGTCCCCAAGCTCCTGCCCCGGCTCTTTGTTAATGGGATGGGGTTCTCCTCCGGAACTAGCACTCGGGGTGCCAGGCAGGAACAAAGCGTCGGGTTTTGGAGTTAAGGGTGCCCCAGAGGTGGAAGTGGCAGGAAGTAGGAGAGAGAAGCCCCCGCAGCCTGCGGCCAGATCCCCTCGGGAGCGGCCCACCGCTGGGCCCGGCCCCCCTCGGGAGCAGCCCGGGAGGCAGGAGCCGGTGGCCATTCTCCTAGAGACGCATCCGAACATGCTCCCGGCTCCCTAAGGAAGGCGCCCTCTGTGGTTCCTCATCAGGACCACTAGCATTTACGGAGCAGGAGCCGAGCGCCAGGGCCTGAGCCTTTCTGGACTTGCTCTATTGCCTACATCTCGTGTGCCTTCTTAGCCAGCTGGCTGCAGCCCCTGCATCCACCCTGACCCGGAAAGCCTGGACTCTGACCCCGGCCTGTGCTGATTGAGGCTTTTGGGGGCTTAAGACTTGACCTGCCTGACTGTGGAGCACCGACTGGCTTGGGCTTCTGCCAGGGGTCAGAGGCCGGGGAGGTTGCAGAGGCAGAGCTCGCGGCCTTTTCTCTGAAGCCGAGGTCCTCGTGATCCCAGCTTTGGGGAAAGGCTCAATCCTCACCCTGCCAAGCGCTGATCCTTGACCTGCCCCTTGGGGTGGCCCTGGCACACGCACAGCCTGGGGCTGCTCGGGGAGCGGGGCAGGGGGCGGTGGGTGAGGCTCACGGACTAGTGTTGGGAGGAGCCTTCGCTGCCCCCACCTCGGCTTCCATCCGTTGCCTGTTTGTCAGGACCAGGTGTTCTCAGCCTTTGTCCTCAAGGCAAACACTTCTGGGGCTGTGAGAGGTTTTTTTCCTTTTATTTTTATTTTTTTTCTAAATGGAAAAATCAATTGAGTAAGCCCGGCACTTAGGAGGCCCTATAGAATTGTGGTCCCTCCGAGCCTCGGGGCCATCAGCCGGCCGGAGACCAGCATCCGCTGCCCCGGCCCCCAGGGCTCAGCCCGCTCCCCAGACCCCAGGAATGGTCAGCGGTTTTCCACAGCCCCAGCGCCCAGCAGGGCAGGACAGGTCAGGAAATCGACAGCCCCGAAGACAGGGCAGTGTTTCTGAAGCTGAAAATAGTTCTGGAAACTTGCCAAGGGGCCACAGGGTTAGGCCACTGATGTGCCTTCAGTCCCCTGGGGGGCTTGAGGGGGGCAGGCAGTGACTCTGGGTCCTGGGTGGTCAGCACCCAGCTCTGCCCCATGGAGACTTTCAGGCGGTGGGCTCCCTACTGTATTTACCCCGGTGCCTGGCAGCTGGCCCGCAGCGGGGGAGGCCAGAGCTGGAGGCTGGCCATCTTGGAAGGCCTCCGGAGGTCTGTGTGCCTGTCTTGGCCTCTGGCCCCGGAGGGCGGACGAGGATGTGAAGGTTGCTGACAGAGCATTTTTTGGTAGGAAGGGGTCTTGCGCTGCAGGAAAACCCGAGGGGAAGGCAAACATCATGCTCTCTGTGCCTCCAGACAGAGAGCTGCTGGGCTCCAGTGCGAGGGAGGGGGGCCCACACCTACGGCCTCACCCCAGGGCTTGCCCAGCGCCGCCCCCCACCGCCCACCCACGTCCCTCTCCCTGCTCCCCGGGGAGCCTCCCTTGAGAGCGGGAAAGGGAGCTGAGAGACCAGCCCTGGAACAGCACCTATGTCTCCTTGCAGCTAAGAGACCGGTGTCACCATACAGCGGGTACAACGGACAGCTGCTGACCAGTATGTACCAGCCCACCGAGATGACCCTGATGCACAAAGCCCCGGTGAGTGGGGTCCCCAGGTCCCCGTGACCCTGCTGGAGCCGGGGGGCCAGTGCCGGCAGGGTGGGTGGAGGTGGTAGGGAGAAGGCTGGCTCTGCGTCCGATGGGTTAGCCTTGGGGAACCCAGGGCCCCCAGTGCCATTTTCCTGGGAATGACAATCCCTGCAGTAGGGCCTGCCTGCCCCATATCATCAGGGTATCACACAACCCCGAGGCCAGATGCTCAGAACGGTCTCTCTCTACGCTGGTGGGAGCCGCCAGCTGTCCCCCACGCAGGGACAAGGGGGCCTCAGCCAGGTATGTGCATTCCTGGTGGACAGAGGCGCACAGGGCAGGTCTGGGTAGATCCTGACTCTGCAACCACAGCTGTCCTAGGAGGGCCCCGCTCCCCTCCCCCCAACAGCAGGCAGCCACTCTCAGCTTCACACCTCCCCTGGGTTCTGGAAACCAGATGCTCCCTTAGTCAAGGGAGGAGGGTGGGAACAGGAAGCCGGAGGGTTAGAGTTTTACTCACTCCATTTGTGTTCCTCCTCCCCGGCTGGCTGGCAGTCACTGTGCGGAGAGGTCAGTGACCCCCCTTGGCAGGAGGCTGGGAACAGGAAGCAGGGAGGTCAGTGGGGTGGCGTTCTCATCCTCTCTCCGCCTGGAGCCCCGGGGGCTGGGTGAAGGCAGTGCGCCCCACACTTCCAGTCCTGGGCTGTCCCCAGGCCTGAACCTGTGTCCTGCAAGAGTGGGCCGTGGCCAGGAGCTGGGAGGGCAGAGGAATCTCGGCAGGGTGGGAGCAGGGTTTGCCAGTCCCCAGCCGCCCAGGGTCCCCTGCCTGGCCGCCCCACTTACCCGTGTGCACTGAGCATTACTCCTTCAGGAAGACTTCGGACGAACAGATATTTTATCTAACAGTGGCCCCAAAACCATGGCCCCTTGGCCCCCACCACTCCCATCACCTGCGTGTGTGCTCAGTTGGGTCCCACTCTTTGCATCCCAGTCAACTGTAACCCAGCAGGCTCCTTTGTACGTCACCTGGAACTCACTAAAAATACAGGGCCGGTGGTGTGATGGAGCCGATGATTCGCATCGCTTCGGTGACGCCACCTTGATTACGTGGAGTCACCCAAGTCACAGTGGGAGTGGCCGGGGAGATCTGCTGACGTCACACATCAGGGTCCCTGGACAGTGATCAGCTCGCCTCGGGGTGGGCCCCCTAGTCCAGGTGATTGTGATGCACATCCAGGCTTGAGAACCGAGGGTCTCCGTGTTCTAGGAGCTACAAGGGGCGGGGGAGGGCAGATGGTAAAGGGGTGGGAGGACCCCGCGCCCCAGGTTCGAGTATGTGGACGTGCTCCCGCCCCCCGAGCTACAGAGCTTTGGTGGCGGCTCTCTGCCTGGGGATGAGGCTGGTGGGGCTCACGTTCCTTGCAGGCGGAACAACGCCTCAGCCTCGCCCACCCAGGAACAGACCCACCGCAGCTCTGACCAGGATCCAGGCCATGAATTTGGATTTTAAGTCTCCAAAACTTAAAACTTGCCAGCCCCAAACCACCAGCGTTTTAAGTCTCTAAATTAGACTGCTATACCTGGGGCCGGACAGAGGAGTGTCCTGGGCCCCGCACACCAGCTGCGATGCTGTGGGGGGTGCGGCCCACTGGGGGCGCTCAGGAAAGACCCCCAGCGGAAGGCAGCCTGGGAGCAGAGCCGGTCGGGTCATGGGAGCTCAGCCTGGCCCACCTTCCTTTGGGCCCCACGGTCTAGGGAGTGGGATGGGGCTTGAGAGGAGGAACCTTCCCCTGAGCGAAGCGCCTGGACCATTAGAGGCAACCGGAGCCTCGTTTTGCCGCCCAGCCCTCTGCAGGGTGAGAAAGGGGCTGGAGGTCAGAGGGCAGCCCCTTCGGCTCCAGACTTAAGAGTCACCATCCCAGGCCCAGCTCAGGGTGGGGGCGGGCAGTGATGGGGAGGGGCGGGGGACCTGGCAGGCATGGCCCCGCAGGAAGCGGACTGTTTGCGCATCCGCCCCGGTGGAACCGGCTGTGAGACCGCCTGTTCTTCCTTCCAGTCCGATGGAGCTGGAGCGTACGACGTCATCCTCCCGCGGGCCACCGCCAACAGCCAGGTGACAGGCAGTGCCAACTCCACCCTGCGGGCCGAGGACATCTACGCGGCCCAGGGCCGCCAGGAGGCCACGCTGCCCAAGGAAGGCAAGAACTCTCAGGTGTTTAGAAACCCCTATGTGTGGGACTGAGCCGGCCCCCGGAAGAGGCAGGCAGATTGGAGGACCTGGCCCCTGGAGAGGGTCTTCTCCCCGCCGAGAGCCCTCGCTCTCCTCAGCCCCCTCTCTCCTCGCTGGCCCAGGGCGGGGGCGTGGGTCTCACCGGGGAGACCCTCCCCTCTGCCAGTGTTCAGATGGGCGTCCCGGTGCCCCCACCCGCTCCTCAGTGTTTGCGGAGTCCAGGAGCCAGCTCTAGCTTCCTGCCAGGGTCACCTCCGGTGGCCACGCTCCAGCCAAATAGTGTTGTTCTTCTTGGGGTGGCGGCCAGCCAGCACCTATGTTCTCTGGAGTCTTCAGAGAGATTCCTGCAACCTCGGGAGACGTCGCAGGCGCTTCTGTCCTGGGCCTTGTTCCTCTGTGAGGAGCACGGATGCCTAATAAACACGTTTCTGCTTTATTAACCCTTCCTCTGGGAATGTCATGTCTGATCTGGGCTCTCGGTCTCAGATGATCCGCCCCTCTGCCCTTATCTGTGGGTGTCTCCTCTTTCTCCTCCCTGAGTCCAGGTCCCAGGAAAGCCTCTGCCGAGCTCTCCTGCCATGCGGTGAAGGAGCCGACGCTTCCCTCCAGGGAATGGGTCGTCAGCTGAGCCTGGGTCTGTGTCTTGTGTGATCAGATGGCTCTCGGGGCCCAGCTCCCATCTCGGGTCTCATCTGTCATCTGGGCTTGTCTGAAACCAGGCTGCTTTCCTCGGGGACCCCACCTACTGGATGGAGGGCAGGGAAGGCCGGCCCAGCAGCAGGCGGTTCTGTGCAGTGTGTGTGTAGGGGAAGGCTTTAGCCCCTCTTGGTGGAAACAGTGATGAAGGTCTGTCGGGATACAGTGGAGGACCACTGCTGTGTGTGTGCTGGGGAGTGACTCAGAGAGGACCAGCCCTTGAGAGATGGGTAGGACGGTACTTTCCCTTTTCCAGAGTCAAATCCCAGAGCCAGACCATTTTAGGGTTAGATAGGGTCTTGGGCCTGAATGATCAATGTAGCTCCCTGCCCCCTCCCCCTGACAGGTAAGTGGACTGGCCCAGAGAGACCACAGAGCTTCTAGAAATGGCCATGCTTTCAGCTCTCAAGACTTTTAGCGGGTCCCAGTGGCCTGTGTTCAGACAAGCAACCTTGCTCTGACTCTTGGACACCAGTTCAAGGCTTTGCGAGGGGTCTGCTAAGTGAGCCCCTCCCGGGCTTGGGAGTATTTCTCCCCAACTCCCCAGAAGCTATTTTCTGACACAAACTATAGGGGAAAAAGCACTTCTGTTGGAAGGGGGAGAAAGGTTTCCAGAAGAAAAAGTAAATCAGACTTCTCCTTCGATGTCAGGTTGCACCATCCCCCCTGGGGGTGTGCTCCTGTTGTTCTTGTTCTTCCTTTAGCTGTTCAAACACACGTTCTTTCTGGTCGCTTTAGGCTCAGTCCCCGCACAATAACACGAAATGGTAGACGCCCTCTTCCGTGGACCACACGGCGTTCAGATGTCCTCTTTCCTGTATGTCCAGGCTGGGCAGGGCCTTTCTCATTGGCGCTGGGAGGGCCCTGAGGTCACCCATCTGGAGCGGTGGAGTCGGGGGCCGTGTGAAACTCTGAGGATGTGGCCGGTGCTCAGGGTATCCCCTCCCCACCCCCGCCCCGATTCCTGCCCCCCCCCGCCT
>SJXQ01000918.1:66458-128361 GCA_006408695.1 Aepyceros melampus | reverse complement strand
CTAATGTATCCAGACATTGCCCAGTGTCCCCTGGAGGCAGACTCCTGGGTTGAGAGCCGCTCCTCTGGGGTGCTTCAGTGGGCATCCAGCCAGGCTCCCGGGCACTGGCTTTGAAGCTGGGAGTCTTCTCCCCGCCAACCTCCTCCCGCCCCCTACAAGTCCAGGACTCTGCCTTTGCTGGGCTTCCCCTCCCCCAGCTGATTTACAGGTGCTTAGGCCAGCCTGGGGACCGTGACCCTCAGCTGACAGCATTCAGGCAGCATGTGACCAGCCAGGTCCTCTCACTGTGGGAGCCCTTCTCCGCTCCTCCCTGAGCAGGTGCTGAGCAGCAGGCCCTGGGACCCGGGTGTGGGAGACCCAGATGTTTCTCGGTCATTAGCAGTCAGTGTAGCCTGGGCACCAGAAGGAGACTTACAGGGCACGTCCATCCATCCGGCAGCTTCCGGCTCACAGAGAGGAGCTGGGGAGGGGTTTGGGGGCTGAGCCCGGGCCGTCAGGAGGGGGCATCCCCGTTGGCAGGGGCTTTGCTGTGGACCCCAGTCTTTGGGGTCAACCAGACGAGGCTGGGCTCAGCCTCTGTTCCCCTTCCACATGTGTGCCTCTGTGTACTCAGTTGCTCAGTCATGTCTGACTCTTGGTGACCTGTAGCCCAAGGCAATGGCACCCCACTCCAGTACTCTTTCCTGGAAAATCCCATGGATGGAGGAGCCTGGTAGGCTGCAGTCCATGGGGTCACTAAGAGTTGGATACAACTGAGTGACTTCACTTTCCTGCGTTGGAGAAGGAAATGGCAACCCACTCCAGTGTTCTTGCCTGGAGAATCCCAGGGACGGGGGAGCCTGACGGGCTGCCATCTACGGGGTCGCACAGAGTCAGACACGACTGAAGCGACTTAGCAGCAGCAGCAGCAGCCCAACAGGCTCCTCTGTCCATGGATTTTCCAGGCAGGTATACTGAAACTGGAGAGCCTAAGCTACTCCATCTTGTAAAAGAACTCCATTTCGTAAAGTTCCGGGCAAAAAGACTTTGGACATTACCCAACCTTGCCCCACTGCCCACGAGCCAATCAGCCCCCAGGTTAAACCTCCTGACTTTACCTTCAGGAACTTGTGATTTACCTTGAAAGTAAAAAGCAATCAGGAATCAACACATTACCCTATAGAGGAAGGTAACCAATCAGATGTCCTTCAGCCTGAAAATCCCCTTTTACCTGAATATTCCCTATATAAGCAGTGTACCCCAAACTCGGGGCTCCTCCCTATAGCCGCTGTGTCGGTATCGGTGGGAGCCCCAGCTCGAGATTGGTAATAAAAACTCTCTTGCTTTTGCATCAGGATATTGGATATCGGCTCCCTGGTGGTCATTGGGAGATTTCACGACTTGCGCATAACAAAACCGGTTGCCATTTCCTCCTTTCTTCCCCACCCAGGAATCAAACCCTTGTCTCCTGTACCTCCTGAGTTGACAGGCGGGTTCTTTACCACTGTGCCTCCTGGGGAGCCCCTCTCTCCACAGGCAAAAAATTGGGCAACCTCTTATGCACGCCTGTGCGCACACACACACGGACACACGTGGAGGTAGAGGGTAGGGGAAAGCGGTTTTCAGGGGACAAAAAGTGACTCGGCTGGAGGAGACTCTGTTGGGCTCCTTAAGCAGGCCGGTTTGGGGTTGGCCGGCACAAATAGGGGAAGCACAGAGAAGGGCGGGAACGGCGCTCCCTGCCGGTCCCCCCTCCCCGCCCCCAGCCTGGAGAGGGGAGTTTTACTGGGTCCTGGGCCTCCCTGGTGGCCCCTCTGGTAAAGAAACGGCCTGCCGTGCGGGAGACCTCTCTCTAGTATAGGCTACCCTCTCCAGTGTTCTGGCCTGGAGAATTCCACGGACTTCTCCGTGGGGTTGCAAAGAGTCAGACATAACAGTGACTTTCACTGTTTTTCTTTCCCTGTATCCATATTTTTTCTCTGTTTGCATAAAGAGACGTAAGTCATCATAGCAGATTAAAGAGGAGTTGAGTCCCCAGGACCAGGCAGATGAAGGACAGGAAGACTTTTCACTGTTTTTCTCTCTCTCTCCTCCCTGTCCTTCCTTTCCTCCTTCTTCTCATTCTTTCCTTCCCCATGAAAATAAATTATGTATTTTTATTTTTTTAATTAAAAATGTTTATTATTTTATTTATTTGACTTCGTTGTAGCATGTGGGATCTTGTTCCCTGACCAGGGATCCAACCCGGGCCCCCTGCATTGGGAGCGCAAAGTCCTAGCACTGGACCTCCCGGGAAGTTCTGAAAATAAGTTACATATTTTTTAAAAAATTGATCTGAAAGAAAGAAAAGATGCCCCAAAGTGAACTTCCCCTGCAGTTGCCTCTCTTCCCACGGGCCTGTGTGGTCCCTGCCCTGCCCTCACAGAGGCCACTCTGTCACAGAGAAAGATAAGCTTCCCTCACCCTGCCTACTTTTTCCATTACATTCTTCCCTGGGGAGTTTATTTTTGAGAAGGCTGAGGCTGAGGCCCTGGGGAAAACTGCGTGTGTTCTTTGCATGTAGGGGAATGGGACCCAGCCCCGCCCCACGCCCACCCAACCCCTCCTTGCTAAATAATTGCAATTCAGAGAACTCAGGAGGTGATATTCACAGCACAGTTTGGTATGCTCTTTGCAGTTTTTCTGTGTGTGGCTAGCTCATCGTTATAAAACGTGCCGTGTCCAGACAGCATGGGAACAGACTTGGGAACAACATTTAGCTGGTTCATTCATTCACTCATTTTTTAAAAAAATATTGTCACTGATTTATTCGGCTGTTCCAGGGCTTAGCTGTGGCATGCGAACTCTTCGTTAGGGCACGTGGGATCTGGTTCCCCGCCCAGGGATCCAACCCGGGCCGCCTGCGGCGGGAGCGTGGAGCCTTGTCACTGGGCCACCGGGGAGTGCCTCATTCATTCTTTGGTTCTTCATCAGTATTTGTGAAAGGCTGTCCCCTGCCATCAGGCTCACTGCCATCTGTTTCCGAACTGAACTCCGTTATGTACACGATCCTCCTAACACCTCAGACCTGTGAACTCCGTCTCCAGGTGTCACTTGAGCTCAGAATCAGACATGTCCGGGACTTACGCTGCCGCTCACCGCCCGTGTGATTTCTACAGCCACCTTACTGTTTCTGTAAGGTGCTGTGAAACTCTTGGGCTGCAAGGACGGTTACCCATAAGTGTGCAGGTGTCCGGAGGACCTGTGTTGGGGCTGAGGGCTTCCCTGGGGGAGGTGGTCAGACCGGAAAGTGGAGCCCAGGGACCAGCCTGGGTGGGGTGAGGGGATCTTTTCCTTGGTCAGAATCACCAAGGCCAACAGGGGAGTTTGTGAGTCATCGGAAGGTCCCTTCTCCACGGGGGCCAGTGAGTAGGGAATCTGATATACTTGCTGCTTCACCATCTGCTAAAGTACCACAGACTGGGCAACTTAACAGAAATGTATCATCTCGTAGTTCTGGAGCCCGGAAGTCCAAAATCACGGCGACGAGGGACTTCCTGATGGTCCAGTTAAGACTTCGAGACGCCACTGCAGGGACTGCAAGTTCCATCGCTGGAATTAAGATCCCACGTGCTGTGTGTGTGCATGCGTGCTAAGTCGCTTCAGTCGTGTCCAGCTCTTTGTGACCCCATGGACTGTAGCCCACCAGGCTCCTCTGCTCAGGCGATTGTCCCGGCAAGAAAAGTGGAGTGGGTAGCCATTCCCTTCTCCAGGGGATCTTCCCGGCCCAGGGATCAAACCTGTGTCTCCGGCGGCTCCTGCATTGCAAACAGATTCTTTACCCCTGAGCCACCAGCAAAGGCTACACTGTGCAGGGCAACCAAAGGAAAATGAAGGGAGTCAGGAGGCCTGCTCCCACCTGAAGCTGCAAGGGAAGGGCCTGTTCCAGGCTCCCCTTGGCGGGCCGACGGCCGTCTCCTCTCTGTCTCATCATGTGTCCGTGAGTCTGAACGTCCCCTCTTCAAGGGGGCGCCAGTCACATTGGGCCAGGGGTCACCCTCACGACTTCATGTTAACCTGATCGCTCCTGTGAGGAGCGTCTCTCCAAATCATGTCTCCTGAGGCACTAGGACTTCCTTCACCATATGGATTCAGGGGGTGGGGAGATGCAACCCTTCCCATACCCTCCTGGACCAGTCTGGTGAGGTTGAGGAGGGTGGGCTATACACTGGGGTGGCTTGACGAGAAGGACCCCAGAAAGGGTGCATAATGAAGCCTTTTTGGATTTGGATTCTAGTAGGTTTTATTTGTAATCAATCATATGCAAATCAGTTATCCATAAAAAATGACTAACAGCTATTCTCTAATTCACAAGTATAGCACAAAACCAAAATTCTTCCCAAGAAAATCTCTTCGTAAACCAAGATATTACCACTATTTAGCTTAGGCTTTAACTCGAAGATTGAAAGTGAAAGTCAGAGAATGCGTCTTTTCTCAATCAGCGTGGACTTGCAGACACTTGTTCTGTTTCAAGCACCCCCTGCGTACTTCCCTTGGTTCTCTCTGGGATGGGTACCCCTGCCTGGAGGTTGAGACTCCCTGGCACCACCCCGCTGAGATTACTTTTCCTCCTCCAGGAAAGCAGATGGCATTAGTAAATAAAGGAAGACAATTCTCTCTCTTGTCCATAAGCCAAGAATGTCGAGATCCGTGTGCCTCTTCCCAGGTACGGGCTACACAGATCTGGGTCAAGGGAAGGCAGGCGCCGAGCACACGTCTCATGGAAAGTCTCTGTGTAGGAAGCTGCACGCTTGCCCTTCATGTGTCAGTAAAAGAACAGGGAAGGGGCTGCCAACCCCCCACCCCCAACAGCATCCCGTGAGGTGAGAGAGCTGTGATTGGATACACCTGTGACCCACCCTTGCCTACAAGGAAAGCCTTAAAAGCCACAGGCATCTCCCCATCTGGAGCCCAGAGAACCTCGGTCAAGTGTTGGCCACACCAGGAGGGAGCATCATTCACCAGCTCTCAGACCGAGACCACCTGGGCAGGTAGTTAAAGATCCCGACCTCCAAGGAGGTGAAACTTGTACACAGGGTCGTATTCCAACCGGAGGCCACAAGGGACCGTGGTTCTCTTGACCAGTTTCGGGCTCATTGAGATTATGAAGGAAGTTCAACCTTGCCTGGCAGGAGGGAGAGTCCCCACCCCGGCATTTCCAGGGTGCAAGGCACGGAGGAGGGGTCTTTTCGGACGAGATTGGGCATGCTCAGGGTGGTATGGCTGTAGACAGAGGAGGGATCTTTTCAGATGACCGTCCTGCCCCCATGCCCTAGTGGTGACCAGGGGAAGGTTTTCTGGCCACCTTGGACATCTCAGCAGGGGAGGGGGCTCCGGGGACCGAGTCAGGACCTCCTGGAGGAATGTTGTTTATTTTGCTGCTGACCTTGGAAGTCCCAGGTTTTATCTTCCTAAGGGTCCTGAGTTTCTTTACGGACTCCCTCCTCTTCCAAGTTTCAAGTCCTGAAATCCTTTCCGCTGCCATACGCTCCCTCCCTTCCCGCTTCCCTCCCACCTCCTCCAGGGACTGACTCTCCTCCCCCTGGGGTCTCCCATCTCCAGCTCCCTCCTCCTCCCAATCCAGCAGGACCCAGTTCTCCAAGCGCCCCTGAGCAAGCCCATCCCAGGCTGTATTTCTACCTCCAGGTTGGAATGCATTTTTGATAAAGTGATTATATGAGTTTCTTTGCCTTTAAGTGATTTATATTTGATTTTGAGGTCTCTGGTTACTTTGATTAAGGAATAAGTATTGCCCAATTGTCTTTATCAATTTATCAGATATTTAACCATGACTTTTAAGTCTTTTGTCATTTATAGATACTTTTTTACTGTGGTGCTCTTACAAAAAAAGGACTTTACAAGTTTCTGACTTTCAGAAGATAATACTGAACTGAGTAAAAAAAAAAAAATTGAAGAATTCTATTGAGAAACTGGAGAAGGAAATGGCAACTCAGTCCAGTATTCTTGTCTGGAGAATTTCATGAACAGAGGAGCCTGACGGGCTACAGTCCATGGGATCGCAAAGAGTCAGACAGGACTGAGTGACTAATCTTACTTACCCCCGTCTTTGGATCCAGCGCTTGGCACAATGTGCGTCTCCGTTGCATAGTTGTCAAACAGACCGATAAATAGTGCCTGGGCATAGAGCGCTCCCTGGTGGAGACAGACAGTACGGCAGGATCTTGGATCTCGGCTGGAATGCTTAACCTGGAGCGACATGTCCTGGCACTCGGGTTCAGGGCAGCCTGTCCAAGTGTGAGGTCATGTGGCTAGGGAAGGGGTAGGAGTCCCTGGACAAAGTCTGAGGGGAAGGAATGGGCTGAGCCTTGAAAGGCATGGCTCTCCTAGGATAGGCAGGGCTAGCCAGGTAGTGAGACCCGGAGTCTAAGCTCCTAAGTGCTTTCAGTATCTGTCCCTCCATCCATCCTTTCATCCGTCCATTCATTTTCAGCACCACCACTGTGGATCTGACCCCGTGGAAGGATTGCGGTGGGCCCCAAATCTCCCGGTCATAGGTTTCACCATCATTTTGAGTGCCGCTGTTTGAGTCCTCTCCTTCCCAGGAGAGCTGCTGGGTGATGGTCCAGGGGTCAGAGAGTGGCTCCTTGGAGTGAGTCCCTGGCGGACTTCTGTGCGGCCTGCACTGGCTCCAGGATGCATCCAGGGTCTGCCGGAACATCTCTCCCTTGGCGGCATGCTTCCTCCTCCCACTTCCTTGGGGGCATGAATGCCCTGCCAGGACTCCACTCAGATCAACTGAGTCAGGATCTCGGGGCCCAGCTGGCTAGGGAAAACGGGGAGGGAGGTGAAGGAGGTGGCTTAGGCGTGGGTGTTTTCTTGAAAGCTTCCTGGGAGAGTGTAATATGCCTCCAAGGTGGAGACCCCCGCCAGCTTCTGTGCAAATGAACTGGTGAGTAGGACGGAGGAGCCCACTCAGGTTTCTGCTTCTTTCTGCTTCTCCCCTCTCCCCAGGCCCCACAGTGCTCTGCTGGTTCCTTACCCTTTCCCCTCCCTACCCGAGCCATAGGTACATGCACTCTGACCCCTGAAACTGCCCATGACAAGACCGGGGCCTCCTGTTCTCTAGTGCTAGAAACCTCACAGTGTTTAAGTTCTCATGCTCTGGTCCCTGTGGCCAAAACACATGCTCAGAAAGGGGTTGCTGTAAGCAGGGAACCCTGCAAGGCTGCAACACCCAGGGCTCCCTGCTGACAGCACCCGAGCAGAGCTTGGTGGTGGAGGACATTACCAGGAGGGCAGAGCGTGTGTGTGTGTAGGGGGCGAGACCCGATTCTCTGTCTCTGCTTCCCAACCTGCTACCCTCTACCACCTGCAGCCTCAGTCCCGCCCTCTTCTAGAACAGTCCTTAGGTAGCTGGAAGTGGAGCACCAGCCTGCCCACCTTAATGGGGCAGCTGGACCATCCCTGGCTGACCTCAGAAGTGAGGGTCTAGTTGGGCATCTGAGTCGCTCCTGGTCTTGCTGACTGCGGACCAAGAGCCCAAGAGACCCCAGAGCCTGAACTCCAGTGTCTGCCATCCCTCCTGGTCTGAGAGCTGGGTGCTGTTCTCTTTCCAGCTCCATCCCTTCTGCTTTCATCTCCTATTCCTCCACCACCTCTCTGAAGCCCCCACATCCTCCTTTCAAGGGCCTTGAGCCTTCCCCTTGTTCCTGGGCTCCTGGCTGGGGGATCTGGAAGGATCGGTGCCACAACCCTGCATACCTGGACAGAAACCTCTGCACTTCCTGACTTGCAGAGGCAGAAACAAAGTTCAGGTCAGCTCAGCCACTCAGTCGATTCCGACTCTCTGTGACCCCATGGACCGCAGCACGCCAGGCCTCCCTGTCCATCACCAACTCCCGGAGTTCACTCAGACTCATCTCCATTGAGTCTGTGATGCCATCCAGCCATCTCATCCTCGGTCGTCCCCTTCTCCTCCCGCTTTCAGTCTTTTCCCAGCATAAAGGTCTTTGCCAATGAGTCAGTTCTTTGCATCAGGTGGCCAGAATATTGGAGTTTTAGCTTCAGCATTGGTCCTTCCAATGAACATTCAGGACTGATTTCCTTTAGGATTGACTGGGTTTGATCTCCTTACAGTCTGAGAGACTCTCAAGAGTCTTCTTCAACACCACAGATCAAAAGCATCATGAAAGAGTTACCTGCCCCAGAAAGCCGACAGTCTGGCGACCACCGCCAGATGGCAACAGGGACCGCTCACGGCTGGCCCGTTGCATCCTTGTAGGGGTGCTAAGGAAGCCTCTTCCCTTGTCCCTGTGCGGGCCAGTCGTGCTCAGCACTCAGTCGTGTCGTCTCTTTGCAACCCTCGGGACTGTAGCCCACCAGGCTCCTTTGTCTCTAGTCCCTGCTGCACCCTTCTTGGCTGCCTGACTAGCATTCCCTGGCTCTGGCCACCTTGGGAATTAGGCCCAGGCCTGTGGGACCTCCCAGCATTGCCTCTGGCTAGGCTTGGCCATCTGGTCCACCCCAACTCACCTGTCCAGCCCCTGCTTACTCCTCTCCCTGTCACCCTGAATCCCTGGGGCTCTCATGTGTCCCCTTGGGGCTGACCAGAGGCGGGTCAGACAAGCAAGGGTAGAGTCCAGATACAGCCAGGGATCTGGAGCCAGGCGGGCATTCGGGAGCTGAAGCACAGAAGGTGCCGGAATTCAGAGCGTGATGGAGCAGATGGGCATGCTTTGGGCACACGGAGTGGACGCCAGGCCAGGGCAGTGAGCTGTCCTGCTTTCAGCTCTGCTGACAAGCGGCACCCACACCGCAACCCTTAATTCCCCGCTCCCCAGGGAGAGACAGGTAGACACCCATCCCCTCTGCTGAAAGTTTCTGATGACTTTGTCCCGGCCTGTCAGCCTCCCCTGTTTTCCTCCCCCTTTGCGGGAAAGGGGCAATCAGCCGTGTAGTGACATTTGATCAGGAAGAGTCTGGTGGCGCGGGGCAGACGAGGGGACAAAACCCAGGGAGAAAGACCTGCAGGGCCCAGCACGATGAATGGGGTGTGGTGGGGTGGAGAGACAAGCTTCAACGATACTTTTTCTTTTTTTCTCCTTCACCTGTCCAGAGCATGAAGCAGGCAGGCGTGCGTGCTCAGTTGCTCAGTGTGTCTGACTCTTTGTGACCCCATGGACTGTAACCCACTAGGCTCCTCTGTCCACAGGATTTCCCGGGCGAGAATATTGGAGTGGGTTACCATGTCCTGCAGGGAATCTTCCTGCCCCAGAAGACTGAACCCACATTTCCTTCTTGGCAAGTGGATTCTTTATCTCTGAAGCTCCAGAAGTATAATTCAATAATGTCTAGTCCATTTACAGAGTTGTACAACCATCACCAGAACCCAATTTCAGAACATTTCCTCAAACTTAGTATTAACATTATTTTCGTGAGTTTCTCCATAAAGGCTCAGAAATTATGGGATTTCCCAGAAAAGAGAGGGTAAGGGAGCCTTTCCCATAACTCTACACCTGGGGCCCATGACCAGCCTGTACCATGAATTAATATTTTTATAAATCTTGCAGAAGTCTAAAGAATAGTCCAATTTCTTGCTCTGTGTGTTTTGCAAAAACTCTGATTTGTTAAATGCCTCATTTTCACTGGTCCTTTTTTGTGTCTCTTCATTTTGTAACATGCTAATAGGCTCAGAAAACAGAAGGGGGCTAGACTACTCTGGGTATAAGGGTGGCACAGGAAACCAGGAAGAGATAAAGGGAAGACGAAAGACACAGGGCCAGATAAGTCAGCACGGCTGGCTCTTGCCTAACCAGCAGGACGTGTGATACTCAATACAATACCTTGGAACGTGAATGGAGACACATCCTTGTCTATAATTGCTTCTCCTTGTTTTTGCTAAGTTGCTTCGGTCGTGTCCGACTCTCTGGGACCCCATGGACTGTAGCTTGCCAGGTTCCTCTGTCCAGGGGATTCTCCAGGCAAGAATACTGGAGGGGGTTGCCACACCCTCCTCCAGGGATCTTCCCGACCCAGGGACTGAACCTGCGTCTCTTAGGGATCTTACATTGGCAGCTGGGTTAGGTTTTACCACTTGCGCCACCTGGGAAGCTCTTGTCTACAATTCAGTTCAGTTCAGTCGCTCAGTCGTGTCCAACTCTTTGCGACCCCATGGACTGCAGCAGCATGCCAGGCCTCCCTGTCCATCACCACTCCCGTAGTTCACTCAAACTCATGTCCATGGAGTCGGTGATGCCATCTATCTCTATAGTCAGCGCTCTCCTATTACAAAGCCCTGTAGTCTGCACTGGCCCTTTGAAACATACACATTCTATCAGCTTCTGAAAAACGTCTGCAGGAAGGCTGCTGTGGTGTGAGACAGATGAGCAGTGGGGTCAGGATGTATTTTTTAAAATAAGTATTTACTTATTTTTAATTAATTACTTTGGCTGTGCTGGCCTGAGTTGCGTCATGCAGGATCTTTAGCTGTGGATTTTGGGATCTAGCTCCCTGACCAGGAATTGAACCTGGGCCCCTGGCATGGGGAACATGGAGTCTTAGCCACTGGAGCATCAGGGAAGGCCCAGGATCAGGAGGCTTAAAGGAGTGCTGGGGGTGGGGAGAAAGCTTCTGACCTTCCTGAAGTCAGCCTTGGGAGCTAGGGTCACCCTCAGCATAAAACTCACACATTCAAGCTCAAGGCAAAATGTGCCTCTCAAAGTCAAAGAAAAGACATTTGTAAGCTCCTTATTGCCAAATTCAGACTTAAATTGAAGAAAGTGGGCAACACCACCAGACCATTCAGGTATGACCTAAATCAAATCCCTTATGATTATACAGTGGAAGTGAGAAATAGATTTAAGGGTCTAGATCTGATAGATAAGAGTGCCTGATGAACTATGGAATGAGGTTCATGACATTGTATAGGAGACAGGGATCAAGACCATCCCCATGGAAAAGAAATGCAAAAAAGCAAACTGGCTATCTGGGGAGGCCTTACAAATAGCTGTGAAAAGAAGAGAGGCGAAAAGCAAAGGAGAAAAGGAAAGATATAAGCATCTGAATGCAGAGTTCCAAAGAATAGCAAGAAGAGATAAGAAAGCCTTCTTCAGCGATCAATGCAAAGAAATAGAGGAAAACAACAGAATGGGAAAGACTAGAGATCTCTTCAAGAAAATCAGAGATACCAAGGGAACATTTCATGCAAAGATGGGCTCGATAAAGGACAGAAGTGGTATGGACCTAGCAGAAGCAGAAGATATTAAGAAGAGGTGGCAAGAATACACGGAAGAACTGTACAAAAAAGATCTTCATGACCCAGATAATCATGATGATGTGATCACTAATCTAGAGCCAGACATCTTGGAATGTGAAGTCAAGTGGGCCTTAGAAAGCATCAAAGAGTGCCTGATGAACTATGGAATGAGGTTTGTGACACTGTACAGGAGACAGGGATCAAGACCATCCCCATGGCAAAGAAATGCAAGTTAATAAAGACAATGATTAAACTGAGAATCTGAAAATCAACCTTGATGGGGGAGTAATAAGGTTTGGAAGGATTTATGAGCACTTTAAGACATGCAGAATAGGTTATTCAAAGGCATCTATTATTTTATGGAGCAATTCTGGGAACTTATGCGATGAAGTAATAGTTGCTCAGTCATGCCCAACTCTTTGAGACCCCACGAACTGTAGCCCACCAGGCTCCTCTATCAATGGAATTCTCCAGGCAAGAATACTGGAGTGGATTGCCATTCCCTTTTCCAGAGGATCTTCCTGACCCAGGGATCAAACCCGGGTCTCCTGCATTGTAGGCAGATTCTTTACCGTTTTGAGCTACAGGGAAGTCCTCCGTGATAGGATAACCCTTGTCCAAATCCTACTCTCGAGGTAGGATATGTAGGAGCCAACAAGTAATGAAGCCAAAATAAATAATGGGCCATAGAGAGGAAAAAACACACAGTGGCTTTCAATATACTATTAGAAGTCAGACCAAAACTCTTTGGAGAGTTAGTTCACTAGTAACAAATACAGCTGCAGCTCTCTTTAATCATCATACATTTATCCTAAGACTTCTACAGAACACTAGTTTGAATTTCAGATCTTCAGATTAGGCAATTTTGAGATGTCTCTGCTGGGAAGTGTCAGAGGGAAAACCAAACCTCTTCAGCATGCTTTCTCAAGGCCAGAGTTCTTCATAATCCACTCTCCAGGGAGCAACTGCAAAAGAATTTCCTTCAGAGGACTGAATACATTTCTTTGGGAAAAGAGATTTACATTTTAAATGATGTTTAAAAAAAATTTCCATTTAATTACTACAGTCAATTTTTGTTTTTCAGTTTCCAATTATTATTCTCAGCACAGGCTACTTACCATAATTTCTCAGCAAGTACACTTCTATACATGGGATGATTTTATTTTTGTTAAGGCAATTGAAGATAAATGTTAGGAATCAATTCGGGGATGGGGTGGGGGATGGGGAACCCAAAGTATTGTCTGTTGAATGTGCCAGAAGTGGTGAACATGCCTTAGTTTGGAATACCTCCTGCACCACAAGCTTAGCTGAGGTACACAGGGCCAGAAAGCTTGGTGTATTGTTGGCTCACGTGATAGGTTTCTTTTTTCTTTCCTTTCTAGCCATAACAAAGTTCCAAGGGCAACTCTTTTCTAAAGACATCACAAAAGCTTTTCTCTAAGCTTCTGCCTAAAAGTTATTCTTCCCACCAGAATTTGGGAAGAACATTCAAATGAGTCATTTCAGTATGATGTAACCACATCACAGCACCATGGGAACTAGGTACTGCCTTCCTATAGGTTCAAACAAATGAAGAAAGTTCAGAAGGAGCTGTTTCCCGCCTCACTTTTGTAGCCTTGGGGCTGACTCGATGATACATGAAATACTTTAAAACTACCTTGTGTGCTGTGCTTAGTTGCTCAGTCATGTCTGACCCTTTGTGACCCCATGAGTTGCAGCCCGTCAGGCTCCTCTGTCCATGGGGGTTCTCCAGGCAATAACACTGAAGTGGGTTGCCATGCCCTTCTCCAGGGGATCTTCCCAGCCCAGGGAGAGAACCCAGGTCTGCTGCACTGCAGGTGGATTCTTTACCGTCTGAGCCATCCAGGGAAGTCTAAAACTATTTTAAGGGGTTTTTAAAGAGAAAGCCACAAAAAGAGAAAAATAAACAAATCAGTTCTGAAACCAAACACAAATAACTTTTTTATTTATGGGGTATCGTTATACATCAATTCCATTAAAACCTAAAACCAGTTTGCTGTACTCAAGTTAGGTGGCATAACAATATTTCAGTTAAGCTGGGAGTCACAGACTTGCACACGTTTATGAAGGTGATGCAAATACTGACGACACGAAGCATTCACAGTTACAGGTTAGCTGCAGTTCACTGACAGTAACCCTCGAGAGAAATGACTTCATGAAAAGAAGCATCCACATTTTGGTCTCATTTACAGACACCCAACAGTTTAGTTGGTCAATGGATTCTATACATTTATTATACAACATATGAAAGAATAAAAGATAAGGCTTACAGAGGTATTTTAGCAGTTGTAAGAGTAAAAACCAAGGGCACAAACTAACTTTTAAAGCTTTCTGTATAAACTTCAAAAGCACTGTTAAGATGGAGACTGAGAGGCAACAGAAGTCTGTTGTTAATCCAGATCCTAGAAGTCTGTCTAGTCAGCTTTATAAAAACTTAGTTCAGAGGTCATGCTTCAAATAAGCTCCATGTAACGTTATAGAGGGTGATTATGGTAAATAAAATAATGCAATTTCTGACCTACCGCAACAGTAAACATCTAAAAGTTGGATTCCATTATCACAGAGTATTGCAACATGGAGGCCAAAATACGACAGAAAGAGAGAAAGGGTGGAGATGTAGGTGATAAAGAAAAAGCAGAAAAAGGCACCCTCATTTACTTAGCATTTGCCCATAAATAAGCGCTTGGTGACTGCTCAACTTATGTCACTTAGGGAGATTTTTATGAAAAAATATCTTATTACTTCTGGCTCTTCTTCCCCTTAAAAATAACTGCATAAAATCACAGAAGCCAAGGGCAAGCACGCTGCAGTCATTTATTTTTCAAGGGAATTCAGAGGTTATTTGGCCTTTTCTAAATAGGCAAGATCATCCTTTTGGAATACTTACTTCCATGTTACACATCATGAAATAATTTTTGCTTGGCTTTTCCAAAACCCCTGTCATCAAAATGTTCACTGTGTGTTAAAATGTAACATTTTCCCTGTAGCCACCCTCTTATTTTGGGATTAACTGTGCTTACTGTTAAAAAATTTTCCAGTTTCTTACAGTACCTTTGAAAATAATTTCATTGATGATTTCTATTTGCTTTAAACAAAACTAGAGTTGATCGAATTTAAGAACTGCTGCCTTAAAACGTGATTTGTTAACTTCATGGGATCCTTCTGAAAATGAATCAAGTTCTTTACAGGTGGAACCTGCCTATAGCCAATCGCCAGTGGAGTTAACAGGCACCCATCGGAACGGAAGCCCTTTCAACACGCTGGTCTCAGGACCTGTGCTTGCTGTCAATGTCTTCTGTTCTTTTCAGGAATGAATTTGTGCAAACTGGTGTGAATGTGTAAAGTAGAAGGGGAGTCTACAGCTTCTAAACAAGGAATGATTAAGTATGCTTAATCACTACAGAGTTCTTCAAATTTCTGGTTTATTTCACAGCAAACCAACCTTTCTATTTGGTAGAAAAAGGAAGTGAATTTCATTCTACCAGATCATGATTTTGTATATGCACACACACTGTATATACATACAAAAGTCCTGTCTTTGGTGGTTCAGTTAGGGAAAAACAAAATATGAAAATCTGAACACTGTTTGCAAAGAAACTATGAAATCGTGGTCAAACAGTAGCATTGTCTGTGTGCTTTACTCATATAATGCCATTTAAAGGTTCACATTTGACCCAAAAGGTTTTGGGGCCAGGTTTTGAAATAATCTGAACCTCTCCCAACTGTCACATGTTCAGTCATGGATTCTGCTCACAACTCTGCATTTACTTGCTCAAATGCACCAGTGGCTTTCACTTGGTTCTAAGTCATTAGACTGTCTAATGACGGTCTAAGTCTTTAGACTGTTGTGTTCTCACAAAACTTTAGGGACTAAATTAAGTCATTCAATAGCACCAGAGAGTTGAGGGAGAAGCATGTTTTTTATACATTTCCTTGAGAAGGGCTAAGACAAGAAAAGAAAAAAAAAACAAAAAACATAAAATACAAACCTAAAAATACCGTCCCGTTTACTCCTGTTTCCTCACCCACATAAATAATGGCTATCACCTCTCTGTACATATTACTCAGGTAATGACGAGCGGCCCCTCCAGGAAAGGTCCTACCGTGCAACAGAGTTTTTTAGCTCAATGCTGGTGGTGTCGTGTCCACTGCCTGCAATGGACATTCTGCCAGGAAAAGCCTAGCATGAAAGAAACAAAAAAAGGAAAACAAACAAAACACCTCTCAACTTATAGTATAGTTCTTCCCCCCACCCGCCCCCGCAAAACTAGAAAATCAGACACCATGAAAGCTTAACTAAAAATTCAAGCCACAACTAAAAGTGCTCTGCAGTTATAAATTGCCAGCAAACCATTAGGTTTTCATGGAGGCGGCAAAATAAATTTTACTTAGAATGGCATAGAAAGCATCAGCAGACCAAACACTGACTAGAAGAATGCAAAAGGGAAAAAAAAAAAAAAGCACTAAAAAAGTGTACAAGGGTTTAAAACCAATGGGAAAAAAAGGTGCAATTGTAATTTGTTCATCTGTACCTATAATCAAACTATGACAGCTTTAACATTAGAAAATCAAAACCTATATACTGCATGGTGGAAATGATTTGTGGCATGGTATGGGTCTATATGCTCAATTATTCTAACTTTCATCATTTCAAAATGCTAATATTTAAGCAAACCAAATTAGATTTGGCATAACGCCTCTGAAAAGTTACGACTCCCACCTCCTTTCAAAGTTGGCCTCTTAAATAATAAGGTTAATTCTGGCAACATTTGCATATGGTAATAGCTGTTCTGTCTTGTGTTCTGAAATGCTACATTTTGAGACCAAAGAAAAGTATAATTGGGTCATTTGAAAAAAGGGACTAGAAATATGCCACAAAAATTATTTTACAATACATTTTTGCAGAAATAATCTCTAGGTGAAGCTTTGTCTTTTTATACACATATACAAAATTTAAACAGCAATATACACATAATCACAGTGAGGACGTTGGCAAATTCACCAATCTGTAGTGTAAATACAAACTGCAAAGCAGCCTTCCAAGAGAACAATGCTACACAGCAAGCAGAGCTGGCCCATTCAATAGCAAACACCAACACGTCCCTGCCAAAGGGAGACAGTGCAAGAAAAGCAGCATGCGCTTGGATACAAACAGCAATTTATGGCTAATGGTTGACATAACTGTGGTAACAGTGACTCTCTCGCTGCTATGCATAAAGTCCTAGGACATCTGTTGTCTTTATACCACTCCACAAACTCGTCCAACAAAACTGGCCCTGAAGAGAGAGAGAAGAGAGGGAGGGAACAACACAGCTATGAGACTTCTCAGAGGCTGAGGAGCAAATGCGTGGGGGGCAGGGGGAAAACGACACCCGCCCAGTACTTACACGCTCCATCTTCATCGTAGTTGCTGAGGTCAAGGTTAATTGTTCTGCTAAACTCTAGCACATTGCACCACTGGTCTTTATTAATAACTTTATATTTTGATTGCTGGTGGAGGAAAAATAATATGAATTACTAACACACAAATCAGACAGTTTCAACTGCTGTGGCAATCAACTCGATAAAAGCTCAGGAAGGTTAACACTTTCCATTTAGGTGTGTCAGGCACCATTCTAGGAGAAGGGTGAGAGATGGCGAGAGGGGAACTTTGGATGACAATTTTAATTACAAAAATATTATGGGGGCTCAACATAAAACAACAAATGCATCAAAGAAACACAACTTTACATCCCTAGAAGTGAAATTTCTAGATGGCAAAAGCCCTTTTATGTAAAAGAGGGATAATATCCGTTTCACAGAGATGTGGTAAGGATTAAGGCAGATAATTTCTATAATTTCTGAAAAGCACTTTATTGAGTGTGTGGCACACAATAAGTGCTAAATAAAGAGTTGCTCCCATTAACAGGCCCTGACATGAACATCATGCTTCCTGTCAAGCTGTCAGCTAACGGCACATGCTACTGTGGGTTTACTCAACAAGACCTTGCTAAGAGCTACAAGCAGTCTCAGGACTAGGTGGTCCAGCCACTGAAGAGTTATTGTTCTAATAATTAAAAACTTGAGTCCGATCATAAAAGGACTAAGAACAGCCATGAAATAGTTTTTCTCTTCCTCCCAGACAGGAAAAAGGCTACATGCATATTTCAAAATACAGTATTCCTGTATAAAAATCTAAAAATAAAACCCAGTCTGATAATTCTTAAATCTTTGCCACTAAAATCGGGAACACTGGAAAACGAAACAAGTACATAAAAGCAAAGAGAGTTGAGCCAATGGTTTGGAGGAGGCAAACACAAGAAAAGCTCAAATGAAAGGATTACTGGGTCCTTTTAAAAGAAAAATGCAAACTGGTGTGAGAGAGAGAACAAAGCATAGACTATAAGTGTAACTTTCTAAGCAACTAAAAGCAAAACCCAGTCACTGAAACAGCTGATGGTGCTCCTGGAACTGTGTGAAGTCAAATCTGCTGTAGTCTTTTAGCTATAGAAGGACCTTCACAACCAGCCTTAAATTCTTCCCAGCCTCCTGAGATCAGGAGCCCACTGCTACTCACTTTCCAAATAAAGCTAACATTTCTGAGAGTTGTCAGAGAAACTGGAAGAGATCACTGGTATATATGGGCTGTCATGTAAACAAGTGCTTCTTATATTAAAAACTTGTTTTCATACCTTTCTTCAGGAATCCCAGTTAGTAATGTTAAAAGCAAATTTCAATAACAGTTCTCAAAGAAGCCTGTCAGTTAGAAGTTTTTCTGGACCATTACACCAACAAGTTGTAAAGAAAATTATTTCAAGAGTGAAGCTGGAGTCAGGGTAAAGTCCAGGAATTTCTCCAAGATCCAACACCCTCTTCCTTTCAAGCAAAAGGCAATTTTTAAAGGGGTTTGGGGACTGGAGGGCAAGAAGGAAGCTATATATGACAACCCAAGTAACTCAGACTTTCATCTCAGGTTCTTCCAGGTCTTAACAGTATTATTACATTGGCATCAGAGCCAGTTCCTAATAACCAGCAGCTCAGAATTTCTCTCATTAATACTTAGAGCAAACAAACGATAACAATGGAGGGAAGTGCTGGGTTCTTTAAAGCACAGACGTGAAGAAAATTTAAACTGCAGGAGATCCCAAATGAAGGAATTGGCCGCTGAGACTGAAGCTGCTTGGAGATGAGAGTGGGTAAGGACTTGTTGCAGACTGAATTTAGTGAGAGTGGATAGCTGTTCTCTAACCTTCACTTCATAAAAGTGGAGCTTCATCTAAAGCCACAAAATAAGGTAAACTTGTTTTACTCTTGTTATAAAAAGCAGGAAATCTAAACACAAACAGAAGGGGGACGAGAGGAAAGGCCAGAGCGGCGCTGTCTGGAGCATTTGCAGGGGGGCCAGGGGGCATGTGCAGTGCACGCATGGAGACGCTCGGGACTCGGGAGTGTGCTCAGTGGCAGCAAGTATGTTGCCACAGTTCCTACAGGCAGAGAAGTACGACAAACAGAAAAGGATCAAGTAAAGTATACTTGGTAGTTCTAAGCAAGCAAACATACATTCCATAAAATAACAATTTAGTACCTCTAAGAATTGGTGAAAAACTGGAAAAAGGGGCCAGATTTTTCCTAGTAACAGTCCCAACATGCACTTGGCAGTGTTTATGTCTAGGCTTCGCTGGTCCTTTTCCTGTTTAACAAACAAAAACAAGGATGAGCCAGGTGCCCCCAAATAATGTTTCAACAATCCAAATTCCTATTTCACTTCAGTGAGGAATCAGTAAACAGCTCCTGTATCATACACCATAAAAACTCTGAATCAAGACTAAGGTAGAGGGGAGGGGAGGTGGTCAGACATAATGGAAGGATTAAACAGTTTTGTACTATAGAGTTTTACTGTGAGAAAGATTCGTATCAATTGAATGATTACCCTAATCTATGATTATTTCATGGGATATGATTGTTATCTGTGATTATTTCTTGGGATAAATAAAAAGCCATAACTCAATCACTAGCTGTTTGACATTTATGATTATTATCGACATCATAGTTACTGATCCCCAAAACCTATAACTTAACTAGAGTTTAAAGGTTTCAAATTTCATGCTTAGCAATCAGGTTTCCTTGAAAAAAAAAAATCTTTCTTCCACCAATTTTATTTCACTGGTAAATGTTTTTTTTGTATCTAAAAATGATGGAGTTCTGTGGAACTCATAATGAACATTGGGGCACTGGAGAATCTTCCATCCCCCACCCTGGGGGAAAGCAGTATGTCCACCTGTCTACTGGCCACAGTGCTTCTTACCTTAGATCTGCTGCATCGACATCTCCTAGCAGAACACCCCTAACTAACAGCCAAGTGAGACGACATTGCATGAGGAATCCAGAAAAGACATTTACATAAACCTGAATGTGGGCAGATTAAGCTCCTTCTACTTATATTTACAATTAAGAATGCTAATTTCTCACTGATCTTTCTTATAAGATTCCATTTGGGAACTAAAAAGTGGGCAGTTTCTATGTAGAAGGACAGAGGACCTGGGACCTTGAGTGGTAACCTTTGAAATCAAATGCTAGCTAGCCTCATCATGGTATCTTAGTTTCAAAGAAAGCTTGCAAAAGTATCTTTCTACAAAGGGAGAAAGTGCCTGGCTGTTTCATGTGGAGTGGAATCTAAATGTTCACCAGATTAAAGGAGGATGCGTGACCCCGTGCCGGCCACGTATTAAGCCACACATACCTCCTGATAAAGCTGTTACACCTCAAAGATTCTAACAGTGAAGTGCTCTCGAGTACAAGGAGAATTTCTGGCCCTGACACTGATTTTCAAGTAAAGGACTTAAACAATACAGCAAACGTAAGCGCCTCACTCAACAGCCAGCAGTGGAGACGTGAGACGGGTCTGCCTTTTAGCCCCAGTTGTGTGGCACAACGACCGTGCAACCACAGGCCGGGTTGGATGGCTCTCAGTCACCCGGCCCCATCCTGGCCACACAGCTTAAGTCTGAGGAGGGCTCCACAGTTCAGCGCAAGGAGGGGCCTGCCCTCCACAGCCTGGCCTGCCCTCCCCTGGCCATGTACATGACCCTACTCAGGGGCGCAGGGCTCACTCCGAGGAGGATGACAGTGGGAAGGGCGCCCTCGTGGGGGCCCCGCTTCTGCCTCCGAGCCTCATGGGGTGTGCCACTGCACGGCTGGTGCTTCCGCAATGCACTGTGCAAGGAAACAGAAGACTTCCTCTTGTCCTGTCACGTGGATGCAGCAGCAGCAGCAGCATTCCCCGCTATGGAGCACCCTCCACAGTCCCAGGGACCTGCTGGAAATGCACGCAGCACCACAGGATGGGCCCCAGTTGAACAGCAGCACAGGCAACACTGGGCTGCGGGCATGGACGCTCTGGAAATGCTCTCCCTCTGAGGAGCCTGTAATCACTCACTAGACCTAAAGTCGCCAGTCTTGCCCTGATACACACTGTGCCTTCTTCCAACACCATCCACGTCCCCATCACAATGGACATACACTAAGGTGACAGAAAAGAAGATACAGAGGACCTGGACAGACTCTTGGAAACAGTGCAACCATCTGACAAACTGGTGATCATGAAGGATTTCAATGCATGTGTTTGGCAGCGATGCCAAAACATGGAGGGAAGGCATCAGACTCACAGGGCCGGAAAGCTGAACAGCACTCACTCACTCCTGCTCTGCCAGGGTGCCAGCCAGCAGCTCGCAATCACTAACACCATCTTCTGCCTAGCAAACAAGAGAGAGATATTATGGAGGCACTCGCGATCTCAACAGTGGCATCTCGCTGATCACCAATGTTGCCTGTGGGGGGATGTGAGGCTACGTGCAAATGACCATGACTGCAAACACTGCGGATTCCTGGGGACAGCACAACTGAGAGATCCCAGAGCAAACAGCCACGAAACAGCAAAACGGAGACACGCCCAGGGGGTTCTCTGACAGTGATCCTAACGGCATTCTCAAAGGTGTTCCCAACTAAGTGAACTGGATCTCCCAGGATGCTATGAAGCAGCCATCAACACTGAGTGTTGTTTTTTTTTTTTAAGTCACCTTAACAAATCCAAGGAATACAGCTAAAAACATCTAGAAGCCCTTCGAAGGAAATTCCAATAGTACGCTGTCAACACTGACCCCGTGACTCTGCTTGTGGAGCATCAGGGTGCGAGAGGCAGACTTCGGCATCTCAAGGTCAGAATCTAAGCAGCAAGTACCTTGAGACAGACTGTCCAGAGTCAACCAGCACCCTCAAAGGCCCATCAAGGCTAAGGGGAAAGCAGCAGAACCGCTCTCCCTGTCCACCTCTTGAGCCACAATGTGCAGGTATGGATTTCACGAACTTCATTTTTCTAAGACAACAAAACAAACAACTTTCATTTTATCTATCAAATACTGATAGGAACCAAGCACACACACATCAAAGATCTATTAACCCCCTACAATATACAACTAGATTCTGCTTTGTGGTCTTCCTTAAACACATATTTTTAAAAGCAGTTACAGATGTTATTTGCAGCTGTAAAACCAAAGGATCCTACTCTGAATATTCTAAAAAGCTATGTTTCGTATATGGAACGAGAATGCACTCCTCAAGCTAAAGACTACTAACCACTAATGTAGTGAATAATGAAGTTTTATCAAGTTCTGATTTGACATTCAACTTTGAAAACAAATTGTTTTTGTTTATGTAAGACTGTTCAAATACAGGTCTTCCTGTAAGATGTGAAAGTTAAGCTTTTTTTTCTTAAATGGCACAAGTGACACAAACTAAAACAAAATAATTAATCAATTGTAAATATGTAAATATAAATATTACAAAAATGATTCTCAAAACATCTAGGTATTCAGATATGCTATGTCACAGACCTCTGTCAGATGACCAATCTCCAATTTTCCCAAAGTTTTAATAGCTTAAAGACTTACACTTGAAAAAGGGGAATGCAGAATTACTAAAATTATAAAGAAAAAAATCTTTACCATTAAAAAAGACATCCATAAGATTTCGAGAGAGGCTAGAATATATAAGAAACAATATATAAGTGCCCATGATCACAAACATGTTAAATGGTGACAACCAAAAATTGGTGACAATTTACGTGAAGTCAGAAGACTGTCACTGAAGATCTGTAATACAGGTCACAGAATTTTTATTTGAAACCATGGGGATTACAAAATATAAAGAGATAACGCAGTCTTCCTTATCACAGTTCAACAAACATAAGGCAAAAACAGTGCTAAAGAACTTTAATCAATGTGGTTGTCTACAAAGCTGAAAACACAGCACATCAGTTTTCTGAATGGGAGGTTTTTTTTTTTTTAATTACACATTAGAAACAAGCAAAAAGGTCTTAAAACTCATGAGTGCCTCTCACTGGGAAGAGTGAAACTAAAACAAGATGCTTAGGGAATTTACCCAGCATAGTTTTCAAATAACAATATTTGCAAGGCAATTGCTTAATTAAGCTCAACTATTGACACTTCCTTTAAAACGTAAAGAAAAACAAAAAAGATCTTTCAACTGGCACAGCTTTTCCACAGCCATTTTATTTGGTATAGCTTCTATTACTGCACTCTTGGAAGAGAAGATGTTATTTGAACCTGAGCTTTGTGTGTGTTAGTCGCTTCGGTTCAGTTCAGTTCAGTTCAGTTCAGTTGCTCAGTCGTGTCTGACTCTTTTAGATCCCGTGAATCACAGCACGCCAGGCCTCTCTGTCCATCACCAACTCCCAGAGTTCACTCAGACTCATGTGCATCAAGTCAGTGATGCCATCCAGCCATCTCATCCTCTGTTGTCCCCTTCTCCTCTGGCCCCCAATCCCTCCCAGAATCAGAGTCTTTTCCAATGAGTCAACTCTTCCCATGAGGTGGCCAAAGTACTGGAGTTTCAGCTTTAGCATCATTCCTTCCAAAGAACACCCAGGGCTGATCTCCTTCAGAATGGACTGGTTGGATCTCCTTGCAGTCCAAGGGACTCTCAAGAGTCTTCTCCAACACCACAGTTCAAAAGCATCAATTCTTCAGCACTCAGCCATCTTCACAGTCCAACTCTCGCATCCATACATGACCACAAGAAAAACCATAGCCTTGACTAGATGGACCTTTGTTGGCAAAGTAATGTCTCTGCTTTTTAATATGCTATCTAGGTTGGTCATAACTTTCCTTCCAAGGAGTAATTTCATGGCTGCAATCACCATTTGTAGTGATTTTGGAGCCCAAAAAAATTAAAGTCTGACACTGTTTCCACTGTTTCCCCATTTATTTCCCATGAAGTGATGGGACCAGATGCCATGATCTTCGTTTTCTGAATGTTGAGCTTTAAGCCAACTTTTTCACTCTCCTCTTTCACTGTCATCAAGAGGCTTTTTAGTTTCTCTTCACTTTCTGCCATAAGGGTGGTGTCATCTGTGTATCTGAGGTTATTGAGATTTCTCCCAGCAATCTTGATTACAGCTTGTGCTTCTTCCAGCCCAGCACTTCTCATGATGTACTTTGCAAAGAAGTTAAATAAGTAGGGTGACAATATATAGCCTTGACATACTCCTTTCCCTATTTGGAACCAGTCTGTGGTTCCATGTCCAGTTCTAACTGTTGCTTCCTGACCTGCATATAGGTTTCTCAAGAGGCAGGTCAGGTGGTCTGGTATTCCCATCTCCTTCAGAATTTTCCACAGTTTATTGGGATCCACACAGTCAAAGGCTTTGGCATAGTCAATAAAGCAGAAATAGATGTTTTTCTGGAACTCTCTTGCTTTTTCCCATGATCCAACGGATGTTGGCAATCTGATCTCTGGTTCCTCTGCTTTTTCTAAAACCAGCTTGAACATCTGGAAGTTCACGGTTCATGTATTGCTGAAGCCTGGCTTGGAGAATTTTGAGCATTACTTTACTAGCGTGTGAGATGAGTGCAATTGTGTGGTAGTTTGAGCATTCTCTGGCATTGCCTTTCTTTGGGATTGGAATGAAAACTGGCCTTTTCCAGTCCTGTGGCCACTGCTGAGTTTTCCAAATGTGCTGGCATGTTGAGTGCAGCACTTTCACTGCATCATCTTTCAGGATTTGAAATAGCTCAACTGGAATTCCATCACGTCCACTAGCTTTGTTCGTAGTGATGCTTCACAAGGCCCACTTGACTTCACATGTCTGGTTCTAGGTGAGTGATCACACCACTGTGATTATCTTGGTCATGAAGATCTTTTTTATACAGTTCTTCTGTGTATTCTTGCCACCGCTTCTTAATATCTTCTGCTTTTTGTTAGTCGCTTAGTCGTGTCCAACTCTGTGACCCCATGGACTGTAGTCTGCCAGGGTCCTCTGTCCATGGAATTCTCTAGGCAATAATGTTGGAGTGGGTTTCCATTTCCTCCTCCATGGGATCTTCCGACCCAGGGATTGAACCCGGGTCTCCTGTGCTGCGGGCAGATTCTTTACTGTCTGAGCCACTAGGGGGTTACAGGCACCTAAGTAATGTCAATGAAGAAAAATTCAACCACTATTTCTAATTTTATGGCTAACTTTTATTGAGAACTGAACCAGCAACTGTTTTAAGTGCCTTATACTCAATACTAAAATAATGAGAGGCTATTATTATATGCCTATTACGAGAGGCATTATTATAATCCTCAATTTATAAATAAGGAAACTGAGGCACAAGAGTTAAATGACTGTCGATAAGAGCTGGGTCTTGAACCAGGAGTCTGATTCCAAACCTGAGCATTTCATCGTGTACCCATTTGCCTCCTTCTCAGCTCTTCAGAGTTCAATTCACTTTACAAACAACTGCTGAGCAAATTCAGGCAATAACCAAAGGGTAACCTTAAACGTAAAGCCAACAAGATGTTCACAGTAACGAACTTGGGATTAAATGACCATATTTTCTTCTACTTCTGTCCTCACCCACGCCCACCTTCTGTTTTCCTCATAATTTACAATAAAAGTGTAAGAAGTAGCGAGGAGTGTGTGTCCGTGTTTGTCTGGTGTATGACGGGTTGTGTGGAGAAGGAAATCAGACAAACACATTGGTTAAGAAATAAGAACTGACTCAAGTTAGAAGAGGAAATGAATCAAATGGTCACAGCAGATCTCAGGTTAAAGTTGGACAGAGTTCTCTGGTAACAGGGTGTTGAACATAAGACCCAACAAAATCTTCCTCAGCAAATCCTATGAGTAACATCCACAACCATTCCGCTAAATGGAAGTGACTTAGACATTAGCTCTAACATGTGACCGCTTAGCACCTTCCTGAAACACCTCAAAGACCAAATAAAACCACAGGCAGTTGGAAAAGTTGGGTGCATCACGGGACAGGCTGGGAGGACTAATTTCTAACAACAGATTAACCATCGCAGGATCACCTCTCAAGAAGGCGGGATTCCCACTACACCTTCTGCCTCCATAAAACCCTTGATACAACTTCTTAAAGCTTCACTGAAAAGGCTGAAAAGCCAGGACCACCCCTAAAGAAATCTCCCATCCTTCTCTTGCTCACTGCCCTTCTTCTCTCTCACCCCCTCAAAACCCACCTTCTACCCATCCAGAAGCCTCTCTGCCTCAGTCACCTGGAAGGGCTCCACTCAGCTCCTGTCTCCCCACCGAACCTAGAAACTTCCCTCAGTCCTCCCTGTCATTCTCGCGTTCCTGCACCTAGGCTGTGGGATGCACTGCTGGAAGACCTCCTTCAGTGGGTCATCAATTCATGGTGTCAACTCTCAGCCAGGCTAAGATGCTGTTGTTCTCAGCGCTTCACTCAGCCCAACATTCACCCTTCTCAGAACCGCAAGAGGCAACTCCCTCTATGGCTTTCAGCACAGTACCTTGTCTTTGCCCCAGAGGATACAGAAAAAGCAAATTTAACAGATATATAAGAACCAGCATCAGAGCAACCAAAAATATCACTCTATTTAGTCTTTTATCTCATTCTCTTTGTCCCATCTTATTCTCACTAGGTCCTTTTAAAGGAATCAAGCCAAAAATGACTGTTTTACTTAGAGGAATCCATACAACATGTGTTTATATAATAAAATTTATATTAGGGGAAAAAACACTAAGCATAAAAATATTCAAGGCAAAATTCCCCTTGCAGAAGAAATGGCCATTTCAGCCCAAGTCTCTATCCCCCCACCTTCCTGGAGCAGGACACTACAGGACTGTGGCAGTTTGAGTCAGGAAGGTGGTGTGGCTCAGGGACAGCGCTCAGGCCCTCATGCTGTCCCCTCCCCTCTGGCCCTCAGTCTCACCATCTGCACAGTGACAAGACTGAACCCAGGTCCTCCACAGTTTAAAGTGTCACAATTCTCTGACATCTGTAAGACTATATGTAAGCTCAAGTCAAAGTAAACTTAGGAGAAAAATAATATAACTTTACAATCAAGTGCTATTTTTAATTGGCTACAAGCTTCTAAGGTGAAGGGGAAAATAAGCATACCCTAGGACTATAATTTTGGTGGAGAGATGTTAAAAACGGGCATTTTATCTTTACCTGGTATTGTACTATAGTTTCTTCCCAGGTATATTAAAGGGTGAAGTCAAAGTGTAAGTTGCTCAGCTGTGTCTGACTCTTTGTGACCCCATGGATTGTAGCCCACCAGGCTCCTCTGTCCATGGGGATTCTCCAAGCAAGAATACTGGAGTGGGTTGCCATAGCCTCCCCTCCAGGGGATCTTCCCAATCCAAGGATTGTACCAGGGTCTCCTGCATTGCAGGCAGATTCTTTATCAACTGAGCCACCAGGGAAGCCCCAAGAATACTGGAGTGGGTTAAAGGGTAATTCAGAAAATTTAACAAATGCTATTGTGTGGCCTTTGAGAAAAAGAAATGAGCTCCCCCAGTGACACCAGCATACTGTGTGGAGGTGGTTTCCAGGCTACAGCAAGAGAAGGGGGAACCCAAACCTAGTCCGGTGGGACCCCAACTCACTAAACTGGAAAACACAGTTTGTGGATTTCAAGGAGGCATATAATTTGTGGGGCAAAATACCAGCGAGGTAGAACTGCACAGAGAGACCTGGGGACCCACAGTGTCCCCCAGTTGCTGGCTGAGGACTTGTCTGTGCACATGTGAGAGGAAATCGCCTGAGTCTAGGGAAAGAAACATTGCAGAAGAACTTGCAGAAATTCCCAGAGCTCACACGGAGCTGGGAACAGCCTGAATTCCCAGCAGGCACAGTTGAAAATTCTCAAAATACACAGGGCCTTGAGTGGAATCCTCAGGAGGGTGTTGTCTTCCTGGTGAGGCTATGTCATCCCTAGACTGAGGCTGCTCTGGACCAGTCCTTTCAGAGGAACAACATGATTCCAAATAACTTAAATACACACCAGGAAAAAAATTTTAATCCAACATTGGTTAAAGGAATACAACAAACTCAAGCAACCAACAACCTGAAACAATCAGCATCCAATTAAAAAACAGAAAGAAAAAAAAAACACCTATCAGGAATGCAAAGAAGCAGTAAATATGACCCATAACTAAGATAAAAATTTTAACCAGAGAAGAGATAAAGACACGACAGATATGACAGAACCCACAACACAATGCTGTTAAGACACCTGTGATAAACACATCTGAGAATTTTAAGATGGTAGAAGAAAACATTATCATGATGAGAGAAATGGATATAAGAAGTCACAAACAGAATTTCTAGAGATGAAAAATACAGCATCTGAAATGAAAATATACCAGCTGGGGTGAGCAGAAGAAAAGATTAGTATTAGAAGATACAGTAATAAATATTACCCAAAGGGAAACAAAAAGAGAAAACAAAAACAAAAAAACCTGAACATAGCATCAGTAGCTTGTGTGACAGGATCAAGCATCTAACACAAATATAACTGTAGTCCCACAAGGGAGAGAGAGGGAGAACAGCAGAACTATTTGAAGAAATAACAGCTGAGAAATTTCCCAATGTAATACAAACTATTTAAGTCCAAAGGTCTAAAAACTCAACAAATCCTAATCAGAGTAAACATAAGGAAATTATGTTGAGGCACACCATAGTCAACTTGCTGAAAATCAGCGAAAAGACAATGAAAGCAACCAGAGAGAACAAAACAAGACACTATGTTCAAAGGAATTATGAATGACATCAGACTCATCATCAGAAACTGCACAAGAGAGAAGACAATGAGAGCTAGCATTAAAGCACTAAAAGAAAAAAACGGTCAATCTAGAAATCTTTTATCTAGATAAGTACCTTCTAAACTGAAGGCAAAATAAAAGCTTAGAAACTCATCACCAGAAAATCTGTACTATGAGCAATGCCGAAGGAAATTCTTTAGGCAGAAGATAAATGATACCAGATAGAAATCTGAATCCACACAAAGGGAAGGAAGCACAGACAAGCACAGATATTTATATCTGGGTAAATATAAAAGACATTTTCCCCTGGTGGTCCAGTGGCTAAGACTCTGTGCTCCCCAGTGCAGGGGCCCGGGTCCAACCCCTGGTCAGGGAACTAGATCCCATATGCTACAGCAAAAGCCCATATGCTGCAACTAAAGATCCTGCATGCTGCAACACCCAGTGCAGTCAAATAAATAATTTTTTTAAGTTGCTTTAAAAAAACATTTTTGCTTATTTAAAGCAAAAACTATATCAATATATGCTATGAACTGAATGTTTGTGTTCCCCCCTTCCAAGTGATGGTAATAAGAGGTGAGGCCCGCATGGCTATGGAGGAACTCCCCTAAAACAAAGACTGCAGGGAGCTCCCTCCTCCCTTCTGCCATGTGAGGTTACAGCAGAGACACACCTACCTTGCTACCACTATGAGCTTGGACTTTGCAGCCTCCTAAACTGTGAAAAATAAATTTCTGTTATTTATAAGCTTCTGAGTCTCTGGGACTTTGTTAAGCAGCCTTAAGAGACTAGAATAATATATCGTGAGATGTGAACACAGGTGTAAGTAAGATGTGTGACACAGCAGCCACAGGTACAGAAGGGCAAAATGACAGTGTACTGTTATAAAGGCTCTACATTATACACAAAGTGGTATACCATTAGTGGAAGATAGGCTGAGAATTTAAAGATGTGTGCTGTAAAGCCTGATTAATCACAAAAAATAACACAGAGATACAGATAAGACGACAATAGTGGAATGGAATGATAAAAATGGAGCCTAAAAAAATCCAACAGGAGTCATGAAAAGAAGAAAAAAGAAATAAACATAGATGGAACAAAAAGGGAAATGAACAGCAATACAGGAGATGTAAACTTAACCATATCAATAAAAACATTAAATGCAAATGGTTTAAGCATCTCAGGACATATACTGGCGGCCCCAACTATGCATATGCTACCTAAAAGAAACCCACTTTAAATATAAAGACACAAATAGGTTTATAGAGGATGAAAAAAGACATATCACATAGACTTTACTTAAAAGCAGAAACGGCTATATTTCTATTAGACAAAGTAGACTTCAGAACAAAGAATATTATCAGAGATAAAGAGAAACATTTCATAATGCTAAAAGGTCAATTCATCAAGAGGACATAAAGTACTACATATACCTAAATCTAGTCTGAAGCCTTGAAATACAGTGAAACAGAAGTAATTACAGTCAGAGTCCAATATTTGTCTCTCAGCAAGTAATAGAACAGTAGGTAGAAATCAATTAGGATACAGAAGACCTGACCAATCCTACAAACCAACTGACAGTTTATACAACATTCTACTGAACAGCAACAGAATAGTCATTCTTTGCAGGCACACATAAAATATTCATCACAGCAGACCCATTTGGTCGCATTTCAGACCATAAATCAAGGCTCCATACCTGTTAGTGGACTGAGACTACACAAAGCATGTTCTCTGACCATGGCAGAATTGATGATAGATTACTTGGAATCCTAGTAGTTGGCAAATAACACAACACACTTCGACATAATCAATGGCTCCCAAAACAATCACAAGGGAAACAGTAAAGTATTTTGAACTGAATGCAAATGAATATTTAACACCTCAAAACTTGTGGGATACAGCTAAATAAAACAAATTTTATAACAAATTCATCTTAGGGCATATTTTAGCTGAACTGAACCTATTTGGTAATGATGTGGCTGTTATTCAGCATTACATAACGGGGCTTTACATAATGGGGCTTAATTCACTGATATTTATTGATACTCTCCTTAAAAGGCAAAGATTTTTGCAGGCTGCTACCAGAGATAGGAAGAAAGAAAATACACAGTCCCTTAAACTGTTAGAAAAAATGCAGGCCTGGACCCAAACTCCCAGGCCAAGCTAGAGGGGACATGAGGGCCATGTAAGTGATGATCTTATGTGACAGTGGAGCCAAGCGGCTTGGCCCAGAAGCTGGTGATGGAGCGAGCAGCAGGGATACAGACAATGCTCAGACAGCGCTTGACATGGCAAAAAGCAGGGGCAGGCAGCAGGTTCAGCAAACAGCTAGCTCACAGTCAGCAGAGCACAGGCATCTTGTGGAAGGGGAAGCCTGGATGGGACTGGACTGCAATGGCCTGGGGGAACCCGGAGATGGGACCTGGAGCCAGAACCTGGTGTGGTCCTGGACCTACTACGGAGCAACCAGGGGGCCCCAGTTCACCCCACTCCTTGCTGAAGGAGAATGAAACCATCCTATTCATCACTCAGCTGCTAGGGAAGCAACTGTGACGTCCACATGGGGATTGAAGCGCTATATTCACATGGAGGCAATGGTGCTCATGGCTGAAGGTGGACAAGTGGGCCAAGGCTGCGGGAAGACGGGACCAAGCCCTGCTGGTGTGAGTGCCTGGTGAGAAGGGAGAGGGCATGGACAAGAGGCCACGGGAGCAGTGCAGGCAACGAGCACGGCCTCAACCCCCAGGATGTAGTAGAAACACAAGAGAGAGGCAACGGACCGACTGAGAAGGGGATAGATAGCCAGGTTGAAGGAAAACTGAACCCAGTTCTAAAGCAGTGGATATGTGGGGAAATTTCACTCCCAAACAAGGAAGTTAGAAAATACAGTTGTTCTGGTGAAAAGGCAAGATGCTTCTAAACAAAACTTCACCCATATGATAGGACACTGCTGACTCAGGGAGGAAAAAAATCTTGAGAAGGAAAACATTTAATCCTGGAAACTATGCATCTACTCTAAAAGCATCTGACCAACAACTTCTAGATACAATCATACAAATGCGATTGAGTGAAACACTGCACCTGAGTTTGACGGTATCACTTCTAACATCTGTACATTTTCATGTGTGTCCTAATTTTATTTGAGGCTGCAAAAATTCACATGTGAGGACACCACACTGAACTTACTGCTGTGCTGTAGGTGCACCAGATCTCAACAGCTAATAAATTTTTGGCTAAACTAACAGAGCCAAAGCGAAGAAAAAGTGAAAAGATCCACATGGTGGTAAGAAAAAAAAAGAACTGTTACTGAGTTCTCTGCTTAAAAAAAAACCATCAGTCAAGAAAGCCTAATCACCTGAACCCACCAAACACACAAACAGAACAGAAAATTACCATCCTGCAATAGAGCATAATCGTTATGTACGGGCCATGGACAGTGAATGAACACAATGCCAACTGGGCCTCAGGATTTACTCACTACCTGTGGTGACCAGGCTGAAAAATACAGCTTTATTTCACTCTAGTAGAACCACCGTCACAAACTTGGCCTGGTTCACTGTGTGACAAACAAGATGATCATTTTTCAAAATGATGACTAGAAACTACATTTGAACCCTGGCCATTGAAATTAGCTTACATTTGCAATTCAAATGATTTCCAGGTATGATCCAGCACCCCAAGTGAAACTGGCTTCAACCTGACTACCTTATTCCAGGAAACTCAATGGGTGAAGGTTTGCTGTTTGGTAAGAAGGAAAAGCTTTTCTAAGCTTACCTAAGAGCTGTTTAGAACAATGTCTATGATGTACCCATTTACAATTACTTCTAAGCCAATCACATGAGCTATTAAAGGCCTGTCACTGGAGATTTTTGTTGACATACTACATTCTTGCTCAGACTCAGCTCGGGTAGAAAGTCTATGTGTAGAGAGAAATTCTAACTAGCATCCTGGGAGTAGCTTACTCAACTTCCTTGCTGTAGCATGTAAAACAAACCTCAAAAGGCAGTGAAAGGGGGGAGGGGGGAGAGAGAGAGAAACATCTGGATAGGATCCAGAGGACTCACCCGTGCAAAGTCAAATGCATATCTGTAAATAAGTTTAAAGTTTGTAGAATCATTTAATAATGATCTTAAGTAATCCAAAGTATTTCTGAGTTTTTCTGTTGTATCACATCTAGAAAAACAGAATAAAGGCAAATTATAACCTGAGTTTTTTCTGACGTGGGGCAGTAATATAAAACACAATCCCAAAAGACAATAAAAACCCTGGAGTTGGAACATGTCCACGATGAACTTTTTTTCCTATGCTTTTCAAGAAATTTTGAATGTATGGAAAAGCTGAAGGTCCTGTAAATAAGCACCCACGTGCCCCTTCCCTGGGTCCATCATGAACACTGTCACATCTGTGCTCTCACATACAAGCACTTTTTTCTTTGCCTTTTCAAAGTAAGTTGCCAACATAATGCCACTTTACTTCTAAATGCTCAATGCCATCATCACTCTTAATATCCCAGAAATGTTAACTTTCTTAGCTAATACATGACTCACGTGCAGATGTCCCCATTTTCCCCCAGCTCCTATTTTCCATCAGAGATCCAATCAAGGCTTATGCACTGCTCTCAGGTGTCTATCTCCTTAGTCTCTAGAAGGTATCCTGCCTTTTTTCTGTCTTTCTTGACAATCTCATTTTTGCAGGGACCAGACTAGTTGTTTTGCAGAATCTCAGTCTGTCAGATAATTTCCCTATGATTACACTTAGATTAAGCACTCATGGTAAGAACACTCCACGCTATGTGCTTCTCCTCCCACAAGGACAGTCCGTTCCATTACTGGTGATACTAAGATGACTCATTTGGTGAACGTAGTACCTGCCCATCTCCACTTAAAGGTACTCTTGGCCCCTCTAAATGGTATGTAACCTCGAGGATGATACCTTGAGACTGACAATCCTGTTCTTCAACAACCTATCACCAGGTGGGTTCAGCATCTTTTATGATCCCTGCCTAAATCAGTTTTACATTTGAGGATGCAAAATGGTGATTTTTCTAATTCTATCATGCTTTTACACTTACAGGCCAGAACTTTTCTATCAAGAAAGTTCCACTCACCACCTTTCTTAGTTTTGGACTAAAGGACTTCTGCCTTTTACTCAGGGTTATAATCTGTTACTGTCCTCATTCTTTATGGTGCACAATTGTCCCTCCAGTGTCGTTGTGACACGTCCCCACCATCAGTCTCTGAGTGCATCCTCGCTTTCTGACACAAGATATTCTAGTTCACCTTGTACTACTCTCTCTACCCTAGACTTGAAATCAGTTATTTCTCCAGGAAGCCCTGGTGATGACAACCTGTTTTCACAGGTGACACACTTTATTTTCCTCATTCAGTCACTCTGTCGTGTTTGACTCTTTGCAACCCCATGGACTGCAGCACGCCAGACTTCCCTATCCTTCACCATCTCCTGGAGCTTGCTCAAACTCGTGTCCATTGAGTCGGTGAGGCAGGCATCCAACCACCTCGGCCTCTGTCATCTCCTTCTCCTCCTGCCTTCAATCTTTCCTAGCACCAGGGTCTTTTTCTTAAGTAGCATCACAGTCTTTTTCCTAAGTAGACTATTTGGCTATTTTCTGTTCCTAATACTAGCCTTTAAAATTGAGAATCAAGAGTCATCATTTTCACTGGAAATATTAAAGATTTTCAATGCTGGATGTGTTTCTTTGTGTTTCCCTATAGAGCTTTTACCTCCTACCAAGTACAGATAATACATATTACAAGTATTAACAATGCAATGATTTTACATACTTTATTAAACCAAAATATAGTTCATTATAGAACACATTGATTTATCTTCAGCACTAAAATTGTGAAATTTCTGCGATTTTTTGTAGCCATCTACAAAAAGCTTCCCATGATCTACTGAGATGATAAAATATCTAAAAGTCAAAAGTTACAGTAAATGTTTCACTTCTGAGTTTACAAGAATTTAGAATATCCTTGATTTCTTTGAAAACTAAAAAAAAGATTAAAATTAGGCTAACTTTAGAAGTCAGAAAAGGCTTCTTTAAGGAACTGACTTGTAAGGTGAAAGCTGAAAGATAAACAGAATATAGATGTTTTAGGAGAGGAGGACCTTCTAGATTAAAGGAATAGTATGCATAAAGGTCTAGGAGCATGCCAAGCCTAAAGACTAAAAGAAAATCATGTGACTAGACTGGGTAGAGTAAAAGGGAACATGGGCCAAAAAGAAGCTGAAAGAGAAGCAGGGCAAGACCATAAAGTTTTTGTGGTCCACAGTGAGTTTTTTTGTTTGTTTGGGTTTTTTTTTTAATACCTAGAAACAATGGAAGCTACCTCCTATCATGAGAGTTACCATGATCAGGCTTCCATCTTGAAAAGCCTACTCCAGATCTCTGTGGAACAAGGTTAGGAATAGGGGCAAGGGGTGGAGACACTGAGTGATAGCCTAGTTAGACAGTTAGTGCCAGAACCCATAGGGTTCATGGAGGCTAGAAGGATGCATGAGAAGGAGTACGTGGGAACCTGCGAGGCAGGAGTAGGAGCAGAGCTTACTGTGTACTGGGCTCTCTGCTCTACGTTTTGATTTTCCTACTACAGATATATGAGTAATATTTTATAAGTAGTAATATGGGGGAGGAGTAAACAGAAGGGAAACAGCTAACCCCAAAACACCTAAGGCTGGAATTCCCCTCTTCATTTGGAAAAAAGGTTAAGAACCAAAACCACAGCAAAGTGGCCAGATTTGGGCCAGTTGGTTTAGTTTAGTTCTGCCCAATGAAAGGAAGAAGAGTAGTTGCTTGTTTCAGCAGATTCTAGAGCAGGAACCACTGTATAGCTGAAAGAAAATAACGCAGCTGCAAGGTGAACGTGAAGTTCTACAGCGAGCTGGGGAGTAAGTCCAGCCAATACTGGCAAAGATGTCCTGACACTGCACGACGCACAGAGCTGGTCTAGAGAGTCACATGTAAAATGCCCAAAGTAAACTTCATGTGTCTATTAAAGAGAGGTTAGAGAGGATGCTGTCAATAAAGTTTACTGTTAGTATTAGTCGTTTAGTCGTGTCCAACTCGTTGCGACCCCACAGACTGTAGCTCACCAGGCTCCTCTGTCCATGGGATTCTCCAGGCAAGAATACTGGAGTGGGTTGCCATTTCCTTCTCCAAATAAAAGTTTAATCTGCTTTAAAGGGGGCCTGGTCCCATAGAGCCCGTGGACTAACCCCCACCAGGGATCCAGGCCACTGAGTCACCCTGTCTGAACAGTACGTTGCCATCTAGTGGCCACTCAACAAGGTCATCTGCAGACGGCTCCGTTCCAACAAAGATGCGAAGCAACAGGCTTGGCCTGAGACTTTGGAAAGCGGCCACATCATTCAGCCCGTTTCCCCCAGCTTTCCTGTGTTCCACATATGAGAATGAGGTTGTCACAGAGTGGCCGTGCCGTGCTGCTAAGGGGCATCATATGCCACAAGAAAATATGCACATATCGTGGGATCACTGCTTATCTGAACTGTGCTGCTGAAACACAGTCAAAGTAACAAGAATGAGGGTAATCTTCAAAGATTATAAACTCAAAGGTAGTTCTCTTCTATTACTCAGGGACAGCCTTCACCCCTTCATTTAGTCAGCCCAGAGGTATTTTTCCAGCCCATCATCAGTTCTATGAAGTTAGCTACAAGGCTAACATAGTTTTTTGGTTTTGTTTTGTTTAGCTTAAATGCTCTATAAGCTTAATTCATCAGAGGTAACCTTAAACCCACATCCTGGAACAAGACAAAAAATAAAACAGTCAATTAAAACAAGAGCTGGGAATTTCCTGGCAGTCCAGTGGTTAGTGCTCTGTATTTTCACTGCCCGGGGTATGGGTTCAATCCCTGGTCAGGGAACTAAGACCCCACAAGTCACATGGCAGGGCCAAAATAAAATAAGAGCTGTGCCTTCTTTAAGAACCATCACAGGAACCTGGAGATAAATGTTCCCTTCCCTAATAGCTGCTGTCGCTTCTTCCAAGAATCACAAAACACAGCCCTGGAGAGGCCAAGCATGCAGCTCCTCCAGACAGCGTCCAGGAGACTGATTTCTGGGTGCCCCATATTCCATCACTTCAACCTTCTTGGTTTTAGAGACACTACCAGAGACTCCCAGGAAGTGGCAGATTCAAAACTCGCTGGTTCTAAAACCCCAGGGCTTCCTATTTTTAGCATGCACCCACAGTACAGTAACTTTAAAAAAAAGACTTTTTTTTTTACACTTTAATTTCCGCTTGAGTCCAAAAAAGTTCACTTGACAGGTTTAATAAACCCAAAATGAGAAAAAAGGAAAAAATTCCAAATAGAACAAAATAGATCATTCAAAAGATGGACTATTTTCCATCTTTAGAAGATATAAAAGACTGGCCTCTGAGTTTTCTTATTTATTGGGTGCAAATACCTTATAAATACAAGCAGCATAAACAGAAGTGACCTTATTACTTTTGGATCTTTTGGCTGAACATTGCTTCCAAGCTCCTGCCTCAAATGGACTTTGTCTTGTTCCTGGCTTTTGTTTCCCCAGGCCTAGAATTCCGTGCTTGGCACATCACTGCCACTCAAATATTTGCTGAACAAATGACGGATCTAGGGAGGCAGGAGGGAGAGGGTGGTGGAAATTTATCATAAAACTTGAAATTGCACTATTTTTGAACCACAAAGAACCTTAGAGGTTATTGTGAGTAATCATCTTCACCTCACTGATGAGGAAACTTACTCTAAGAGTTTCACATCACAAAAAGAAAGAAGATTCCTCCTTTTTTTTTTTTTTTGCAGTGGATCAGGTTTGTTACTACATATTAAACCTCAAGGGCCAAGTGGCAGCATTCTCTGGGAATCCACCTACCACCACTTGTGTCACACAAAGTGTCAAGCAGAGTTCCAGCAAAGAGCTTGTGGAGCACCCCCTACCCCAAGAGCATATATGCAAGGCCTCTTTCAGGAAACTGCAAAGTTCAGTTCCCAGACAACATGATACTCAAAACATGAGCAAGGCCTTGCACTGGGTAATATTCTTCTGTAAAGGCAAATGTAAAAACGAACCTAAAACTACATAAAAATGGGATATCATACCCTCTTAAGAAAATGAAAATGTGCCTGAAAAAACGCTGATGACACCTCCTTTAAAGCCTTGAATAAAATCTTGATTTAACCTTGCATTCATCATTACAAGGGTACTTAAAAAGGAGCAGCCATCCTGTGTTCTATCCGGAAAGCAACAGAAAGAGGCAGCGAGGAAAATGATGCAAGAGTTAGTAGGCTTAACATCATGAGAAGATGTTTCCCAACAGGACGAACACAATCCTATGAGATCCCAGAGACTTAACCCCAAAATTCTAGAGCATGCTGAGGAAAGTGTATTTGCAAAAGGGTGATTTGGCTTTTACCTAAAATGCATGTGTCATGAGATAATATTTGTTAGAGGAAGAATGTGACTGAAGAATCAGAAGTCCTAGGTTTTCTTCCTACCCCTAATTCCATCGCAAATCACATACCCCTCTCAGACAAGCCTCTGTCTCCTCACTTGTAAAATAGGCAGGATGAAGTCGATCTGTCAAGGTAGATGTGAGGATCAAATAAGAGAACAGTGAAAAGGCCTCATAAATGTGTACTAAAGCACAGTGAAAATAAAGTATTGTTACCAATGACAAGGGACAATGATATTAAAAGCTGACAAATTTCTAAATTATTTAAATAAAACCATTAAGCCACTCAATTCCAATTTTAATACAAGTCTATTATTCCTACTTAAAGTAAAAAGAAAAAGCCATCCCAAGTACTTTAGATCAGTTATTCAATACTACCCTAAGAATTAGCACTTCCTCTTTTAATATCATTTGAAATGTTTTATTATTCACCTCATTTGTATCTTTCAGTGGATAAAAGAATGACAATTTATGTTTTCCTGAGTGAAACTTTTAGCAAACACACACACATAAACACACACACAGACACACAGGCATGTAAGCACAAAGTGAATACAGAAAACCACCGATTTTTTCTTCAACTCTGCACCAAGTAACATAAACAGAATCTTTATTATTATTAATTTTTAATCAGTAGAGTAATAAAATTTTAAATTTTCACAAAGCTAATATGAGAATATATTGAATAAAAGATAAATATCTTCACCTGTAAGTTATACTTCACTCAACTGTTCTCACTAACTATAGTGAGATGCTAACTCAGATGCTAACACTATGATTTTAAACCTACAATGTCGAACATGGTAGCCACTAAACATACACAGCAACTGAGCACCTGAAATGCAGCTAATGAAGACTGAGATGTATCATAAATGTAAAATATACACCAGATTTCAAAGATTCAATATGAAAAAAAAAGTAAAATAGCTCAGTGATTTTTAAAATATTGATTAATGTTAGGATGATAGTATGTTGGATATTCTGGGTTAAGTAAAATACATTAAAACAAATTTTACCTATTTCTTTTTCCTTTTTTAAATGTGGCTATTAGAAAATTTTAAATTATATATGTGGCTCACATATATGAGAAAAGGATGATCCATTTCTATTGGGCTGTTCTAGAAGAATACTAAAATAAACAGTAACATTATATAAAAACTTCAATTGCTAAAATTTATCTGTAATAGCCCTCCACATATGAAAACGGGGCTTGGTCTTCACACCTGTAACCACAGGTGAAGCCTGCCCAGACCCCCAGGCTTTCCTCCAGTCACCCAACCCAGATGAGGTACCAGAAGGAGGCCATCCGCCAGGGGAGAGCAAGGACCCCTACTCCCACTCCCACTCCCATCCCAGGGCAGCCTCGGGACTTACTGTAGAGAAGTCATTCCTTTTAACCATTCCTGTAGAGTAAAATAACCCATATTTTGTGCATCCAATTTCCAAGCTAGGACAAGCATAACTACCTGTTTAAAACAAAACAAAGCAGAAAGACCAATCAAATCAGGAGAACAGATCTCAGCAATTAAATATATTAACATCACACCAAATGTTCACAGTAGTTTGCTGCTGCTGCTGCTAAGTCGCTTCAGTCGTGACCGACTCTGTGCGACCCCATAGACGGCAGCCCACCAGGCTCTGCCGTCCCTGGGATTCTCCAGGCAAGAACAATGGAGTGGGCTGCCATTTCCTTCTCCAGTGCATGAAAGGGAAAAGGGAAAGTGAAGTTGCTCAGTTGTATCCGACTCTTCGCGACCCCATGGACTGCAGCCCACCAGGCTCCTCTGTCCATGGGATTCTCCAGGCAAGAGTACTGGAGTGGGGTGCCATTGCCTTCTCCTTCACAGTAGTTTAGTCACTGAAATATGAACAGGGTAACTCGAAAATGAGTTTTAGTTTGGCAAACATCTAAAAGTTTGATAATTCAGTCTGCTGATAAGGGTTTGGACAAATGTGACTTCTGTTGATGCCTGATGGTGAAAGTATAAAGGGATTAATCTCTCCAAAGGGTGGCTCTGCAGTATTAAAACTGGAACCAGCAGTTCCACTTATGGAAGTTATCTCACAGATACACCTACACATGTACACAAAGCTGAACAGGCATCAAGACTTACTACAGGACCGTTTGCAGTAGTAAAAGACTGAGAACAACCAAATACCTGCTAGAAGGGACGACTTAATACACCTTTGCTAAACACATTCTATACAAAGGAAAACGATGTCACTACTGAGACAATCAAAGTGGAGCCATCAACACAAATATGGAACAGTTTCCAAGACTTAAGTGAAAATGAAGAGAGACGTGCAGAACACAGTGTTAAAACACAAAAGGTAGGTGGTGGGACAGACAATGGACATATCTGTAAATTCAACTCTAAAAGGGGGTAGATGATTTTAATGTAGCCCAACATTCCCTGGTGGCTCAGACAGTAAAGCGTCTGCCTGCAATGCGGGAGACTTGGGGTTCGATTCCTGGGTCGGGAAGATCCCCTGGAGAAGGAAATGGCAATCCACTCCAGCACTCTTGCCTAGAAAATCCCATGGACGGAGGAGCCTGATAGGCTTCAGTCCATGGGGTCGCAAAGAGTTGGACACGACTGAGCGTCTTCACTTTCACTTTCTTTCACTTCCCCAACATTCCACGTCTATGGCGCTGAGCCTGCAACAAGCACAGGCCACTCAGTCACTTCTCAGTGGGCACCATCCTCGCTCTTAGTGGATCTTCTGAAACTCTGCTGATGTGAGCAACTGTGACAACTGGTTTGCGGCACTGCTCATCACTTTTTCACTTAGATGTTTTAGAGAAAAGGGTGGCACCAAGATAGTTATGGTGAGTTTAATAAATACATGAAGGTATAAAAGACAAAGTTATATTTCGAAGATGCCTCCAGCTGCAAGCTCTCTGGGATTCTTACACAAGGACAGAGCTGAGGCCTTCTAGATTAGGGAGAGAGGAGGAAGCCCTCCCACCTCATCTACCTCAAGACCCAAGGCAAGATGAGGAGTAACTTAAACAAAACTTTAAAAACTTAAAAACAAACAAGATGAGGAGTAAGCATGTCATTCCTGGAGAGGTGATGAAGCAGGACGGGGCCTTCCTAGGACCAGCCTGCCACTCTGCAAGGCTGGCAATCTCTGGACAGTCACTCATACAGAAGGGAACTCGAGTTCTCAACTGGAGATCACACTACCCTAAACGGCTATATGTCTATTTGTTGTAATAAAAAAAAAAGGGCAATAGGAAGAAAATACATGTTCCTGTAATACAGTTGGCTGGGGACAAGCAAACGTGGCATTTGGCAGGTAATCTCATTTCTTTACACCAGAAGAACTGCCCCACACCACCATTAAACTACAATCTGGGTCAGATGGTGCCCAACGGGGTCAGATGATGGTGATAGTGAGAGGAAATCAGGGTGATATAACATAAAAAAATGAGGCAAGCCAAGACATGGAAGCAACCTAAATGTCCACAAACAAGGGAATGGACAAAGAAGATGTGGTACATACACACTTTCTAATTCAAACTTGATGTGTTCTCAAACAGTATCTCTACTCAATCCTCTATTAGAAAGATTAAATATTCTGCATAAACACTTGTTAAGTTAAAAAAAAAAACAAAACAGTTATGGCAAAGGAACACACACACACAGCATGCATGTAATGTGGCCAGCCACAGCAGTTACCACAATGGGAATTTCTTTACACAAAACCGACCTTTCCCTAGGACAGCCAATAAGACGCTGGCTCAAGAACTTTACTGTTACCTTTGTAAATGAAAGCGGACCTGAATTTTACAAGCCTGCTTAAATTTCATAAGCTATAAATATCAGGCAAGGGGAGGATTTTAAATACTTTAAAGTGCTCGCTTATCAATACAGATAAGCCTTAAAAAAAAAAAAAAAACTATTTCAGTGTTTGTTTTTCAAACAATTTCTAAAACTGGGATGCATCCATACCTGATGGCTTATCACATTTACTTAATATTTTTCCCTTTAAGTGATGAATAAAATAATAAAATTTCTATTAGTGGCATCTTAAATTGAAATACAATAATAAGTACTTTGGAATAACAGTCTGAATTGGGTCTTTTAGTCTTCTATGTGATTCAACATTTCAAGATTATTTCTATTCCTACAGAAATGGAGAACCAAAGACTCGTAATTACCAAAAAAGATAACAATAGCAACTATTTTTTTATTGAGTACTGTATTTGGGGGCTTCCCAGGTGGCACCATTGGAAAAAGAATCCACCTGCTAATGCAGGAGATCAGGGTTTGATACCTGGGTTGGGAAGATCCTCTAGAGTAGGAAATGGCAACCCACTCCAGTATTCTTCCCTGGAAAATTCCATAGACATAGGAGCCTGGCGGGCTACAGTCCAATGGGGCCACAAAGAGTCGGACATGACTGAGCGACTGACACACACACACACACACTGGTATTTGGGGGTGAGGAACTTTAAAGAGCTGGGCCTCGGTAGTTTTTTTGCTTAGAAACAGCTGCAGCACTCCTCCCACCCAACAGGCCTTTCTCCTCTGAGAGCAGATGCCCACTTAATCCCTCTGACACCTGCGGCCTGACACCTCCCAATCTCCCCACCATCAGGCCCTGCTGCCCATCCCCCGGATTACATGCTGACTGCCATTCCCTGGGCAGAAACTTGGGGCTCCTCTCAGAGCCAGCTCACTCTCGCCTCTCTTATACTACCCTCCAGAAAACACTTGTCAACCGTAGCCCATTCCCTGTCAGGAAACTCCCTTCTTAAAGTCAGTGAAATGTTCTTTTCTTTCTATGTTCTTTTCTGGCTAAGGACCAGATTAAGCAAAACACTACTGACCCAGCTGTCCCCAAACCTTTGCACCAATCTGCATAATGTAACAAGACATCTGAACTAGAAAGATGGCTTAAAACTCAACATTCAAAAAATTAAGATCATGGTATCCAGTCCCATCACTCCATGGCAAACAGATGAGGGGAAACTGAAAGCAATGACAGATTTTACTTCCTTAGGCCCCAAAATCACTGTGGACGGTGACTGTAGCCATGAAATTAAGACACTTGCTCACAGGACGGAAAGCTATGACAAACCTAGACAGCATATTAAAAAGCAAAGACATCACTTTGCTAACAAAGTTCTGAATAAACAAAGCTATGGTTTTCCCAGTAGTCATGTATGGATGTGAGTTGGACCATAAAGAACGCTGAGCACCAAAGAATTGATGCCTTCGATTGTGGTGCTGGAAAAGACTCTTGAGAGTCCCTTGGACTACAAGATCAAACCAGTCAATCCTAAAGGAAATCAATCCTGAATATTCATTGGAAGGACTGAAGCTCCAAAACTCTGGCCACCTGATGCAAAGAGCCAACTCACTGGAAAAGACCCTGATGCTAGGAAAGACAGCAAAAGGAGAAGAGGGCAGCAGAGGATGTGATGGTTAGATAGCATCACCGACCCGACAGACATAAATCTAAGCAAACTCCAGGCGATAGTGAAGGACAGGGAAGCCTGGCATGCTGCAGTCCGTGGTGTCACAAAGAGCTGGTCATGACTTAGCAACTGAACAACAACCACCTGAACTAGATCACATTAAAATTAAAAATACACGGCAAAAATCAGTCCAAAGGCTCTTTAGAAAATTTAAAGTGTTACTGGGAGGAAGTGGGGGAAGATGTAGGCATAGAAATGCTAACAAAAAAATTTTAATAAAATTTCTTTGTGAAATCTCCAGGAGCATGACGAATCAGCATGGGCACCAGGTTATCTCACCAATACTCTGATGAAAGGGATGATCGCTTGGGAGTTCTACCAGCATATAAATTCATTGAGGATGTCAGAAGTATTTGTTAAACTGAGGGCTGTAATATTAAACTGTGTAGCTAACGAGCCAGGGCATTTGTATAATTTTTCATTTTACAGTAAGACAGATGTGGGAATAGGAAAAATATTCAATAATAACATGATGATAAGAATTAGGCAAAAATAATTAAGCATGTAAAAAACTTCTAAGTGAATTTTTTAAGGGAACTACTTAGGGCTTTTACACTAAAAATCAATCACTTTCCAAGCTAAATTCAACTGGAAGTGAAGGAGCTGTGAAAAATCCTTGATAATTACAACCTATTCAAAACTCTTATAAATAATTAACTATTCAAAGTCCTGGGCAAACTCTACATTAGGCTGGAACAACTACAGAGCAGAACAAAGATACACAATGCCATCAGTCCCCTAGTTATCTGTCATCGGAGGTACAACGCGCACTCCACTTTTTAAATGTCTAGTTTAGTTACTTGATTAGTGAAATTAAAGAAATTAGGAAATTAAATGAGAAAAAAAAAAAAAGACTAACTGTAGTTATACCATATCAACTGCAAAAAAAGTTCTGCTTTACAAACCAATTCAGAATGGAACTTATTTCTTAGATTGCCTCACAAAAAACTAACATATCCTTACTTTACTGTTGCATTATTTGTTGAGAGACAAAATCAGATCAACTGAGTTGCCCAAATTAGTAAATTAGACTTACATTTTCTGGCTCGACACCAATGTCTTCACAGAATTTCTCCATGCCCTCAGGACCTACAACATCATCAGTACCTGTGATGAAATGCAATTTATATAAAGTAAATCTAACCATGTACAGATACTATTACTACTACTGTAGCATTATACTGTTAAAATACTTATTATTAAGATCAAGTAACACCTAAAGACCATAAACCCTTTTTGAAGGAAGAAATTACCAAGTGTAAGTTGAAAAATATTCTGGAATTTAAGTTCTATCTTTAAAGGATTCTGCTTTGCACAATCATTTACATCAATTTATGGCCAAGTCCTTCAACCTACAAATAGATGTACATATAATTGATATCTAAAGATAAGGTTATAGGTATTCAATTTCTATTCTTTAAAGTAGCTTATAAATCTCTATTCTTATTTTGATAATAATTTCAACACATAAAATAAATTTTGGAAACACTGTAAAAAAAAAAAACCACCTAATATTCTTTATAAAATTAACTGGGAAGTAATATAATTGTTTCTTTTACACAGAAAAAAAAAAAAATCAAGCAGTCTTTTTGTTCTACACAAGGCAATAGCCCTTTCTTCACACTCCATGTTAGCTCTCTCTCTTCCTGAAAGAAATGTCCACACATCCCGGCTCTACCGCATCCCCACTCATTCTTCAACCACAGCAACTATTTTCCGTTCCTCTCCCTCCGTGGAAACTCCCCTTGCCAAGGCCACCAATCAGCTCTAATTACCACATCCAATGACACAGTCCGTCTCTGTTTTATGTGGCTTCCCTGGAGTAGCTGGGATTATCCTTTCCTGGTATCTCAAACCGGTCACCACCTGAAACGGAAGGCCTCATCCCACAGCTCCCCCTTCTTCTACATTCTCAAGAGTCAATCAATGGTCCAGTGTGCTGCCAATTTTACTTTCCAAATATTTCTTAACTGCTGACTTATTATTCAGACGTCATTCTCTTACTTAGATGACCATAGCAGTACCCTCAGGGTCTCCCTATTTCCAGAGCCTCACCCTGCTCTGACTCATCCTGCACACAGCCACCTGGAGGGTCCACCTCAAACATAAACTCCATCCTGCCTTAAAATTCTTTTAGTCCAAAGTCTCTGGCATATCAAATAAGGTTCTTTATGATCTATTGCCACCCTTCCTCTTCAGCCTCGTAACTTTCCACCTTCAAATCAAGTTTACCGGAAATAAAAGAATCAAATAAATATTGCTAAATGAATAAAAATTAGGATCCAGAAATACTGACCCATGGTTTGCTCCGCACACACACTCTGACATGTGGTACTACTACATAGTATTACACGTGGTACTACTCTTGGGGCCTCAGTCCATCTCCCTCTCCCCTCTTCTCATGTGAGCTCCTTCCATCTTGAGGATGGGAAACATACAGGCAGTCCTCCGGACTTCCCCACCGCCCCCAATGGAGGCCGGGTCAGGCAGTCCCCATGCAATGCTAGGAATACTGTACCCACATTTGCATCAAGTCCCAGCTCATCTACCTTTCCTTCTAAATTCCAACAGAGTAAGAGTTATTTATTCTTCTTATAATCTCAACCTACTACCCTGGCATGAAGTAGTTGCTCCATAAATTTTATTGAATGAATGGATGGATATCAGAATACAAAAATCACTCTACAATCTTCCACAGCCTTCAGATGTACCAAGCTGCCAAGATCAGCAGAATCCATCTAAATGCCTTTGTTATTCAAATATTATCAACTGGGCACATCCTGGAGCTATTTACTGTAGAAGTAGCTAGGAGGAATAATACATGGTCCCTGCCCACCAAGACTGGAAATAAAGCACAAGAGTAACTTCAATACAAAGTAATAACTAGATCACCAAGTATAAGGTGGTTGGTCTCAACAAAGGGTGACAATTAAAACCACCGTGCACGCTTATTGGTCAGTCCTGTGTCACTTTTCTCTCTTCTAGTCCTTGGCTTCTCTTAAAATCCAAACTGAGGCTCTTCCACATAATCTAGCCAGAGCAAATACTTTTTCTGCCTGCTTTATTTGCCTTTTAATCACAAACGTGTTATTTCATGACAAATAATTTCCTTTCACATAATTAAAATCTGTTACCTTTTTTGGGACTTTCATTTTTTTTCTCCTTTTATTTTATATGTTTTTCAATGTATCCTTAATTTTGTCTTATTACAGGAAAATCAAATAAAACTTTACTTAATTTTTAATTTAGTTTTTTTGGGCAACATTAATACATACAATGATATGAAATTTCAATTAAAAATAAAACTGAAAATAAAAGTGCTAAAAAAGCAAAAGTTTTCCTTCTAACCTTTCCCTACGCCCCAGAAGAATTTCTTTAAAAATCCTTCCTCAAATAAGCTATTTTATAGAATTTTAGCTACAGTAAATATATACATATTTATTTCTGTAAGTTTTTCAGGCAATTCTCTTTGGCCTCCAGGTGCACAGCAATCATTTCATCTTCAATGAATCATTGTTTTTGCCTCCTCCTTTCCTGTATTTATGCCCCTTCTTTCTTTCTCTTATCTAACAGGATTAGCTAATAATCTCCCAAAACAATGGCAAATAAGAAAGACTGAGAATGGGCACCCTTATCTCAGTCTTGACTCAAATGGGAATACAATTAGCATTTTATCATTTGGGTCTGTGTGTGCTCCTGGGCTTCCCAGGTGTCTCAGTGGTAAAGAATCTGCCTGCCAAGGCAGAAGACCCGGGTTCAATCCCTGGGTCGGGAAGATCTCCTGGAGGAGGAAATGGCAACTCACTCCAGTATCTTTGCCTGGAAAATCCATGGACAGAGGAGCCTGGTGGGCAACAGTCCATGAGGTCACAAAGAGTCAGACACAACTGAGTGACTAAGCACACACACACACACACGTGTGTGCATATACCTACATGTGCACACCCGTGTGTATGACACAAATGATACATGAATACATTCATATGGTGAAACGTTCAAACAGAGAAGTCCAAGTGAAGTAAAGAGAAAGCTTGCCTTCCTCTTCTCCTTACCAGGCAGGCATGTATACTCTTGGGCCATTTTGCTATGTATTTGTGTATGTGCAAATATATAGTGAGATGTGGTTCTGAACTTGTTTATCTACAGACATGGTTCAGACGGTATCCTGCTTTATTTTACCATCTGGTAATTTTCCTGTGTAAACACCCAGCTGATATTCTGTACACTACTCCACTGCAGGTCACTGTGTGTGTGAATTCCATGTTTCGTAGTCCTTATCCTCATTCCACTACCGTAAAGTATTTGGGCCATGAGATTAAAGAGCAATGATATCCGATGGAAGTATCCATCTATTTCTAGCCTGCTAAGAGGTTCCGTTTGTAGGAACAGATGAGTTTTTAGTATCTGCTGAAAGAACTCATTGGGAAGTGGTTACACAAAGCTGAGGGAAAAAAAGGCACTTCACAATCTTAAAAAATTTTTGTCTTTGGTTTCTATACTTTGTGATCTAAAAAAAAACCTCTGCTACCTATTCCTGAGCCTGGTAAGCCACCTGCCCTTCCTCTGCCTGGGCCCAGGGCCTGGGGGTCTCCCAGCTGGCTGTCCCACTCACACGCCCTCCAACCCCACCTCCCCTCCCTGTCAATGCTCATCACAGTGACGGGGCGTCTCCATTTGTCTGTTTACCACACAACAAAATGAGCTCCAAGCACAGCACTTCGGCTGTCCACATGCACTCCACAGCGTGGCATGCAGCAGGCCCTCAAAGGTTTGCTGAGGTACACTGTCACCACACTGGGCAGTGGTGACATTAAGTTTCCCATGCTTTTTTCTTTTTTTCATAGTTTATGCATGCCATATGCATCTGTGCATTTTATAAAAAGCAAGGTTTTAACAGCATGTTTTGCAATGGCACGACTCATATTACTTTAATATTTTATCCTAAAAAAATTAAAACAGAGCTTATCAGTCAACATTACTTAAAGGCTACCCATAATCCTATTATCTCAAATAACTTTTCCTTTTTTCTCATTATCATTCCCATGCACACATTTAGATCTATTTGTAATCACATTGTTCATTGGGCTTATGGGTGTACTGACACTAGATTTATCATTTATCTATAGAATAAGGGCTTCCCAGGTGGTTCAGCGGTAAAGAATCCTCCTGCACTGCAGGAGGCAGGTTCAGTCCCTGGGTTGGGAAAATCCCCTGGAGAAGGAAATGGCAACCCACTCCAGTATTCTTGCCTGGGAAATCCCATGGACAGAGAAGCCTGGCGGGGGATAGTTCGTGGGATCACAAAAGAATCAGACATGACTTAGCGACTAAATAACAATCTAACAAATAGGCCACTCACTAACACAAAGTAGATTAAAAGTAGGTTTGAGGGAGATGGTTTAAAAGCTATGGAATGCCCTAGTGATATGATACTAGAGGTCCATTAAGAAGGTAGATATACTGACAATAATCTAGAAAACAACAGTCCTCCCACTTTCACTGCTATTTTAAGCAGGGGCTCCTAACTAAATATATTTAACTTTTTCATGAGGGCCCACGACCATCTTGGTACAGTCTCCATAATCGCACCACACTGCATCACTGGGGCGAAAGGGGCCACTCTGTCTCTTTCACCAACAACCCACTGCTCCTGATCCCGAGCCTCACTTTGCTAAACCAAAGCACAGCTCTGCTATACGACCTAATTCAAAGTAGAGATGAAGAGCCTACAATCAGGACTTGCAGAACTTTTAGAACTCACACGTGTGAGCTTCAGTGTGACTTAAACGTTGGCACTTGGGTACCTGCTCTCACCTCTTACTCTTAGATATACTTCAGAAGGTGAAAGCTATTAGATAAATTATTTATTACAGTGGTTATTTAATGAGATTCCAGCTTCAGACAGAGGTCTAAACAAGACACTCCCCGAATCTTGCCCTCAGCAACACTTTCTAAAGTCAGAAGACTAGAGTACCACAGCACCAAAGTGAGTAAACCTATGACCACAGAGAACAGGACAAGAGCCCCAGTCGAGGGAGTTTCATTTATCAAATCTCTGAGAATCAGAAACTTAGTTGGCAGGAATTTTAAAAGGCAAGAGGTTATATCCTAAGAGGTGCAAAGGAGGGCTAGGCTCAGGCTACGGGAGGACTTAGGGCAGAGGTCAGGGCAAGAGTAGAACTGAGAGCTCTGGGAAGAATGAAGGTCCATCTGTGCCGTGGGACTGCACTGCCAAGGTCCCCTACCGCCCTCCACTCCACTCTGTTCAGGGTAGGGAGTCATCCACGGCAGGGGGCTATCTCCCAGGGAACACAATCACCCCACAGGAGAGAGCCCTCATCTGGGCACCAGGCCCGCAGCCTCACTCTCTGCTCCCAGACTGGCCCGGAGCACAGCCTGTCAAGCTTCCTGGGGGCCCTCACCATGTGCTCTTCCTGAATAATACTGATCTACAGTTTTTATCCATGTGGTTGGGATATTAAAAAATGAAAGAAGGGGCCAGGTGGGACTTTTAGTTATTCCCAATTTCAAGCCATTTTTCCTGATGAGATACAAAGGAAAAGGGGGGTGGGTATAAAAATAGGGAGAGCCATACCACAGAAACTTCTTACAGTAATGAACACCACAACGAATCATCTGGCAGGGGTCTCAAGGAACCTAAAGAATGCGGCTTAATCTTCATCCCAAATGTCACCTTTCTGAACCAGAGAAGAGCAATCAAGAAGGAAAAACTATTGTGTTTCCTTTTAAAGGAAAACAGAAGTATGGCTTTTACTACGGAAAAATTTATATTTGCTCATAAAGGAGGACACAACAGTATCAAAATGGCTGTGCGATGGTGGTGGGATTAAGTGTACTTTTTCTGTTTAAACTTTTCTTCTTATAATACATGTCAAACAATAAATGTGAACCAATATAAGAAAGCAAGACATTTTCATAATCAAAGTGACAGAAGCACGAGAAAACGCTCATCACTCAGACCCAAGTACTGAACACCTGGAAACGTGCCGACTGCTTTCACTAGGAACAAACTGTCTTCAAGAGAGTCATGCTTTCAAGATGTAAACATGAAAAACAGATGAATTCTAATACTATGTAAGTGTTTACACTCTGTGTCCATCCCTGCAAATAAAACCCAGCTCAAATTAGTTCAAGTGATGAAAGAGAACTCACTAGAAAGACACTGGGGCAGCTCACAAAAATCCAAAAGACTACAGGAAATCAGGATCACATCCTTTCAAGTCTACCACCGGAAGAGAAAGAGGCTCTTCTTCCAGTTTCAATCTGAAAACCCCAGGACATTTTATCTGATGGTCCTGATCTGGGTTACCTGCCAGACCCAGGAACAATCTTTGTGGCCAAAGGCGGCAAGACTTTTATCAGAAAAGGGTGGAGTAGGAGCAAAACACTGGCGTCCGGAAGAATTCTCATTCTGATACCCAAGAAAGGGGCATGAAAACCAGTTATGAGCAATGTCCTTCCTGTAAGAGTACAAAGAAGGTTATTAAGCTAATGAAGCTAAGAGACGTACCATCTGCTTGTCAAATGGAAAAGTGGAGAAAAACACTCCAGGCAAAGGGACCACTGTGAGTTAGCTATTTTTTCTCCCTCAGGTAGTAGGGGTTTTTAAGTGGGGTTAAGGGTGTAATGGATTGTTAGGGAATGACATGTGTGATCTGCTTTTTTTTTTTTTTTCTTCAAATTAGACAACAGGCAACCCATAGACCCTGATTGGGAGTAGAGACGGATATTGAGTAAATTGGTTTGAGGGTCACTGGAACAGTCAAGTAGATACGTTATGATAGAAATCTGGTGGGGAAGAGAAAGGGTAAAATAGCCTTCAGTTCAAAGTTGTCTGAAAGTTTTTTTTCCCCCCTTTTTTACACCATACACAGCCACAAAAACAAACAAACCTTTATTTCAATATTATTCAACCAGTTATAATAAACTGCAAAAATGAGATTGGTTTTAAGATATTTTAAACGACAAAACCAACACTGTCTGCCAAATGATCTTTCAAAATAGAGACACAATATAAGAAATTCCACTGCGCTACATATAAAGGTTCAAAGCAACAAAGCCTATTTTAACTTGGACGCATGAACCAAGCAGCCACCCATTACCAGCATTTTCAACAGGTTTCCTAGCAATCCAGAGTATTTCTCCCAAGTACATTTCATCTTTTCAGTTCCCTTCTAGTGTTCTGAATTCTTTGGCTTAGCTGCTGGCTATAAATAGAACCTTTGGTGATTTGTTTCAACTGTGCTCCCTCTCGAAAACAGGAAGACACACATACACACAGACACACACACACCAAATCTGAAAAGTACTCATTTTTTAATTCTTTAGTTTCCTCTAAAGTAATCTGTATTTTTATGAGGCTCAGCCTTAGGTGATATGATTACCTACCTGCATATTCATAGAACCATTCTAAGCACCTCTTACTTGAAAAGGCTTCTTCTTCAGTCTTTATTCTAGTTGAATCATATTTTCTATACATGCTAGAAATTGAGAAAGGAGTTTTAGAAGTTATTTAAAGATACTGAGTTTTGTAAGTAACAAATAGTTTTTATTCTTTTACCCAATCAGATACCTACTTAACATTAATAGGTATTTCACATACATTTAGAATATTTCACACTTCTTGCATCTGGAAGCGTCACCTTAATAACTATAGTTTTAAACACAGTTATACCTAGTATAGAATTAAATGGTAAGCTCTTTATACAGGTTTTTCTTTGATGAACAAATAGCTAGTAGAAACTGAATAGAACAAGTATCTGACATACACCTTTCTACCTCTCCAGCCAGAACCAACTACAGAACAATAGTGAGATGCAACAAGAAATATCACTGGTGTTTTCTTCAACTGAAGACCCTAGAATTCAATCGTGTTCCTAAATTAAGTGTTCTGGATGCCCATGTCATCTGAGTCAGGCGGGCACAGACCATGGTCTAAGGAAGAACCTGGTAATAGGAGAGACCTCCAAGGAACTTGTTAAGCAAATGAAAAGAAACATCAAATTATGAACAAGCCTCCAGGGGAAAAGAACCTCAGGAAAAAGAAATACAGAGAAATCCTGGCTCCTGCCCTTCTCCTGGCGTGTCCCATGTGGAACCAGTGCGTAAGCTGGAGAACTGAGTCAGCAAGCACAGGGCCTCCTCCTGCACTGCTGTGACCCTCGTCAGGAATCCCTTATCTCATGATGACATGGGGCTGAGGAGCCAGACATTCCCTACTTGGGGAGGGGAAAAGAAGCAGTATCATTACAAATAGTGATTTCAATAGAAAAGTTATAAGTTTTATCCCTTATTTATATATGAACATTTATGAATACAGCTTTTATTTATGTAACATATACACATAATTCTTTTGAAGTGAGCGTTTATTCATGATCGAGACTTTCACCAGGATATCTGTATATACTGCTAATTAGAGATTCTGGGTTTTCATACCCAAAAAACCCCAAAGTATGTTATAGGGTATTAAGATACTGAAACCACAAACCACTAGTTTTGTATTCCCAATGTAAAAAGCAGCCACGCCACCTGGAACAAAGGTGGATACCGGCCAGGGGTTCAAACAGATTTGCTCTAGTCCTGGATTTGGACATTTCTATCTCAGCTCAAAGTCTGTAACTGGTCAATTAACTGGAGATCTATATAAGACACTGTAATGTCTGAATTACTTGACAATATTCTACCTAAAAAAGGACACTGGAACAACACTCAGAAAAAAATAAATAATACATGCTACTACATGGAAGAATCTCAAAAAAAAGATGCTAAGTTTAAAAAAAAAAAGGCATTTCACATAAAGGTTCATTTATGTGAAATGTTCAGAAAAGGCAAATATGAAGACACAGAAAGTGAATTTGTGGTTCCCTGGGGCTGGGAATAAGGACAGACTGACTGTAAGTGGGCATCAAGGATCTAACTGGGGTGAGAGAAATCTTATAAACTGGTTTGTAGTGATGGTTGCAAAACTCTAACTTAGTAAAAATTACTGAGTTGTACACTTCAAACTGTATACATTGTGGTATGTAAATAAAGTTTTTCCAAAAAACACCAAGAATAAAACTCAACTATCATCCAGCTATAAAATTAGCTCCCCATGCCCTGGGTGACCAATGAAATGCTATCAATGAGAGCACCTCACACCTTTCTGCAACTGAACTAACCAGTTTTTTTGTGTGCATTAAAACACTATGTTTTAATGAAACATAATTCTAGTTTTAAAAATAATAAGTGAGAAGAGGGGCATTATTTTACACTTTTGCAAATGCTTTAAAAATATGGCTTTATATTAGACTGTCCAGTTCTCATTATCTGTTTCTACATTCAGACTGTTGATATATACTGTTCTGGTTGAATTAGTGAAGAAAATTCAGCCTTTCAAGTCTACAGACTTGAAACTGGTTTTATCATGCTAAAAGAATTTAGACAGTGAAAAAATAGTAAGTGCTACATATAGCCATGCTATGTGATAACTAGAATTTAACAATTCCTTGATAATCATATCTGTACCACCAAATGGTCAAGGAGCTTGGCTTCATAAAGCTGAATCACTGGTCTAAACAGTATTGGTGATTACTGATTATCTTCTAAATCACGGCTACAGTTTTTTCAGATAATACTTTCCACTCATTTGAGATAGGAACAGTGACACGATTTTCATGTTCTCAGAGTCCATCTCTCTAACCCTCTAAGAGTTGCAGTATATGAAACATCACAACAAGAAAGAAGCAGAAAGATCTCATCTGATCCCTCTGATTAACAATATGGCAATTCAGGCCACATCAGTGAAGTGAAATGACCTACACAGCCAAAATGGAGGAAGATAGGAAAAGGCAGAAAAGATTGAAACTCTGATGTCTGTTCATTGTTTAAAAGAGAGAGAGAGAACAAAAGTGGCCATTAAAATCTGGCTGAAACAGTAAATATGTGTAAAATAAACCTAACGGACCTTGGGAGTTACCAAAATAGCAGGTCACTTGTCTGAAAGAGACGTGGTTTCAACAGACTTATTTTTCATGGTTCCTAACAAATCCTCACTCTTCAGAGAAGGAACATCAGCTCAGCTAATATTCCTGGCAGGCTCAGAGCACTGAGGACAGACAGCTCCCTTCAGCCACGTGGCCCAGGTCCTTGCAAAACCAGCTACGGGAATCCTGCTCCTGTTGCAGGTAGGGAAACCCTCTTAAAGAACAGATACATACCTATCCTGCGGTCCTCAATGGGCACAGACAGCAAGCCCTTAAAAGGAAAGAAACTCTACACCAGTTTTGATCGATCAATGAACTAAGATAAAACTTGAAATTTCTAAGAACCCAGATTACCTAATTCGTTTTTATTTCATGAACCCACACATTAAGTATCACAATGTGTATAATTACACAATGTGTGAAAGTGTATAATTACACTTTGAAAGTCTGCCTGGCAGAACCAAAACAACATTCCAGTGGGTGTTCGTGTACTTGGAAGGCCCACACTGGGCTCATGGATCAATGTGCCTCTTTGGCACGTACGCCCTCAACGTGGATCCACTGTCTCTGCAACGTACCTATCGTGTCTACTTTTCTTGGCAGATAGATCATCTCCAGAAGCAGGTCTCCTCTTTTTCCTCGGCGGCATCACTTTACTAAAGCAGTCTGAAGAACTGCAAGACCGCAGACTTCCTACAAGACACAGTGAAGAGCACAAAAGTAAGGACTGCCACGTCAAAACCCTTCTGAAGAACACCACCACTGAATGAAGAGCTCTCTCGGTTTATGCTACAAAGGGTTTATGTGTTACCTGTAAATGCTATAAGGTGAAAATATGGTTTTTAGTTCCTCTCTGAGAAAATGTTACACATACAATTTGGATCTTGGGCAAAAGTCTGACATGATCTTCAGCAAAAACTTCCGTAGAACTTTTTAGCTTGTTTTGCCACTTGAAGAAGATTCTGGTCTTATGGTCAGGGTTTTCTGAGACATAACTTCAATTTGGTAAAAGATGTTAAAATGTAACACCACCACAGAACACCTGTTGAGATCTTACCGTGTACCAGGCCCTGCTCTTAACACTTGCATGTGTGAACTCACTTAACCTCATGACAAGTTTATGAAAACAGAATAATAATGCCTACGTAGATAAGAAAATGCAAGCAGAAAGAGGTCAGGTAAGTGGCAAAACTGGAATTCAAACCCAGACAGTCTCACTTCAGACTGTTTTAAATCACTGTAAATTAAAAGACAATTACAAGCCTATCTTGGCACAAGTACTGGCAGAGATATTATGTCATTGGTTCCCACAATAACCCTGCATGACACGCAGGGCAAAGAAAATGATCTCTACTGACAGATGGGAAAAGCTAAGGATCAGGCACTCAACAGACGCCCCAAGATCTTGGAACTGCTAAGTGGTGAGCTCTGGACGGCATCCTGTTCATCCGCTAGGGCCTTGGTGAGAGGCCTGGCCCTCAGAGAGCGGGCACTAGGGGCCGAACGCTCTGCACTCTGGGCATGAGCTCCAGCTCCTCACCTGGTCATGTGGCTTGGGCAGCCAATGACCTATCCTGGGTCTCTGGTTTACCATCTGAAAATGAGACCTTCTCAGCAGTGTTCTGAGGTAACTCTTTCTCAGTTTTCTGAGGGAAAAACATCCACTCAGCAAGGGCTCAGGTGCCAAGCATCACGTGTAGACAGATGTTGGGAACTGAGTTTCACAAGAGAGGTATGTGCTCACGCCAGAGCTCCACGTTTACCTGATCCTTATAACCACCCTACGATGGAGGGCATCCTTAGCACCCCTGTTGCTACAAATAAGGAAACCCAGGCAGAGAGATGAAGCAGTGGTTGGAAAGCAGCAGGTGGGATCAAGGATGGAACCCAGGCAGGCCCTGGCTCCCTGCCACCACTCACTGTCACTCCCACACGGCCACAGCAGCAGAGGCTGAGAAGCAGGGGACTGAGGCCAGAGCCTGGGAAAAACAAAAGTAGCTCAGTCATGTCTGACTCTTTGCAACCCCATGGACTATAGCCCACACGCTCCTCTATCCATGGAATTCTCCAGGCTAGAACACTGGAGTGGGTACCTGTTTCCTTCTCCAAGGGATCTTCCCAACCCAGGGACCAAACCCAGGTCTCCTGCATTACAGGCAAATTCTTTACCATGTGAGACACCAAGGAAGCCCAAGGATACCGGAGTGGGTAGTCTATCCCTTCTTCAGGAGATCTTCCCGACCCAGGAATCAAACTGGGGTCGCCTGCATTGCAGGCAGAGTCTTCACCAGCTGAGCTACCAGGGAAGCCCTTAGAGCCTGGGGGAGTGTGGATGTTGGGGACTGGGAAGAGAAGATGAGGACCAGGGTGGGGAGAAAACCTGGGTGAGTGCACTGTTCTCCCGGAGGCTTGAGGAGGAGGAGTGCGCTAGGCAGTGGGTGGCGGCAGGGGAGGCAGCAGTAAAATGCAGCAGCAAGGGGTGGAGGCGGAGGGGCTAAGGCTGGGGAAGGAACCCAGCAATCTGCAAAGCACGGACAGCTCTTTGCAGAAGGCTGTTCGGAAGGCAGGGAGAGAGATGTCAGTAGCTAACGGTTCCAACATGAAAAGAACAAGGGCAGGGACTGGAACCTAAATCCTCGACACACTCAGGCTTCCACCTCCAGGCGATGTACTTTTGGAAGAGGCCAGCCAAAAGCACCTCTCCTGAAACAAACCAGGACAATGGCGCCAGCGAAGCGCGGGCCCAACACTGGCTACTGGACCAGGCTGGCTCCTCAGCACACAGGTAGAGCCCACCAGGCTGGAAAGATGACCCTCGGCCACGCTTCCCGGAGCTCAACCAGGGCTGGGGTAGAAGGTTCTTCAGAGACACCAGACACCCTCACATCTCTCTCACAACAGCAGCAAGAACAGGAAGCAGAAGAGCAGGAGCAAGTGCTGCTACCATACATACCCGTCCGTCCGCCCTGTGAACCCCAGTCCTGTTTACATTGACGCACAAAGAGGTCTGAGACGGGCAGAGACCCAAGCTTTTGCGCTTCTTGGAAAGGAGCAACCTTGAGGCTGCTTCTCCCTTTTGGATGTGCACGTGTGAAGGAGACACTGGCATTGGTCACAGTCAGGTTTTGAGCTTCTAGTCTGGCACTGACCTCTCCCTCCCACCAGTGTTTGCAGAGCACAGAGGAAATGCACACCTCTCCCCAGACCGTGGGAAGATGACCATCATTTAAAACAATGTTTCCACTAATATTCACCAGTAAGATCTGATCCACCACCAGCTCCTCTACCGTTGCCTCTTCCTGGAAACACTGCCATCATAAGTTAACTAACTTTTTCAACTTTCTTTTTTCTTACTAATGAACGCTTTCTGCTAAAGTTTTACAAATCACTTTTCCTGGCATAAAACGTATTCATATTTTAGCCCCAGAGCATCTCAAATTTTGCATTTTGTTCTTTTATTTATTCACGTGGCCCCTGTTCAGATGTCTCTGCTCTAATCATCGACATAAGTAAGTGACTCTCGGGGGCCATCCTTCACAATGAAACAGTGTCTGTTCAGTCCCAACGCCTGCTACAGTTCAGGCACCCACTGGCTCCTCGACCCTCTCACCTCCACCTCACAGGAAGAACGTGTCCAACTCACATCCCAGAGAAGCCACAGAGGACGGCACAGCACAGCTCTATAGGCAGAATCCTGAAACTCAATGACTTAAGTTTCAGGCTAACTCAAAAGCAAGTGTTTAATGCTGAGGAAAACAAGTTGACCTAAAATAATTTGGTGAACAAAAACTTATAGAGCGCATACAACTCAAGGTGTGGTAGCCCAAACCCGCACTGTGGCCTCAGGGATCCTACCCAAGCAAAAGCAACAACTCAAGATGTTTAAGTCCATGCACAAAAGTACACCTTGGTTTGCAGGGTTCTGTCTGGTTCACCTGTGCAGACACAGCAGCTAATACAGTATCACTATACAGTAATAAGGTATATATATATATCCTATAGTAGACTCTCAAGAAATATTTGTTAAATAAACGTGTTCCTAAAACATTTGTAAATCAACTTCTGCTAAGACATCAGTACATTTCCGAGATTTGAAACAGGTATGAATAGGTAATACACCACCATTTCAGACTCCCCCCCCCCCCCATTTATCAGTTAAGACAACCACTTGACTCAAGTATCCTGGCAGGTAGGATTTTTCTTTTTTTTAACACAAATATTTGAGAATGTTTGCTTCTTAAAATAACTCTGTCATGTCTTTTTATAATCAAGACACTTAAACCCAAATGAATGTTTCACAAATTTGTATTTATCTGTATCATTAAATTTAGACTTTATTGCCTCAGAACTTGAATCACTTAATCTACCTGAATTACACTTATTTTTACACTGAAAATTCAGCAAATAATATAAAGAAGAATCTTATGGAATGTTTAACTGTTTTAAAGAAGCTTTAGCTATTTTAACCTGCTACAAAGTATCCACTTAGGTACAAATAATCTGCCATTATAGGTAAAGAGGCAAAATATTAAGGCTGGAGTTTTCAATTAATAACTACAAAGCACTTTCAAAGTTATCATCACAAATCTGAGAGGTATTATTACCACCCCAATTTAACATATTAGAAAACTGGCCAGTAAGTTGAGCTCCTAAAAGTTCCTATTCAATAAATAATTAACAAATAAAAGCTAACCAACTCACAAATTCATTTGAAATGATTAGAGTTAATACTCTGGCTTCTCTTCCAATCATATTATAGCCTTTTGGGGGGAAAATGATCAGAGTTACAAGTTTCCAGTGTTTGCCAATCATGCATCATTGACTCAACGGACATGAATTTGAGCAAACTTCAGATCACGAAGGACAGAGAAGGCTGGTGTGCTGAAGTCCATGGAGTGAAAAAGAGTCCGACATGAATGAGCAACTGAACAACAACAAAGAAAAAAGAGGAAAGGAAAAGATTTTAGGGATCCATCTTAAATCTCATTAGAAACGTTTGGCAGGCACTTATGAAAAAGGAAAGGCCTTTTTATTACAATAATAAAGAAGCAGGAAGACGAAGGGATGAATAATCTCAACTAGTAATCCCAAACTATGATTCAGGCTCCTCACGTTACAGTGATAGACATCCTGGTGTTCAGTCCGCAATATCTCTCCATTAGATAGACAGTGATGCTGAAACCTTCCTCTCATTAGAAACACTTTTGATGCTTAAGTGCTTGTATGATCCTTAGAAAGAAAACAGAAATTGTTTCTATTTTTTAACTAAAGGTTATGATTGAGTTCAGGTTCACTGCTTTTTGGTTCAGTGTTTAAGGAGAACAAATAAATTAGCCTATTAACTGACCATATTTTAAATAAATCAGTCAATGAATGTAGCTCTTCTTACATTAAACAATTAGAAATATTACAACATTTTAAACATATCTAATAGCTGGTCCCAGAAAAATCAATTTTAAACAGCAGATTGAGTTCACCTGGATCAAACCACACAGCCTTTTAATGCCTATGCAGCTGGCTGTTTTCATAAGAATTTAACTAAGTATGTTATTCCTAATAAATGGTATCTAAGTAGCTACTCCACTACTTTTTAAAATTTAATCATTTTGCTTGTGGGCCTCAAGTTAAAAAGAGGTCCTGTTCAGGAATTAATTCTCCTACAACATATTAAATTGTGTGCCCAGTTTCATCCTCAAATAAGAGCTCTATACAATTAGAGATCTTTTTCTGACTTTTCCAAACTTAGTATAAATGCCTGTTCCAATACAAAAATCTCACTATCGAATTTTCATTATGAGTTTGTTGTATCATATAGCCTTGACTCACTTAATAACATTTTATATGTTCATTCTGCCACTTCAATAATTTTTATATAGCTTTTTCACAGAACAATGTCACAAAGGTACAGTCATTTAAGTTGATAAATGCAAGTGTGCTCAGTCGTGTCTGACTCTTTGCAACCCCATCGGCTGTAGCCCTTCAGGCTCCTTTGTCCGTGGAATTTTTCACGCAATACTGGAGTGGGTTGCCATTTCCTCCTTCAAAGTTGATAAATAGGTTGTACTTTAAGACATCTTATCAGTATCAAAATATTTTATTTCATTTTCTTGAACACATCATTGAACTACTTCTTGCTTGAGTAAAACTATTAGTGTCCAAATGTGCAATTTTTATCCTACTATTAAAGACCAAAAAATTTCCTTTCCTTTCTCTCTAAACAATACGACTTCCAACATCTATCATCCTCCTTCACTATTATTATTACTATTGGTCCTCTCTGGCTTTTTAAATTCACGCCAACTATTTTGGGCTATTTCTCCAATATTAATGTACACGCTCTCTCCCCTTTTTCTTTTTTTGGTGGCAGGAAGACTGAAAGAACCAAAGAAAAGTGTTAAAGAGAGGAGAAAGATACTGGCCTCTTGGACTTGGCTTCACTCTCTCATATACAGTTGGTATAGAAATTGCTCAGTCTACCGTTGAACAAAGAGATTCAAAGAGGCACTACAGTGATTAACTTTCTCATATTTCCAAACATTACAGATTTTATGTTGTTTAATTTTTCAAGTATGCTGTGTCAGATATGATCATCACAAGTGATGCTATAACCAGATGGGGAAATGTTAATGAAATGGACTACTCTAAGAAATTACTAATGCTGATCGACATTGACTGGCATGTATAAGGTACCAGCAAGTCATATACCAAACATCAGACACACCCACAGTCCCCAAGGGCAAAAGAGGAGGTATGAGGCCAAACACACTCTCCACTTCAGTATTCCTGAATTATAGCCCCCAGTTATTAAACTGCCACATTCAGGTTAAATATTTAAATGTGACATTACTATAGTAACAATACTCACTTAAATCCAAAGTTCAACATTAATAAAACAATGTACAAGATGCAAAACTTAGATGTTTCATTACCGTAGCCAAGGGAAAGACAGCCGAAAGACTATCAACAAAAAATTCAGTTTTAAAAAATCAAAACAACTATCAAGTTCAAAATATCTCCAGTGCCTACCAGTGTATTTTTCCAGAATAAGGAGAAAGAAATGTGCTTTTTCTTAACTATTAGAACTGGCCCTGAAAATTATATTCAGCATTATTGGTAGGAGCTAAAAGTTAAACACACTTAAGTGTGCATCAAAGAAACACACTATGATATATTCTCAAGATAGAAAATCATGCAGTCATTAAAAATAAAGCTTCATAAATGTGCTATAAAAAGATCTCCAAGATACACTGAGTGACAAAAACAGCAGTCATATATAAATGTATACTTGTGTTTGGGGGAAAATATATTCTCATCATCATTTGAGGAATAAATACAAGAATTTAAGAGTTGTCTCTGCAGAGTCAAGGGTGTAGTACTAGCGGGCGGTGGGAGCTGGCGCTCATAAAACTGGATGGCAACCTTTGCTTTTTTTACACCTTTTTGACACTTCTTTTAAAATCATGTGCATACACTGCTTTTAAAATTATTAAGGAAACTGTTTTTGACTGTCCTGACCTATGTTTACTAAAACAGAAAGATCAGGTGAAGGGACCCTCTGTGGCCTGGCCTTCTAAAACACACCTTCCCTTCTCTCACTCCTTTCCCTGGAAAGAGGAATGTCTGATCTAA